>JAXQQM020093151.1:0-107736 GCA_034641835.2 Pinus albicaulis | reverse complement strand
CCTCTATAAAAACATAGGGAGAATAATTAGAGATAAAGAAGATAAGTACACTTATCTATTCTTGATCATTAGTGATGTTGTTTTTTTAATCGTGGTGTTTCCATCAATGCCAAAGGGGGAGATTGTTATAAATGTGTTGTCATTGATGGAAAAGGAAAATCATGGAAAATGAAAAGCATTGATAATGATGTTTTAATTTTTGGAAAATGAAAATGATGGAAAATATATCAAATGATGGAAAAGGATGACGCGGGTGTTCAGGATAAGTCACAAGAAGATCAACATGGATGAAGAAGGTACACAAAATTTGAGGTAAATTCTTGGAGATTAGATCATCTCCACATCAGGTGAAACCTACTTAGATGAAAATATCTTTGAAAGAGATTTACAATGGTATGTGGAGTTTTAAAATGGCCTCCTAGATCAGAAGTTAGATCCAGTAAAATATTAGAACCCCTAGAGTCATAGTTCCGAAGCTAAAGATGGCTGGAAACCCTTTTAGAGCATGTGTTAGTTTAGTAGAGTGCCCAAACCCAACAACAACATTGGTAGAGTCACTATCCAAAGTGTTGGGCATACATGGAGAAAATATGCAACAATGGAAAGGATTTCTATTGTTCCTTGGTGGAGTCACACAATAACTTGGCCCAATTGAGGTAGCCTGACGGTTATACCTTGAAGAAAAATTAAGGAGTGCTTAAGGTAAGTAGTGGGTGGAGGTGCCTTGAAAACTTACCCAAAAATAATGTGATTGGTTGTAAGAGCAGCAGGCACAACCATTGTAACAACTCAACCCCAAAGGTAAAGCTCGGAAGAAAAATAAAAGGCACAAGAGAAAATTTGTGGGATGAAAGTGCTGTGGGCTAACAGTGGAGGACATAGTAGGCAATGACGATAAATAACAAAAGAGAAATGGCTTGGACCCATAAAATTTCTATAAAGTAAAATTGGTGAAAAACAAAGGCCTTAGGACCCTTTATCTCTCCTATGAAAGGAGGAAAAATGGAAGTATACTATTGGTCAGATGGTGGAGCCCATTACAGCTCATCTTGATGGGTTAATCCTAAAGGTGCAGAGAAGTAAAGGTTGAGATGAAATATGAGGGGTACGTGAATGCATTTGATTGGCTTGCAAAAATGATGAAGGTGCACAGCTGGATGATGATGTCAGCATCGACATGGCCGACATGCAAAATTAGGGGTTTTTGGGTACCCAAGTAGGCCATTTCCAAGTGACACGTGGATTAATCCATAAGTGACATGTTGCACATGTGACATTAGCATGATTTCATCCCACTAGCAAGACCTTAGAATTTTCTGTAGTGAGGCACAAAGGAACCGAAAGGCTGAATGGGCACTAGGCTGGTGTAGCCATTATCAGAGCCAAGTAAGCCCATAACTACAATGATTATGTGCAAGTGCAACGGGTAGACCCCACTAGGACAACTCATCCCATAAGAAAGACCCCAGTGGATTATAAAGGGGCACATGCTAATTGTGCTAGGATGATGAGCGTCGAAACACTTCGGCACTTACATAAGGAAATGACAACCAATTAAAAACAGGCATGATAGCCCCACAAGACATGTGATCCCATTAACAAGACCCCGAAGGTGTTTAAGGGAGGAAAAGGAAAATGTTGGGATAAAGGCAATGAGAAACAAGCATCAACACTTGGTCTCGTGCAATGATAATACCATGGGCACAAAATAATTATAAATAAAATAATCCCTCATAGGCTTAAGTAGAAATTAAGCGCCTAAAATACCAAGGCGGAGGTCACAACGCTTGGTATGATGGGGAAAAGGAGATGAAATACAACGTGTCAAGGGCTTAAAGGCTAAATTTGAAGGAATAAATAATAAAGCAACTTATTTTCCAGTTTGACCAAAAATAATAGTCGACCGAAGTTGGAACTGGAGTTAAAATCCCAGCTAAAACCTGTAGAAGTTCTAGGTTTCCAGAATGAGAAGATTTAATCAATTTAACTTACAAAAATAGGTGATCAGGGTCTTATGACTAAAATATGACATTCAAAAGACTCAGTTGGAGGAAAAATGCAAAATTAATGGCTTCATGAAAGAATTCGAGAGCAAGCAAATTAAAGATTAAAACTCCAATACAACAAATTTGAGCAGAAAAAATCAGAGATTGAGTTCATAATAACATAGAATTATTTGAATACTTGTAGATGAAATACATAAGAGTTAGTTGAAGTAGAAGAAATACAAAAATAGAGTTTATGCATGGAGGAATACCTGAATTTAAATATCACTCCAATTCTAAAAGTATCAGTCCATAAATGTTTATAAGTAGAATTCAAGAAGTAAGGTGATGGGTGATGAGAGGTTGTTGGTGCAACGTGATGCATATGTTGGTATGCATCATAGGTGAATCAAACACCAATAATGGTGTCTGATAGGTGGTTGATAAGGTGAAAGAATAGATGTTGCATATTTGTTTAGTAATGAGAATTGTTGAAGGTGATTTTATTAGTGATCAGAGATAGTTGAAGATGTTTGCAAGGTGTTTTTTGTGAGAAGTTGTAAGGAGAAAATTTGTTTGTTTATGAGGTAAGTGGTCTATTATTCTAGTTTGAAAATGGATGAAAAATGAATCAAGAAGGCCAACAAGTGGTACCATGCATATCATGGGTTGTATCTCCTTCTAGTAGGTGTTGGTAAATATTTAGGGGCAAGAGTATCTTTCAGTAGTAGTTGATAAACGAGTAGGGGAAGCAACGCCTTTCAGTGAATACTAGTAAACAAGCAAGGATAGAAGTTCCTTTTAGTAGCAGTTAATAAACCTACAAGTAGTATCTTATTGGGAAATGATGTAATCAAGTTGAAGCATGTAATAAAAACAATATTGGTGTCTTATGTATATGTTTCTCATGTGCTTGATGATGATTGTGTTATGTTTTATATGATTTATTTGTGTTTTTGATCCATGAGTAATTTCTAAAGTGATTGAAAAGTATAATTTGTGAATAATTTTATAATTTGGTCACACTATTTATTCACCCCCCATCTCAGTAGTGTCATGGTTTCTATTGTTTCTAAAAATAGGTATAAGAGAAAGGTTCCTTCACGATCAGTTTAACAACTAGAAAGAAGATCAGGGATCATGGAGAACTAGGATTGGTTTATCTTAGATGAGTTTCCATTTTTTAATGGCTCAAATTATACAACTTGGAAGGTAAGGATGAGAATATACTTGCAAGCTCTTGATTTGGATGTATGGATATCTATGAATAATGGAGTAATAGATGATAAGTGTGATAAAATATCTAGGAAACAAATCATTAGAGGGTTATCTAAGCCAAAAATTGAGAAAGTAATCTATTGTGAGACTAACAAGGAGATATGGGATAAATCAGATTCCATATATGATATATACATGTGAGTTACATGTGATGTCAAGAGGCTTTCCCTGGAAGATGGTGTAGTCAAAGGTTCAAAGAAAATTATAGATTATGAATCATAGGATTCAAAGGAGATTCAATCTATAAGTAATTTATTGGTCTGTTATTGTTGTATAAAAATAGGTCCTTCATCTTCTAGTTTCTTAGTTGCAATTACTAGTGAAATTAAGAAAAAGAAGAAAAATAATAAGGGCCTTCATAAAAAATAATTTCAACCACAAGAGTCATATCTTCCTAGTGAAAATGGTTCATCCAATAATGTGAAGAAATTAGAAAATAAAGAACTAGAGGTATTGCAACAAAATGAATCCAAATAAGTAGATACTAATGTTTTTCTCTTGAGTTACACTTTGGATAGTTCATATGTTATGCAACCAGGTCACAAAATATAAGAAAAGATAGATAAATGACTTAGAAATAATCCTCTTCAAGGGGGAAACCTATTTTATATTACATAAATGAAAAATTCTTCGATGATACAAATGAAAAAACCTATCTTCTATATGTAGGAGTCTAAGAGGTCATAATATAACAATATGGAGACCATATGAGCAGAACAATAACAATAATGGGGCTACACTAACAATAACAATAAGGGGCTACATTATTATTATAGGTACCTAACATTCCCCTCTCCTTCAAACAAGTGTTGTCCTCAACACTTTATTACTTCTGGATGCTTTTGTATAAAATTATGATCCTCCCATGTGGAATCCTCAATGAGTAATTTCTTCAACTCGATGAGATACTCTGAAATTGATTGATTTTGTAACTATCGAATTATTTTTTCCGTGAATTCTTGAGGTTCCAATATGATTTTTCCTTCCTCTTCAAGTTCTAGAAATATTGTTTGAGTTGGGAGCTTGTCACCTATAACCTTATTTGAGCATGAAACATGAAAAACTGGGTGCCCTCCGGAAGATGCCGGAAGCTCCAATTTGTATGCCATAGTACCAATATTTTGCAACACCTTGTAAGGACCATAATACTTTGGTGATAATTCATTATCATTCTTAGCTTGCTTGAGGAACATTTGTTTGTATGGTTTTAGCCGTAAAAATACTCAATATCCTACATCAAAAATTCTTTTGCTGCAATGTTGATATGCCTTTTGTTTCATTCGATTTTTCACCAAAGTTAGGTTATCCTTTAAGAGGTGGAGAACTTGTTCTTGATGCTCGATGTGATATTCCATTGTTTGAAATTTATAATTTTCTCTTAAATATGATTTCGATGTTTGAAACTCTAATGAGCATAATTGTGCAATTACGCCTTGATGTTCTTTCGTTAGAAGCTTTTTCATGTCATTAGAGCTGATTATCTTTCCCGGTTTCCCCAAAGATTGTAACCATTGAAATCCTAATACAGAATTAGCACCACCCATTGGAATGGAAAGCATTGGACTATTCAATACGTATTCCCCCATGGTTATCTTGATATTAGGTGACTTTCCAGAGAAATTTATAGTTCTTCCATTTGCAACTATCACTTGACACTCTGGTGCTGGATATAGGAAGCAATTCAATTCCTCTTCATGCGTCATAGTAGAGTTTTATGAGGGCTTAATGGGTGTGGAATTATTTTTGGGAGGAATTTTAGAACCCATTACTGATATAAATGCTTCAATATACCATTGGAATCACTTCAAACTGATTTTTTAAACAAAAGTTATGCAATTTAAAAAAAAAAACACACACCTTTTTCTTTCTTTTGAAGAGCTTCATAAAATTGATGTATCTCTGCGATTTCAGATCCCAAATATTTGAAATTTGGTTCTGTAGTATCCCTCTAAGTCTTGTTTCCAATGCCACAGGTTAGAACTAATTTTTATTCCTCAACATTTATGCCTGATCTCCTAAAATGACCAAATTATGTACTAGTTCAATACAACTAAATTTTACAGTGTGACACATGTCACTGTTTCATCCTTTGGCTTTGAAATAAATACACAAGAAAGTAAATTTCGTTCACTTTTGGCCACATTTTATAGAATTCAAATTCGATGCCTGAAACAAAATTTATGACGATTTTCCCTCGGTCACCTGTTTGAGTTCAAATTTTGGAGCCTACAAAAACCCTAAATTCCATAGATAATATCTCTAAAAATCTTGTGAAACAAGGTCTAAATTTTTTATAGGAATTTCATCAAGAGCTTGGCTCCACAAGGTAAACATTTCAGCTCCTGAAGCCTTGTAGAAAAAACTTTATATCGAAAATTCCTAGATGACTTTTTTGAAGAAGTGAAACCCTAGAATCGTAAGCTCTCATACCAAATGTTATGAAACCATCTCACAAAATAGAAGAAAATATAAATCAACGACTTGTAAATAAGCCTGTTCGCAGGGGAAACCTCCTTTACATTACATAAATGAACAATTCTTGGATGATACAAATGAAAAAACCTATCTTCTATATATAGGAGTCTAAGGGGTCACAATATAATAATATGGGGACCACATGGGCACAACAATAACAATAAGGGGCCACACTAGTATTATAGGGTCCTAACATCATATTCCAGTCATGTTGCATTGTCTAGTGAAGATAAGGATGATATTAAGGTTCTTAGAGTTGAGATTAGGAGACTAAAAACTACATGGAAGGATCAATAAAAATTATTGCAGATCTGTGATGATAATGAGGCCAAGCTTAAGGAAGAGATTATCAAATTTAAGACTCAATAATTAGGAAGAAATTGAAGAAGGAATGAAAAAAAATACATAGAGAAGGAGGAAGAGTGTGAGAAATTAGAAGCTGCAGTGATCTCCATGAGGAAGCGGCCAAATATGGAGAAGAACATTGTATCCTTGGAAAAGTTTCTTGAGATTTAGAGACCATTGTATAGATATGGTATTTGATTTCAAAAGGGCGAGTCTAGTTTCATGCAAGCAAAAAATTAAGGTAGAACCAAAATTACCTTTAATGAATAATAGAAACAACAACTGTAATCAAGGAAACAAGCAACAAATCCACCAGTAGAAAAGAAGAGAACCTCAAGGAGCGCCTACATTTGGAATACCTTTTGATCCTAAGGTTAGATATTGTGACAAATCTATCAAATTTCTAAGGAATAAAAGACTCTTATTTCCTTTGATGAATGAGGTAGAGTTTTAATATTGTCACGAGTTTGGACATATTGCAACAAACCTCAGGAAAAAACTATATAGATCTAGTTAGAAAAGCTCACAACAACATGAGCAACCAGGGAGCTTGGCCACCAAGTATAATCATGTTTTTTACGGTTATTAATATCTATGTAACCTATTTGGCCAGAAGGTAATTGAAGGAAAATCTAGCCCTTATAGGAGAGGTATATGTCATGTGAGGCATAGATCTAGCATGAGCAACAAAAGAGATGATTTTTTTGCTTCATAACTTGGCCATGTGGAGTGTTATGTATGTCGTAATTTTTTCCATATGTCAAGAGACTGCATGTTTCCTATTTATTCAAGGAAAATACAACAAGAGTAGTAGATTTAGAGAGGATATAATAGAAAATTTGAGAATGAAGAAAAGAAGCAATACAAGACTGTGTGGAGGAAGAAGGACCAACAACCCATGAAATAGTGATATCAACCCCCCTCTGCAATCCGTGGCTACATCATGCATATTCTTAGTATACTGAAAAGTTCATGAGAGGTGCATAACCTAAGGGGGAGCATATTACAAAAGCATGGTAGGTTGATGAGTATGAGTTATAGAAGCAACATATGACGAGTTCATTTAAGCCTCATTCACATTCAAGTATGCAGGATCAACCTACTTTATATTGAAGGTATACTGAACTCAAGGGGAGATATGCATGTCATACATATGCTCTTGGTCTTCACTGGAAGTTGGTTGAAAATTTATACAACCATGCACAGAGGTGAGTTAAGGCTTGGACCAACCATGTGTATTATATTATATGTTGATTATTACAACCATGCATTTGTTATTGTTTCATCATTCCATGATTGGTAGAGAGTCCAGTAGCTTGTGAGTTGAGCTATCATGGTGATAGGAATGTTTTGGAGGAGTCTCATGGATTTATTTTGCAGCCATCTGTATGGGAAAATGATGTTGTAATAGTCATGTCATGTTATTTTTTGGGTCATTGGTCTGAAGGAGATGATTCTAGAAGCCATGTTTTTCATTGAAAAAATCATGAAAAATGCTCATGAAGCCATTGACTTGTGATGCTTTTATCATTGGTTCTTCTAGTATATTAGAAAGAGTATCATGATTTCGTATGATAGTCTTGTACTAGGTCTTGAATCGCTTCTACAACCATGCTTTTGAAATGTGTATGTCATTTAGTCATGGTCATATTGAGTCTTGGTCCATATTGTGCTTCTTTATTGTGGAAATGAAGCAATGATTTCTATGGAAGTGGTTCATCATAGCTTGGAGATGTTGTTGGAGATGGCATGTGCTCAAGGGGATCATCTCATTTTTTCTTATTTTCTTTAACCATCCATTGTTGGAATTATGATATGCTTGGAGGTGTTTATGATGTGCTTCTGCTATGCTATGGAGAATATGGATTGGTGCCTCATGTGCATCATAATATTCATGTCAAGTAATATGAGATGATCCAGTGCTTGTTTTTTAGTTCTTGCTACCTTATCATATGGTGATTTTGCTGACAGACTTCTCAAGTAGAGCATGGGTTTTTGGTTTAAGCATGCATTGAGAAGAGACCCCATTTGACTACTTGAGGCAAATATTGAGAGTAATTATGCCTTTCCTTTCAATTCAATCTTCTTCATAGGAGAAATATGAATTTTATCGTACCATATTAGAAGTACTTGATGTCTTCAACATAAGAAGAAGTATTTGACAAGTCCACATGATAAAAAAAATGAGGGAGATTATTGATAGGGGGATAATGCTAGTACTTTGCCGTTGATGTCAAAGGTGGGGTAATTGTTGATTAAAAATATGGAAAATAAACTTATACAAATGGCACGGAGAAAGAAATCCAAAAAAACATATGGAGAAGAATCATAGACAAATAATGGAAGTACAATTACCTTTTTTTGATCATTGGTGATGTTGTTTTGTTTGATCATGGTGTTTCCATGAATTCCAAAGGGGGAGATTTTCGGAAATATGTTTCCATTGATTGAAAAGGAAAAACATGGCAACTACAAATCATTGATGATGGTGTTGTCATTGTTGGAAAAGGGAAAGGTTTGAAAATATATCAAAGGATTAAAAAGGATGACACAGGTGTTCAGGATTAGTCAAAAGAAGATCAATATGGATGAAGAATGTACAAATAATTTGAGGTCAATTCCGGGAGAGTAGATCATCTCCACTATTCTGATATTCCTAATTTAGCTTTTAGCTAATTAGAATATTAAATTTTATATTCCTTAATTAATATGTGAATAAAAGGGTAGAGGGACCCATAAATCCCTTTAGTAGGAATAAAATCACTTCTTAATGTGAATGTGGATCAATGCGTCTAGATGGGGCCAAGATGAGTAAACCACTTCTTGGTGTGAATGTCGGTCAATGCATGTGGAAGGGGTCAATTTGACCATATCAAAAGTGCAGTCATGGAGGTAGTGGATACAATGAAGGACAACACAGTCATAATGGAGGTTAGTGGCCATGTGTGTAGCATAATTATTGTGTGGGGCTAAGAGGGTGAGGGTTCACAAGCATATAAGGAAGGGGATGATAGCGATAGAGAGCATTTTGGATTATTATTATTTTCTTTCCATTCATGACTTGAGCACGCTTGAGCTATTTAACAGAGTTTGCATTGTTGTTTAGCACAAGGGTGTCTCTAAGCAGATATCGCAACCTCATCCTTAGGGGACTTCGAGTGCCTACTCAGGATAGGATTCTTATCATCCATGTGAGCTAATCTCATCATCTAGCTTTCGGGCCACTTGTAGACCCTCTAGTGCTGCGCAGCCACTCAGTGAATTACGCAGTCCAGTAGCAGAGTTCATCGGAAGAGGGGAAATTTCCAAATAATTTCCACTTGGAATCCATTGAAGGGATCATCCCTTCAATAGTTGGGCTTGGGAGTACTTTAAACTATTCTATATTTCAGTTCAACCCATAGTCCGACATACCAAGTAGTTATGCATTACAAACCCTATGAGAGTGATTTTCCGAGGTCAGCCAATCCAGAAATCCTTTCTGGGTTATTCTGGGTTTTTTCCATAGAGTTCGGATTCTAAATCCCAGATATTTCTAAGCACCATAGTACCCTAATCTACACAGTCCTATTCACCCAGCAGCAACATTTCCAACAGGGAAGCGCAGAGGGAGAGCTCCAATAGCGCAGCAGAGAGCAGTGTTTTCAGTGGAAGATCTTGAGGCCATTCCAGCCCCCTTTTATCGTCTTGAGTGTTATCTATTTTGAAGCATTGTTGTATTTTTTTCAGATTAATAAAATAGCTCAGTTGTTCTGTCTATTTTTATGGTGTTTTCAATTTATTTCCATATTGTTGTAGTTTCCAGTTTATTGTGTTTTGTATTATTATATTTTCCTATTTGGAATATTACATTGGTATTAGAGCTCATAGAATTGGCTCAGCCTGTGGAAATATTGGTATATGACACCTGAAGAGAGAGAATACATTACGGACCAGACAAGGAGATACAAAAACAGATAACTCAGAAATTTGATGGAATAAAAAGTGACATTTTTGCGTTAGATGTTTCGGGAAAATGAAGATGAATCTCGAAAATATGAGACACTGTTTTCATGTAGAATGGACCAATTATGTTTCCTTGTGAGTAGTTCTTCGAAATTCAGTCTAGATTGAGAGAAACAGAAGGTTCTTTGAGAGATACAAAAACCGAAAATGAAGAAATTCGTTGGGATAAAAAGTGATGGTTTTTCGTTGTATGTTTCGGGAAAATGATGATGAATCATGAAAATTTGAGACATGGGTTTTGTGAAGAACGGACCAATTCTATTTCCTTGTGAGAATTTTCTCCAAATTTGGTCTGGATTGAGAGAAATAGAAGTTCATCTGAAGATGATTTCTCAGATTCACTGTGGTGGTCATTTTTCAAATTGTTCCAATTGTAATACCAGATTCAACTTGTTTCAGAGTTCACATCCGACAAAGAAAATTGTGTTCCAGTGGAGGAGGATAAAGGGGGTCTCCAATGGCAGAAGAATGTTATGGGAAGGAGTTTGGAAATATCCTCCTCGGAACTATGTAGGATCTCGCCAGAGAGATCAAGGAGATGAGAGTGGAGAGACAAAGGGAAACTCGAAGAGGGTTGCAAAATGGAGGAAATTCTGGTACTTCACATCATTGGTATGAGCAACCAGAAGTGAAACAAGCTTCACAACGCTCCACTATGCCTACCTTCCTAGCAGTAGGACATGGGGCTGGGGGAGCATAAGAGTAGGAGGCTCTTAGGGGTTATTTTCTGGAATATGAATCTCAGTCTCAAAGATTCAAAGAACATCTGACTTTCCAGGAATTTTTCTTGATTAAGGAAAACCAAAGACCTCGCAGCTACAACAGAGAAAGAGGGTACACGCAGGGTAATGACTTGCAGCGTATCGTGGGTATAATTTTTCTACCTACTTTTGATGGGTCATCAAAGAGTATGACAAATACTAGGGAGGAGACAGCTGAGCATACACTTGTTGATGAGACACCACCCATTGTTGAGGTATCCATTGATGGGGTATCTGGGGTTGTGGCCAATTTCTCTGATGATATTAGTGCATCACATGTTGATGGGGTGTTGGGAGACAAATCCACCATTGTTGAGGAGCCGATAGGTATAGAGGCCTCTAGGTTTATGGCAAGATTATTGGATGACAATCACATACAGCTAGCTAGTGACCATGCTTTGTGTATTGGAGTATCTATGGACGAGGGTGTGCAACCATCCTTTGGGCTAGCCCTTGAGGAGGTGCTAGGAGATACAAAGGTATTGGACGATTGCCGAACACATCAGTGCCATCAGTTTTGACCTTCTAGCTTTGAATATGGAGGCCACATCAGTATGAGAGGCTATCCTACGACAGAATGAGGAGCTAGAGAGCATGAGAGTGGTTTGTACCGAGTCAGCGACAAAGTTGGTCCACATTGGGGAACGTTTGGATTCCCTAATGGTGCAGTTAGAGGGAACATTGGAGTTTCATAGCACCCCCCTTCAGGCATACATAGATAGGGTGCAGCACTCGCACGATGGAGGGACTATTCTGTGTGCATGGATTCTTGCATTTGATTCTTTCTCGAGGTTGGATGGCGAGAGGTACTGAGCTAGTACCCCATGGAACATGCTAGGCAGATGGATACATACGTGGCCACATTTCAACAGATTCCATGGATTACCATAAGGACATGAGGGCCAGAGTACTCTTGGGATCTAGGTGGTATTTACCATCACATGATAGATTCGTTAGGTGATGGTAGTCATTATACGATGGGTTTGATGTTTGGGCGTGCACACATTTTCAAATCTCTATTAGAGCTCCAGACATCCCTAGTGACAAGATGGTTCGATAAGAGGGTACACCCTTTTCAGGAGTTATCTTAGCATAACGACCATGCATGGATTCACAGGGTGATTAGCCTACCCTGGCAAGAGATGGTTGGAGGAAGTGGCATCGGTAGGCCACTAGACATGGCAGTACGTAGAGACGGTGCTCTCTCATGGGTATATGGTACAATTGAGCTATGGAGGATAGGATCAATGATGTCATTGTCATGTGAGGAGTCGGGTTGCTCCGATCCTTTAGAGAAGATGGGGAGATGTAGCTCACCTCATTGGGGGTTTAGTAGCAGAGTGGTGGATATTTTCGCCCATGCAGGATACATGACGGTACATGACGGTGTATCCATAACCGGTGGTATCCGATGGTGTATAGGGGCAGGTTGCAGCATACAGTGGCATGGTGAGGAGTGCATAGACATTTGGTGGTATGCAGTGACCCATGATACAGCGCAATAGGAACTTAGAGCATTGCCTCCAAGGGGAATTATGGACAAGGGCATTAGGTGTAACATGGGATGTAGCTCACCTAGGATTGATGAGGGTATTGCTGAGCATATGGAGACATGATGTTTAGCAGAGAGAGGGATATGAGGGTTTTATCAGCAGATCCGAGGCACAGGGAGTGTCATCTGGAGGATTACTCTTGAGCATTTAGGCAACAAGAACTAGTTGAGGAGGAAGGGACTTTGCTTCATCTGCAAAGAACCTTGGGGGCTTGATCACTCATGCTTGAGTGATGCAGATGATGTGGCAGAGGTAGAGCAGAGCAACATTCCTTCTATATAAAATGATGATGAATCTTCTTCACATGAGTCTATGGGGTCATATGAGGATACTTTTGGGGATCATGAGCCGTCATGTGGCATTGACAACAGTAGGCCTGATTTTTCTTCCAGCGTGCAGGGTGAGCAATCAAAGGACTCGATGAGAGATATTCAGGATGATGAGTCACTTGTGATGATTCATCCTGAGCAGCTTATGGTGGAGCATGGGGCAGTTTAGAGGGAGGCTATGCACATCATGCATGATAGTCCTTTGGGGAGAGCCAAATGGAGGCTCACAGTGAGCTAGTGCTAGATATTCTGCTAACCTTGGGGTCAGCCATTAAGGGGGAGTGTTGGAGATGGTGGTGCATCCATATTTGGGCCAACCCATTGATTAGGTGATGGTAGATGCATACATAGTTAGGAAGACTGCAGTACTTTCAGGGAGCAGCACTCTCAAGGAGTACATCGATGGGGCTTGCAGTACATCTTGCCACTTGAGCCTATTATAGAGAGAGGGGCTTTCCCTTTGAGGCATTTCTTGTTCACAGGTGGGACATAGAAGCATGAGTTGATTGTGCATTGGTGACCACACTCCAGAAATGCTTTGTACGTAGATATCACCACATTGGATTCTTTGATTGGGATATACTGGTGGGATATCATGACTTGGTATTCTATTGATGGTACGATCTTATTAGTTAGGTGCATAGCAGAGTAGGGACCTGTAGACATGAAATGCACTACGATTTACAGTTGGAAATGGGGCACATGTCGACAACTCCTTAGCATTTCATCCCAACTTCGAGAGAGGAGGATCAACATTGGATAGAGTCAGGGGAGAGAGGCGATGAGTTGGTATGCAGTTGGTGGGGAAACTTATACAGTCAGATCTACGACACAACAGGGACCATGGAGCATTGATGCATGTTGGTGGTCTTAACCTCATGAGGTAGTAGCTATAGCCATATTCAGTGTGCAGTCTGAGCTAGGGTACTTGAGCGATGATTTGCAAATGTATCGTTGGGATTCGGGAGGATTGATTGATAATAGGTATGGTGAGAGATCCATTTAGGATCTCAACATTGAGGGGTATGTTCCAGGTAGCCTAACATAGGGGCATAGCCGCACTGAGGGGTTTGTACGGGATCCAAGCATTTGTCTCAATTGCATCAGGTCAACAAGGTGGCCCACATATTTGCAGTTGCTTGAGGACAAGCAACGTTTTGGTGGGGAGGACTGTAATATTACTAATTTATATTTTAGCTAATTATAATATTAAATTTTGTCTTCCTTAATTAATAGATGAATAAGAGGGTAGAGGGACCCATAAATCCCTTTAGTAGGAATAAAATCAATTCTTAATGTGAATGTGCATCAATGCATCTAGATGGGGTCAAGATGAATAAACCACTTATTGGTGTGAATTTGGGTCAATGCATGTGGATGGGGTGAATTTGACCAAATCAACAGCGTAGTCATGGAGGTAGTGGAGAAAATGGAGGATATTGTAGTCATAATGGAGGTTAGTAGCCATGTGTGTAACATAATTATTATATGGGGCCAAGAGGGTGAGGGATCACAAGCATATAAGGAAGGGGATGGAAGCCATAGAGAGAATTCTGGATTGTTATTATTTTCGTTTCATTCACGACTTAAGCACGCTTGAGATGTTTATCCGAGTCTGCAGTACTGTTTAGCACAAGGATGTCTCTGAGTGGAGATCCCAACCTCATCCTCAGGGACCTTTGAGTTCTTACTCAGGAGAGGATTCTTGTTGTCCATGTGAGCTGATCTCATCATCTGGTATTCAGACCACTTGCAGACCCTCTAGTGATGTGAAATCACTCATTGACTTATGCAGTCCAGTAGCAGAGCTCATCAGAAGAGGGGGAATTTCCATAGAATTCCTGCCTGGAATCCATTGAAGGGATCAGACCTTAAATAGTTGGGCCTGGGAGTACTTGCAAATATTCTATATTTCAGTTCAGCCCATAGTCCTTCATACCCAGTAGTTATGCATTGAAAACCCTAGTAGGGTGATTTTCTGAGGTCATCCAATCCGGAAATCCTTTTTTGGTTATTCTGGGTTTTTTCCATAGAGTCCGGATTCTAAATACCAGATTTTTCTTAGCACCAGATCACCCTCATATACGCAATCCTATTCATCCAAAATCATCATGTCCAATAGGGCAGAGTAGAGGGAGAGCCCCAGCAGCGCAGCAGAGAGCAATTTTTTCAGTGGGAGAGCTTGAGCCCATTCGAGCACGATTTTGTCAACTTGAGTGCTATCTATTTTTAAGCATTGTTGTATTTTTTTCACCTCCATATTAATAAAATGGCTCAAATTTTTGGTCTATTTTTATGGTGTTTTTATTTTATTTCCATATTTTTGTAGTTTCTAGTTTATTGTGTTTTGTATTACTGTCTTTTCCTATTTGGCATATTACAACTATAGGTAAAATCCACTCAAATTGAAAGATATATGAAAGCGATTTCTAGTGGTATGTGGAAGATTTAAAATGACCTTGTGGATCATAAGTTAGAGCTAGTCAAAGATTGGAACACCCAAAGTCAAAGTGGTAGAGCTAAATGTTGTTGGAGACCCTTTTGGAGCATGTGTTGGTTTGGAAGAGAGTCCAAACCTGACGACGACATTTATGGGGCTGCTATCCAAAGTGTTAGGCATACATGGAGTAACACCGTAGAAACGAAAAGGATTTCTATTGGTTCATGGCAGAGCCCACAAAATTTCTTGGCTCGATGGAGGTAGCCTAAGGGTTATACCCCTGAGAAACCTTAAGGACTACTTAAGGTAACTAGCAGGTGGAGGTCACCTAACAAGTTATCTCGATAGAAAGTCTATTGGTTGTAGAAGTAGTGGACATAACCACTATAACAACTCATTCCTCAAGGTATATCCCAAAAGAAAAATAAAAGGAATAAGTGAAAATTTGCAGGCTAACAATGTTGTCAGATGACGGTGGCAGAAAAAGTAGGAAACAACGACCAATAGAAAAAGAGAAATGGTTGGGACCCATAAAATTTATATAAAGTAAAATTGTCGAAAAAAAGGCCTAAGGACCCTTTCTCTCTCCTCTAATAGGAGGACACATGGTAGCATATTATTGGTTGGATGGTGGAGCCCATTACATCTCATCTCGCTAGGCTAATCTCGAAGGCACAAAGAAGTAAAGGTCGGTATGAAACAGGTGGGATATGTGGCAACATTTTATTAGCTCACAGAAATGATGAAGGTGCAAAGGTGGATGATGGCATCAATATTGACATGGCTCAATGAGGGGTGGACATGTGGCATGCAGAATTAGGGGTTTTTAGGTACCCAAGTGGGCCAATTTTGGGTGCCACATTCACCACTTAGAAAGTGACATGGGGATATGTGATATCAACATAACATCATCCTGCTAGTAGGACCTTGAAAGTTTTTAGAGAAAGGCGCAAAGGAACCAACGGGTTGATTGGGCGTTGGGATGATGCAGACATTGTCATAGCCAACTCAATCTGGAACTGCAGTGATTGGGCATAGGTGAAGCGGGAGGACCCCATTGGGACCTCTAATCTTGTAAGAAAGACCTTAGCGGATTATAAAGGGGCACAAGCTAATTGCACCAGGACACGTCTAGACTGACAGGAGGAGATGAAAACAAATGAGAAGAGGGTAGAATGACCCCATGGGATAGATCATCCCGTTAATAAGACCCCAGAGGTTTCTAAGGGCGGAAAATGACAAGTTTTGGGATAAACGCTTCAAGAAAAACTTAGTCTGCAAGGTAATTCCTGAAAGAAAAATAAAAGGCGCAAGCGGAAATTTGTAGCCTGATAGTGCTACGGGTTGACGATGGAAGACAGAGTAGGAAAAAATGACCAATAGTGAAAGAGAAATGGTTGGGACACATAAAATTTATATAAAGGAAAATTGGCAGAAAAAAAGGCCTCGGAACCCTTTCTCTCTCCTCTAACAAGAGGACACATGGAAACATATTATTGGTTGGATGGTGGAGCCCATTATAGCTCATCCCATTTCGTTAGTCCCAGAGGTGCAGAGAAGTAAAGTCCAGGATGAAATAAGTAAGGTACATGGAAACATTTGATTGGCTTGCATAAATGAAGAGGGTTCATAGGTGGATTATGACATCAATAGTGATGTGGCTCAACAAAGGGTGGACGCATGACATCTAGAATTAGGGGTTCTTAGTGTTACACCATTTTTTGGTCATCTAATCCATTGTTATTAGATGGACCCATGTACACCAAGTAAGACCAATTTTACCCTAAGTAAAATCACATTCACTATGAAAAATAACTTAGTAAACCACCTTTATTAAGTTGTTTATGGTCTAAACAGGAAACCCCATGGGGAAACATTAAATAAATCCATATTTATTTGATTTTTCCTCAAGGAATAATTAGTTAAACAACAATTTAATTAATATTCTAGGTTATATTTAACCCAAAACAAGGAAATTAATTAGATAAATCATTATTTATCTTATTATTTTCTAAAGAATAACTATTTAAACATTATTTAAATAATATTCTTTGTTTAATATGACTACATCTCCCTTAAATAATTAAATAAATCATTATTTATTTGATTATTACTCAACCATATCCTTAAAATGATAAATAAATAATCTATTTATTTATTATTACTTAATCACATCCTTAAAATCATAAATAAATCATTTATTTATTTATTATTTACAAATAAGGGGATTTGACTCAAGTCAAATTCATTTTCCCTCCAACAAATATAATAAAATATTCCATAAAAGTTGGATCTTGATTTGGTTAATAATATTTTGACTATGCACCAATATCTATGTTGGGAAAAATACTGAGAGGGGGGGGGGGGTGGGGGGAGTGAATCAGTATTTAGAGCTAACTGATAAACTTTTTACTTTTCTTTTCTCAAAACCCATACGCTACTTTACAGAAAAAAACTAGCGTATATACACGGATATCCTTAAGGAAACTCGCGTATGCTCAGAGCTCTTATTATGTATTTGATTCTTAAATCATTGCATCATTTATTCATCAGATGTTAAGCAGTAAGCATGTGTAGTAAAAACAGAATAAACCATCACACATAAGCAACACATATGAACACCAGGATTTAAGGTGGAAACCCAAGTTGGGAGAAAACCACCGTTGCCGTTGTCTCAGTCTTCAATATTTATTATAAAGAAAACATCTTACAACCATGTACTGGCACAGACTCATACCAGCACGCAGGCACCCACCTGCAGAAGGCTACAACCTTCTCTCGTTTACCAGCCTCTCCTGGAAGGGAGCTACAACCCCCTGCTCTCGTTTACCAACCTCTGCGGAAGGCTACACGATGTGCTTTAGCCTCTGCGGCGGCTTCTATTTTCATGCGAAGGCTTCAACCCTCGCATCCTTCGTAGACCACATTTCATCGATTTTCACTCTTTGGATCAAACGACTTCAACACAACCCTTCACTTATCAACAAACATATGACCATACAAACTACGAATAAACAGACCAACATAACGAGAATAAGAGATAACCCAGACTTCAGAATAGATATGCAGATGTAAACTCAACCCTGAACATTCATTGAATCAAATATCATATGCTACTTTTCTTTACTGAAGCCACGTACATACGCGCTTTCCTGCACACCAACCCGCGTATACTTCTGTGTATTTTATTCTTCAGAAAACCCTATATGTGCCTTTCATTAATAGAGACCGTGTATACACGCGCTTTTGCAGAGACCAACTAGCGTATAGATCTGTAAATGGAAAACTTTACAAAACAGATCAAATCTATAAACTTACCCAGATTTCTTCATTATCTTTAGCTGACTTTGCACCAGATCTTCACCATTTCTTCCGCTGCAGATCATCCTAGAGATATATCATCATCATAAGATCTAGAGATCTTGAACCATCCTCAGATCCATGGGTGCACCAAAGATTCAGATCTATCAATTAAGAACAGAGTTCATCCATGAAGATAATCCTTAGAGATATTTATTCATCAACAACCCTTACTCATGCACACCCTTGAACAATGATCTTCTTCTCCTTATATAGAATTAGACTTTATCAATACCATGAGTCAAAACCACACAAATTCCAATGGTATTCCTGGACGGGATCAAATAGATAATCCAACGCTCAATACAGTGGGCCAATACCATGGTAATGCCCCTAGGTATCATAGTTTTTAGAGCGCAAAAGGCATACGTGACTTTGGGCGTGCGTATCCACGTGTATATGCAACTTAGCCTCATAAAAACTGCGTATATGCTAACCCTGAATGTATACGTGGGTTCGCTTCACAAACATAGAGTATATACGCGGGTTGCCTTCACAAAAGTACCGTATACATTGTGACATATTATATTTATCATTTTTATGGCACTTACTGGAATTGTTTTCTCTGTCACATCTGAACTGATTTGTAGATACATCATTCTTACATCTTTAGCACATAGGTTTCTTATCATAGGTGACTCATCAAGTAGGTTTCCATCAAGGCCAACTTCATCAAGTAGGTTGCCATCAAGGACAACACATTTCATCATATTGCCAACAATCTCCCCCTTTGGGCTTGATGGAAACCATGATGGTGTTTGATCACCACAATAGATAGATACATTGAATATAACCATTATGCAACCACCATGATATTCTCCCCATATCAAAACACCATAAACACCATGATACACTCCCCCTTTGACATCAAGGGCAAAGGACGGATCAACAACAAAACAAGGTTTTCCTTCTCATGTATAAAGAAGAGCTCTATATATCTGATGTGCACCGAAGCTACCATGCTCCCCCTGAGTTCATGTTGAATCTTCAAACATGTTTTTCGATGAAGTACATGATTCTATGACCTTTCCTATCACCAAGGACTCATAATTACATCAATGATCCAACCAAGTGGATTTACATATGTGACTCGGGTACCCAACCAAGTGGGTTTACACATTTTGACTCAACTACCCTACCAAGTGGGTTTACAAATTTGACCAAGTCCTTACATGATTGAATATTACAATTTTACATCATAGGTCTCAACATGACCTTTTCATCACATTAAAAATATGAAATTTTGTTACAAATACCAAAAATACCTCAAGAGGGAGATCATATTTCAGAACCATCATAATGCCAACAATGCATCCTTTCCACATGACCAATGCTCCCCCTTAGCTTCTGCATCCTGAACACTTTCAACAGCAAATCATCAAGGCATCTTCACCCAATATCAGAGAATGAAACAGAAATATAAGAGCTAAAACATCACCAGAGATACCCAACAACACCATAGTTGTGCTGAAGAATGCTGACCCAGAGAAAAATTGTCAGCAACCACCCATACGCGGTTTTATCTGTATAAACTCGCGTATATACGCGACTGTCTTTCATGAAATCCGTGTATCCAATACGAGTCTTACGCATGGCGGGAAACTACTCCCATTTTGTCTAAGATATTTGAACGCTTCCTGGGTAGAGGCGGAGGTTTGGTAAATATATCAACAACTTGTTCTTTGGAGGGCACATATTCCAACTTCACCTTTTGTTCAAGTACTTGTTCACGTAAGAAGTGATACTTGATGGGAATGTGCTTGGTCTTGGAATGAATAACAGGATTCTTTGAGATACTGATGGCACTTGTGTTATCACACATAATGGATATAGGAGGTGAAAATTTTATTTGAAAGTCTTGTAAGGTTTTCATCATCCAGAGAAGTTGAGTGCAACATGATGCGGCAGCCACATATTCTGATTCTGCGGTAGACAAGGCAATAGAGCTTTGCTTCTTACTGAACCAAGATACTAACCGGGGCCCCATATAGAATGCACCACCACTAGTGCTTTTCCGATCATCAACATTTCCAGCCCAATATGCATCAGTATAAGCATGAAGAGTGAGATCAACATTCTTTGGATACCATAGTCCAAAGTCTTGAGTTCCTTGCAAATATTTGAATATTATTTTGACAGCCTGAAGATGAGACTCTTTTGGATTAGCTTGGAATCGTCCAACAATTCCAACTGCATGCATAATGTCTGGTCTAGTCCCAGTGAGATAAAGTATACTTCCTATCATTGATCTTTATTCTGGTTGATTCAATGTGGGAGAATCATCATGAGAACTGAGATTACATCCGGTTACCATTGGTGTACTTACAGGTTTTCACTCTTCCATACGATACTTCTTCAGAATTTGCTTAAGGGTATTTTCCTTGTGATAAGAATATGCCATCTGTAGTTTGATGCACTTGCAAGCCAAGAAAGAATGTTAGTTCCCCAAGTAAAGACAATTCAAATTCTTGCTGCATAGCAGAAGCAAATTTCTGACTCATAGATTCTTCATTGCTTCCAAAAATGATAGCATCAACATATACAACCACAATCAATATTTTATCATTTTCAATTCTTGTGTATAAATTTCTATCAGCAGACCCCTTTGAAAATCCTTGTTGATGAAGATATTTTTCAAGATGATAATACCATGCCCTTGGAGCTTGTTTGAGACCATATAGAGCCTTTTTAAGTCTACAAAAAAGTTTTTCATCATTTCCCAATATGAATCCTTCTGGTTGTTCTATATAAAATTCTTCTTCTATATCACCATTGAGGAAACCACAGTTGCCCATCCATTTGATAAAATTTGATTTGTTGGAAGCTTGAAAAAGCAAGAAACATTCTTATGGCTTCAAGTCTAGCTTCAGGAGCAAAAGTTTCTTCAAATTCTATACCTTCTTGTTGCGCATACCCCTTGCAAACAAGTCTAGCTTTATTTCTTATAACCTCCCCATTCTCATTTAACTTGTTTTTGAATATCCATTTGGTTTCAATGACATTTTTGTCATGAGGTCTTGGTACTAATTCCCAAGTGTGATTCCTTTCAATTTGATCAATCTCTTCATTCATGGCTTGAATCCAACATTCATCTTTGCTAGCTTGACTGACATTGTGAGGTTCAATAGTGGACAGAAATGCCAGATTGCTAGAAGATCCCACAAGAGTCCTTCTTGTTTGTACACTTGATTCCTTTTCTCCCAAAATTTGAGATTCTGGATGATTCTTTTGAACATATCTAGATGGAGCCTTTTCAGACAAGTCATCTTCGGTTCTTCATTGGGTTCACTGTTTGTATCATTACTATTTGATGTAGGAGGACATATGTCACCATCGTCTTCATTTGTTGTTTTATTTTCTTCTTTTGGGGCTACAGGAGACTCATCAATAACAACATCAATACATTCAAGAATCTTCTGAAGTATTTTATTGTAACATTTATATGCTGTACTCCTAGAGGAGTAGCCAAGAAGTATTCCTTCATCTTCTTTGGATTCAAACTTGCCAAGTTTTTCATCATTATTTTTGATAAAACATCTTCTTCCAAAAACTCTAAAGTGCTTCATAGTGGGAGGATTATCATACCGAGTTCATATGGATTTTTATCACTATTTACTCGAACATGTGCCTTGTTAAGAATATTTTTTACATTGTATGTCTTGCTTCTCCCCAAAAAGTGTCAAGTGTTCCGGAGTCATCAAGCATAGCTCTAGCCATTTTGTTGAGGCTTGTTCTATTCATTCTTTACACTCGCCATTTTGTTGTGGAGTACCGGCTACGGAGAAAATTGTCTTTTTATGCCATGTTGTTCACAAAATTCAAGGAATTCATTTGATGTATATTCTCCTCCTCGATCGGATCTAAGACACTTGATTTCGGATATAATTCATTTTCAACTAGTGCTTTGAAGGTCACAGAAATTTATCAAATGCTTCATCTTTGTGTTTCAACGACCCAATCCAACACATTCTAGAGAAATCATCAATAAATAAGATATATTATTGTTCACCACGTTGTGAATTTTTCCTCATAGGTCCACATATGTTAGTATGAATGAGTTCAAGAGGCTTACTTGATGATCCTTCCTTGGCATTAAACTGTACTCTAGTTTGTTTACCAAATTGGCAAGACTTGCATATGATATTTTCAGGTCGAGTAATTTTGGGAAGATCACGGACATCTTTAAGTATGCTTGATTTGTTGATCTGAGAGAAGCTCAGATGCCCCAACCTTCTATGCCATAGCTAGTTTTCTGAAGATTTACTTAAGTAACATTGTTCTTTGCAGTTCTTCAATAAATACAGGTTGCTTGGAGTCCTTTTTCCTTTTATAATTATTTTACCAGTATCAAGATCACGTACCACACATTCTTTTGAACTAAAGACAACTTCAGTTCCTTGATCACACATTTGAATTAAACTTAACAGGTTATGCCTTAATCCATCCACATACATGACATCATTAGCTTTCACCTTTTATTTTAGAAACATAGACCCTTTTCCCTTAATTACCACAGGAGTATCATTTCCAAATGTAACCTTCTTTTCCTTTTCTAGAGCACTATATGCAAGAATTTTGTTTCTGTCACCTGTCATGTGTCTTGAGCATCCATTATCAATGTACCATTTATTTTCTTCACCTTCTGTAAATAATGCTATGCCACAATTTTCGACCTGTAATTCCTTCTTTTTCCATACTTTGGAGCTTGAAGGAAAATGCTCTTTTGGCCGAACTTTGCTCTGCATTCAGATTCTTCATGGCCAAAGTTGTTACAATAAGAGCATTCAACTTCACTTTGAAGAGGAGAAAAATTGTTATAGGTATTCTTCTTTGGTTCAGTATCCAACCTTTTCTTTCTTGCTTCTCTTGTCATGATGGTTTTATATGCAACACATTGAATAGCTTTATGACCAAAATTGTGACACGAGAAACATTGCCCATTGAAGTAGAAATTTCTGCGATCATGGAATCTTCTATTTGAATTTACCTGTTGGTTGTAGTGTCTTTGAAAGCTATCCCTGTTAGTGTTATTTGAATTGAGATGATCATGCTTTACCTGTAATGATTCTTTATTCCCTTGCTGAGTGGCAGAATGTTGTAAACCAGCTGTAGCTGCTTTTAGATAATCTGGTGTTGAAGCCTGAGAAGATTCTCCGGTATATCCGAGACCTATCTTTATAAGAGGAGAACGTTGTACCTTGATAATCTCATCTAGGATTTCAGATCCTTTAGCAAATCTAAGATTCAGAGTCTTTACTTTCTCAAAAAAATTTCTTAGACTTACCACTTCTCATTCTAACTTCTCATTGTGTTTCTTCACTTCTTCAAACTGCTTTTCCAGAGTTTCTATGGTTATTTTCCTTTCTTCTAAGAGTATTTTACTTTCTTCTAAGCGTATTTTGAGTTGATTGTTTTCTTCAAGGAAATCATTGTCTTCTAGAGCATCCACAAAAGTATCATTTTCTTCTCTATATTCAAATTCCATGAGAAGTCTAAGATCTTGTTCACATTCTTCCTTGCTATGAGATAACCCATCACTGTCTTCATGAGTATAATAACTTTTTCTAGTGTTAAACCGATTGTTATTCGTTCTTGCTACTTCCTTCCCTTTTGTAGGTGTTTCTTTATGAGGACACTTAGCAGCATAATGACCAACTCTTCCACACTCAAAACATTTGAAAGGAAGCTTACCTTTGAACCGTCTTGTGCCGAGTTGGAGTTTCTTTACAAAATTTACCTCATCTTCTTCTGAGATATATCCTGATCCTTCTGCTTCTTGCACTTCTTTCCCTTTTGTAGAAGCTCTGAAGACAACCTCTTTGACTTCAGATGGTCCTCCTCTTCTCATTCCATATGCGGTTAGTATGCCATGAAGTTGCACCACGGTAAGATTTTGAAGATCCTGCTTTTCTTCAAGAGCAGAAACTTTTGACTCAAATTTTGTCATTAGTGATCTTAAAACTTTCTCAACTAAAGTAGATTCGGTTATTATTTCTCCCAGATTTCTCATACGATTTAAAATATCATCAAGACGTAAAAAGAAATTAGCAATGCTCTCCTCATTATTCATTTTTAGGTTCTCATATTGAATTCTGAGAGTTTGGAGTTTAGCATTTTTTACCTTTACATCACCTTCATAACTTAGAATGATTTTGTCCCATATTTCCTTTGCTGTATTCAGCTGCATGACTTTGACAAATTCTGATTCAATTAGACTTCCCAATAGAGCATTAACCACCTTTGCATTTGTTTCATAATTTTTTCTTTCCGTTGGATCTGTTGGTACTGCAGCCGGATATTGATATCCTGCTTCAACAATAGCCCATACATCTCCTCCCATAGATTGAAGACAAAGATCTCATCCTTATTTTCAAGAATATTAAATTGCTTCCATTAAAAGTGGAGGCTTGATAGATATTGTTCCATCTTGATTGCTCATCTTACTTGAGTCTTCCTTCTAGCGGCTAGCTTTTTTCAAAAGGACACTCCTCTGATACAATTGTTGGAAAAATGCGGGGGGGGGGGTGAATGGAAGTGTTAGAGCTAGCTGATAAAAATTTTATTTTTCTTTTCTCAAAACCCATACGCTAATTTACAGAACAAAACTAGAGTATATACACGGATATCCTTAAGGAAACTCGCGTATGATCAGAGCTCTTATTATGTATTTGATTCTTCAATCATTGAATCATTTATTCATCAGATGTTAAGCAGTAAGCATGTGTAATAAAAATGGAATATACCATCACACATAAGCAACACACATGAACAACAGGATTTAAGGTGGAAACCCAAGTCGGGAGAAAACCACCATTGTCGTCGTCTCAGTCTTCAATATTTATTATAAAGAAAACATCTTACAACCATGTACTGGTGCAGACTCATACCAGCACGCAGGCACCCACCTGCAGAAGGCTACAACCTTCTCTCGTTTACCAGCCTCTTATGGAAGGGAGCTACAACCCCCTGCTCTCGTTTACCAGTCTCTCCTGTAAGGGAGCTACTACCCCCTGATATTAACACCAGCCTCTACTGGCAGAAAGCTTATACTTTCATATTGAAGGCTTCAACCCTTAGATCCACTGCAGACCACATTTCATTAATTTTCATACTAGATCAAACAGCTTCAACACAACCCTTCACTTATCAACAAACATACTTTGCCCAATACTTCAAACAAAACAGTGAGACCACTGTAACCAGAATATCAGAGATAACCCAGACTTTAGAATAGATATGCAGATGTAAACTATACCCTGAACATTCATTGAATCAAATATCATACGCTACTTTTCTTTACTGAAGCCGCGTACATACGCGCCTTCTTGCACACCAACCCATGTATACTTCTGTGTATTTTATTCTTCAGAAAACCCTATATGTGCCTTTCATTAATAGAGACCGCGTATACATGCGCTTTTGCAAAGACCAACTAGCGTATAGATCTGTAAATTGAAAACTTTACAAAATAGATCAGATCTATAAACTTACCCAGATTTCTTCATTATCTTAAGCAGACTTTGCGCCAGATCTTCACCATTTCTTCTGCTGCAGATCATCCTGGAGATTTATCATCATCATAAGATCTAGAGATCTTGAACCATCCTCAGATCCATGGGTGCATCAAAGATTCAGATCTATGAATTAAGAACAGAGTTCATTCATGTAGATAATCCTTAGAGATATTTATTCATTAACAACCCTTACTCATGCACACCCTTGCACAATGATCTTCTTCTCCTTATATAGATTTAGCCTTTATTAATACCATGATTCAAAACCACACAACTTTCGATGGTATTCCTGGACAGGATAAAATAGATAATCCAGCGCTCAATATAGTGGGTCAATACCATGGTAATGCCCCTAGGTATCATAGTTTTTAGAGCGCAAAAGGCATACGCAACTTTGAGCGTGCGTATCCGTGTGTATATGCAACTTCGCCTCATAAAAACTACATATATGCTAACCCTGAATGTATACGCGGGTTCCCTTCACAAAAGTAGAGTATATACGCGGGTTGCCTTCACAAAAGTAGCATATACATTGTGACATATTATATTTATCATTTTTTTGGCACTTACTGGAATTGTTTTCTCTGTCACATCTGAACTGATCTGTAGATACATCATTCTTATATCTTTAGCACATAGGTTTCTTATCATAGGCGACTCATCCCGTGGGGGAGGTTTCCATCAAGGAAAACACATTGCATCATATTGTAACAATCTATACTAACTCAACTTTTTGTTATAAATAGAAGGGTTTTCCCATTCATTTTTCACCTGTTGTTGCCTAAATATCACTCTAGATCTCAACTCTTGGTCTGGATATTGATCCACCATCATAGCCATATTTTTCCATTTTTGTCTGGGTTTTCTACACCATCAACAGAGAGGAATTCTAAATATGAAGTGCTGAGGACTTACAAGAACCCATCCCATTGAGGAGAACAGGGAACACCCTCTTGTGTTTTCCTCCCAGGTGCCATTAATAAAAATTTCATTGGATATATTCTTGTCTTTTCTATTGGATCTATGGAGTAAATCTTATTTTTCTACTGTTTAATGTCTTCTAATGCATAGATCTAGAATTTTGCAGCATTTTTCTTGATCATCTAATTACAGATCTGAAGATATTAGCAGTCATTTCTGCTGTTAGGGTTGCTTCTTATGCGCAGCTAAAGTGGTCCTTTTTTCGTACACCTCGAATCAAAATTCATACTAACAACTGGCGACTCCACACGGGTTTACAATTACGATCGTTGTCATTTTTCTGATCCTTGCATATCCAGCTGCTTCAAACCCTAGGATTTCTCTTCAACCCCTTGTTTTTTCTTTTCTTGATGTTGTTTTTAACCCATAAAACCCTAAAACGATAAAAATTATGACTTCCGTGTGTTTCTGGACCTATTGCACAAGTAACAGACACCGGCCACAGCTGAGATGAAATTTTTTTCTAAAATCTGCCATCGAGAGTGCCAAAAGTGTAGGTCGCACTTTTCAGCCCAAAACCTGCGACTTGGACCTCCACAGCACACTTTACTACCCAAAACGTGTGACCTCTGCTGAAAACAGGTCAGAAACTGCGACCTGGACTTTTTGCAGGGATTTTTCTGAAAGTTTTCTGGGTTTATCTGAGCCTCTGTTCAGGGTTTTCTGACCGTGATCTCTGCTCATTTTAGACCCGTACTTGTTTTTTTTTACTCAACTAAGTGGGAACCTAGCCCCATAGGGCTTCAGTACCCTCCATTTTTTGTGGAAGATTTTTTGCTGTTGCAGGTTGTCTAAAATTTCAGAGTCTTCAACCATTTTTTTAGATATGATACCTCACCTTCTGATCCACTTCTGATCATCTTGTTATCCATCCAAATATCCTCATTTAGCTTTGTTTGGGTTTTCCTTTAGGGTGCACTCCACTTCCCTCCTGGAGATAGCCTTTCGCCACCTCTATTTACAACAATTTTCCTCCGATTTGTTGATGTTTTATGCACCACTTTCCAACAAATTTTGTCTTTTAGATCTCTATCCCTATTGACCACAGATCTATTAGCATTTTTTTAGTGTGTTTTTATTAGTTTCTTACCCACCTATAGACTAGTTGTTGAGAGACCCGTCTCTTTGGGTTTAGATTGGTGCATTATCAGCTGTATATTTTCTGTTTTGTAGGCCTATATACTGACATTTGCAGGTTTATTTACAACTATACAACACACTTTTTATTTTTGTCTACAAATGTATGGGTTTAAAAATTAAAATTTACACACTTTTACACACACACCCTAAACGAAAAAGGGCTTTGTTAACACCTCCAAGAAAAGACTCTAAAATAGTGAAATAAATTGATCCTGCACCTTTCTGCCCTTGTTTCAACATTGTAATCGGTTGATATTGCACCTCCCTGCCCTTGTTGGTCTCTTTTTCCTTTGTGCCATGTGTGTGTCATCATTGCTCAACCTCCCATGGGCTCTGATTTTCCTCAGGGGGGGGGCTATCACCTCCTACATATCTTCCCCTCCTGGTAGCACGTATTCAGGGTATAGCATGCCTCCTCTCTTTGCCCAACCTCCTATTTACCACACTGTTACCCAACCTCTTCCATATGGTACCCCTTATGACCAAATTATCATGATGAAATCTGATCAACCTTCAACCATAGACATCAATCTCCAGACTCGGTCCCGTTAGTACAACAAGCCTCCCGCTATGTCTGTCTTTGAGCCGCCTTCTTCGGTCTCTACAGAGCCTCTTTTGACACCCAAGGGTCCCTTACAGATCCCTCAGCCTAGGGTGGAGGTTCATACCAAGATCCCTAAGGGACCACTAGGTCGAAATGCTGCTTCTGGCAAAGGCGCCCATTCGTATAGCATAGTCGATGATTTGGCACAATCCCCTGCTGCCATTTCAACACTGGAACTCCTCCAGTCGTGCCCTTCACAACGAAAAGCTCTTCTGTCTACCGTGGGCGTTGTTGATACTTTCGACGATCAATTGATTGTCTTTGATGGTGACCATTCTGAACATCCTCCTCTCCCTACTTCCATCGCTTTCCAAATCCCAGTCAAGATCCAGAATGCCAACGTTTCTTGGTGCATTATTGATGAGGGGGCATCCACCTGCGTGATGTCCGTTTCAGTTTGGAAAAAAATCGGATCTCTTGAGTTGGATCCTTCCATGATCACTCTCTGAGCGTGGGATGGCCACGCCTCCAAGCCCATTGGCTTATTCCACAATTTTCCTATCACTCTTGCGAGCAAGACGGTTTGCGTTGATGTAGAAGTCATAGACGCCCCCTTAGATTACAACATTCTATTGGGTTGTAGCTACACTTATGCGATGTCTGTTGTCCCTTCCGCGGTCCACTGTAAGGTGTCCTTCCCCCATAATGGAAATATAGTCACCATTGACCAGTTGAAGTATTACAAACCGAAGTCTCAGACCTCCCCTGAGTCCACTATTTCTTTGGTGGCCAATAAGCAAACCGTCGACCCTTTGACCAGTGTCTCACTCGGCATCTACAAGGACTCCTCCTTGCTTGGTACATTCCCTGGTCTTCCTCCTCCCATCTCTGATCCCAGCTTATTGAATGCTTGCATGATGTAATTACCTCAGGCTTCTCTCAAAAGGCCCACCTTAGCTAGTCAGCAGCCCCCTCGCCCTCCGCAACCGTCTCCTAGCCCTTCGATGCAGCCTTTTGGACCTCCTCCTCTTGGCCCTTCAGCTGGTACTGATGAGCCTCTTTATCCTCCTCAGTCAGTTCCTCTAGGCCTTAACCATTTAGGAGCCATCCCTCCTGTCCATTACCCCTCCGGGCAGATACCGTTCCTAGTCCTTCCACCAGGCATCTATATGGCACCTGTCATGGCCACCCTCTCTCTTCCTAGCTTGACCATTGGGCTTCTGGTTTGGTACCTTGATCCTCCAACTGCCACCCCGCCAGGTCAACCTAAACCTTATCTTGCTTTGACACTGGTTCAACCAATCCCCATGACTTCTCCCGTTGTCACAGTGCCTTAGCCACCTCAACAGGATCCTCCTTCTGTTGCGACCACTTTGAGTAAGAAGGGAAAAGCTCACAAAAAGGCCTCAAAGGACAAAGTTGCCTTGAATGACCCTGCACCTCCTTCGCCTCCAAAGCCCTGCGCTTTGTGTGATGTCTTAGGCCATGCCACCCATACTTGTCCCCAGTTTCCCCACATCAAGCTCATGGTTAATGTCGCGTATCCTGAGTCTACGATCCTTGAAACCTTTGCTTCTTCATCGACCGCAACCAAGAACACCAAGACTATTCACACCAAACACCCTTGTTCTTTGTGTGGTCTCCGTGGCCATTACTCTCATCATTGTCCCCACCTTACACATTACCGTTCCTCTTTGGAGGTAGTTCGGGAATACGAGATTGAGCAAAATCAATCCACTTCTCTCGTGCTTGCACAATATGCTGTAGGCCAGACTAAGGATTTACTCGCTCCTATTGACATTCCCCCCCTGATGTCAAAATGACAGAGCATGCGGCCACCATCCTCTACCTTTCATCATCCTTGAGACCCTAGACAAAAGCTCCCTCAGAATCTTCTCCTGTTGTTTCGATTGACCTCCTTTCAGTAAACACCCCAGGCTCAACATCAGTGGATCCTTTATCTGCTTATTCTTGCGTCATCCCCCGCGATGATGTGCATGTGAGTCTTTCTTCTCATGATGATGAGTCAGGTAGCCTCGCCGTGTCATGTGGTCTCCCTTCTTCCTATCCTTCCACCTCCTATTTTGACGACGACATCATGGAACCTATGTGCACCCCTGACTTCATCTTTCTTGCCCATAAACGGGATGCCATCATCCATACCTTTGGTGACTTATGCAGCCTAAACTCAAGCTACACCTCCAGTAGCTCCCACACTTCCCCTCACCAGCGGCATGTGGGAAGTAGATATCCTACCCAGATCACTCCCTTCCGCAGAGTGTATTCGATTTCTACTGTGCGCTTAGGTTGCCAGCATTTTTCTTTACCCTCCCATTTATTGTCTTCTGGCACCTTTCAGAGGGACCCCCCGTCAAAACCTTATATCAGTTTTGCCAATGGTGCAAGTCGCTACTCCCGGAATTTAGCCTTGGCAGGTTGGGCCATTTTTACCCCTTTGCAGGTGCTTGTTATTTCAAACGGTGTATGCATTGGTACTGCTACCAATAATCAGGCAGAATATGATGATGTACGAGGTTTATTAGCTGATGCCTTTTCACATCGCATCCTCCACCTTCATGTTTGTTTAGATTCCCTGCTTCTTTTCATGCAATTGAATGGTGTATATCATGTGCATAATCCTATCCTTTTCAGAAGATATTTACGAGTGAAGCTTTTGATGCGTGAATTTGAAATCATTACTTTCAGTCATGTACCTAGAGCACAAAATCACTATGTAGATAGCATTGCAAACCATATTTTGGATTGGAATTTAACACAGAAATTTAACACAAGACAATAACATAAAATATCAAAACGATGCATATCCATAGTATGTGTCGTATAAAATGTTTTAGAGTTCATTAACTCTGATACATATGACATGCCCATAGCATGTTACAAAAACTAAAAACTGGGGCCACCACCTGCCCCTACACACTAATCACTATCTAGAGGATCCTGATCCAATGGCTCTGCCCCTGCCGCATGACCCCTCGCCATTCCGAGGGTAAACCAATACATGGCTCTATGTACTAGTCATATAAGTCCTGCCAACCGCATTCTGAAACACCGGTCAGAAGCCTCTCACATCTATGATGGATATCCTCCAGAAGGGTTGTTGCATCCTCATTGTGCTATGCCCTTGATCCACTAGATCCTGCGGCCCCTAATACTGTAGGTCGTCCCATGTACCCGGCCGGTTTTACCGGTGCTGTATATGCATACCAAAATTAAAAGAATCAGTACCACATATAATATTCTAGAAAATTTACATGCACATAAAATATTAGCAATTTTTCACTCACCATCGGGTCCCCATATACGACCAGGCGGTAGTGGCAGATCCGGGTCCCCACAATAACTCATCCCACTATAGGGATGGTTGTCTATATACAGCGGAATTTGATCCCAATGAAAAAAGAAATCAAGACAGAACACCCGTCCAACTATCCACCTCCTCCTCTGCACAGTAGTCGCCCCCACCGGTGCATCCTAGGCTCTCTCAGGCCTCCATCTGGGAGCTGTATGTGAGGTTGAAGTGTCGGGATCTTCTCAAAGAAGAAAGAGCACAAAACTGTACCATATGCACAGTCATGGTTCACTTGCTGCTTACATAGTGACAACTGTCGTTTCAATGATGACAACATCATATGGGCCCACTTATAGTAGGTCCCACTCAAAACACTCTCCACAAGCATCATTTAACCCCCCGTGATGTGATGGAGTGCCTGGTTTCCCAAGATCCGCAACACCGCTGCGGCCACAGCACGGGTCTCTAACCTCTTTAAATCCCTGATGGGTATCTGAGTCCCCTTGACTTGGAAACCTGACCGAAAATGGCGCTCTACAAACTCTATGATATTATGCCCACGCAGTAATACTGGCTGAATATTCCCTACCATCCCAAGTGGTGGGAGACCAGTCAGGAAATATATATCCTGGACCGTCAACTCGATCTGGTGCCCCTACACTATAAATACCTCATGGTCCGGGTCCCAATAGCTGACAATATAGGCCAATAAGGGCTCCCCAGATCTCATCAAAGGGTTCTCCACAATCTTCAGAACCCCAAACCTAGCCAAAGCACTGCGGACACCCTGATCCTCCCAGATCTCTGACCGTAATGCGCCCAGGTCTCTCTCTCTCCAGTTAATCCGTAACTCTGCCATATCTGCACGAAAACATCATATTTTTTAGTATACAAATAGGAAATATTGCTTATCATCACAAAATCCTAGTGCTCAGCCAAAAAACAGCACAGAAACACCCCTCCCTGCTAAGTCGCACTTTTCAGGCCCAAACTTGGGACAGGTCACACTTTTCTACCCAAAACCTGCTACCCAGGTCACACTTTTTGCCCCAAAAAGTGTGATATAGCCATGAGGAGGGGTAAGGGGCTGTTCCTGAGCCCTAGGGACCTAATCTGAACTTTTAATCCACTGAAAATAAATAGTAGGGTTAGGCCTCTTACCTGCAACTAATGGATCTCGATTCCAACGGTCAGTTTGTCCACTACGATTGCCACAATATTTAGGGCCTTCTCTCCTCTATACATTCACCACAGCTCCACATGAAAATGAATTAATTTGGAGGGAAAATGCCTTATTAAAAGAGAAACCCCTGTTTTTTCTTTCACCTGCTGCGATCCAACCATAGCTCCATTTACCAAACCGTCGCACTATTGGAAAGCTCTCATTGAGCCCTCAAATGGGTATCTATTAGTTTTTAGTGATTTGATTCTTCACCAGGACACATTTTTCCCATGAAGTGCCACTTCACCCCTCCTCAAAATCAAATTTCTTCACTTGCAACACTCGTACCAGGGGCACCATGTTACCTCCATACTTTTCCATGCTCGTGTTGACTTTCTTCATGAGTTACCATCTTGTACTCATGCCTTTATGGTCCCCATTGGACCTTTTTCTTGTGCGGAAGCACCATCGAGTCACCCTTGTTTAGAGCATCCAAGTTGAGTCATCATTTCTTTCATGGAGTCTATCCCAAGTCCCTTCGCACCCTGCTATAGTCCTCCATCTTTCATTGCTTGGTCCCTCTCTCGTGTCGCTCATTATGGCCTTCAGTCCCACTGTCCCCTATCCCCCATGATATCGTGTCAGTTGCTGCCAGGTCATCCATGTTGTTTATGATTTAACAAGTGAATTTGCTCGTGCGCTACTCATTTCCCCTCATTTCATCATCATCATTGGTATCAGTCTGTTAGTCACTCTACTATTTTCTTTCGTGCCTTAGTTGGGGATCCATTATTGCCTCACCTATAACAGACCTCCTTCTGTCGACATCGGCTCATTCATTCCAGAAGACAGGTCTAGAGGGTGGTTTACCTTGTTTCCAGCTTCCACTCTTGTTCGGGGCCTCAGATCAGGCAAAGGGACTCCTCATAGCCCTTTGAATTGTTTTTTTCTCAGCGCGAGCTCCTTTTCAGCATGATCGAGATCCATATATTTGATGGTCCAATGATGCAGCAGCTGATATCGGTGAGTCCCGGGTGTGTGTGAGATGTCTCAGCCCTCATGAGGGGGTGGCCCTACAGGTAGCCCCCCACACACTCGGATGACCTCTTCATTACAGCCTTTGATGCAGTGCCATACATTTGATGATGTCAACCTCAACCGCTTGCAGTGCCTTTTTGTTTGCATGTATTAGTCAGATTTTCAAAGCCCTTTCCTATTTTTAGGGGCATCTGGGTTGAATTTATATCTCATGTACTCAGATATCATTGTATAAGTCTTGGCTGTTATCCCAGGCACAATATGTATGTGGGATTCATTATCGTGTTGTTTATCTGGCTCATGTTTATGCCAGCATTATGTCGTCTCATGGTTTTCCAGATGCCTTATTGTTTGTACTATTGCCTCGGCGGGCATAGGTATGCCTCCCCTGCTGCCTATAGCAGGTACTCACTTATCAAAAAGACTTGTCTCACTTGCAAGTCACCTCCTCAGGGTCTAGTTCTTTCAGCACTTTGGTCTACCTTACAATCCTCTCTCTTTGACTTCCCTGTTGTTGTCTAGTGATTGAGTTCTTACAACGTACTTTGGTCATACGATTAGCTCCTAACACTCGCACGCTGGGGGGCAATCTGTTAAACCATTTTTTAGTCATCTAATCCATTGTTATTAGATGGACCCAAGTACACCAAGTAAGACCAATTTTACCCCAAGTAAAATCGCATTCACTATGAAAAATAACTTAGTAAACCACCTTTATTAAGTTGTTTATGGTCTAAACAGGAAACCCCATAAGGAAATATTAAATAAATATACATTTATTTGATTTTCCTCAAGAAATAATTAGTTAAACAATAGTTTAATTAATATTTCTAGTTATATTTAACCCAAAACAAGGAAATTAATTAGATAAATCATTATTTATCTTATTATTTTCTAAGAATAATTGTTTAAATCTTATTTAAATAATATTCTTTGTTAAATATGACTAATTCACCCTTAAATAATTTAATAAATCATTATTTATTTGATTATTACTCAACCATATCCTTAAAATGATAAATAAATCATTTATTTATTTATTATTACTTAATCACATCCTTAAAATGATAAATAAATCATTTTTTTATTTATTATTTACAAATAAGGGGATTTGACTCAAGTCAAATTCCTTTTCCCTCCAACAAATATAATAAAATATTCCATAAAAGTTGGATCTTGATTTGATTAATAATATTTTAATTATGCACCAATATCTAGACTAACTCAATATTTTGTTATAAATAGAAGGGTTTTCCCATTCATTTGTCACCTTTTGTTGCCTAAAGATCACTTTGGATCTCAACTCTTGGTCTGGCTATTGATCCATTATCATAGCCATATTTTTCCATTTTTGTTTGGGTTTTGTACACCATCAAGAGAGAGGAACTCTAAATCTGAAGTGCTGAGGACTTACAAGAACCCATCCCATTGAGGAGAACATGGAACACCCTCTTGTGTTTTCCTCCCAGGTGCCATTAATAAAAATTTCATTGGATATAATCTTGTCTTGTCTATTGGATCTATGGAGTAAATCTTATTTTTCTACTGTTTAATGTTTTCTGATGCATAGATCTAGATTTTTGCAGCATTTGTCTTGATTATCTAACTACAGATCTGAATAAAGCGCCAAGGGTTTAAAGGATAAATTTGGTGGAAAAAATAGTAAAGTGACTTATTTGGTAGTTTTTCCAAAAATAACAATCAAACAAAGTTAGAACTAAAGCTAAAATACCAGCTAAAACATGTAGAAGTTCTAGATTTCCAGAATGAGTAGATTTAATCAATGTAACTTGCAGAAAAAAGTGATTATGGTCTAATGAGTTAAATAGAACATTTAGAATACTTGGTTTAAGGATGAAAAATGAAAAATTAATGGCTTCATGCAAACATTCTATAGTAAGAAAAATAAATCTTAAAACTATAGAATCGTAGATTTGAGCAGAAAAAACTTAGAGATTGAGTTCAAAATAACAAAGAAGTATTTGAATACCTGAAAATGACATACATAAGATTTAGCTAAATAAAAATAAAGAAAATACAAATTTTATGCATGGAGGAAGACCTGAAGTTAACTAAATCTCCAATTCCAAAATATCATTCCAATTTTTTTTATAAGCATAATTCAAGGAACAAGTTGAAGAGTGATGAGGGGTTGGTGGTGAAACGTGATGCATAGTGCTGGTATGAATTAGAGGTGAATCAAATACGAATATTGGTTTCTGAGAGGTGGTTGAGGAGGTGAAATAATATATGTTGCAAATGTGTTTAGTAATGAGAAATTGTTGAAGGTGATTTTGATGGTAATTTTATTAGTAATCAGAGATTGTTGAAGGTGTTTGTAAGGTGGTTTTGGTGAGCAATTGTAGTGAGAAATTTTTTTTGTTTATGAGGTAAGTGGTCTATTGATCTAGTTTGAATATGGATGAAAAATAAATCAAGAGGGCCAACAAGTGGTAGCTTGTAGATCAGGGGTTTTAGCTCCTTCCAATAGGTGCTAGTAAATGTTTAGGGGCAAGAGTCTCTTTTAGTGAAGATTGATAAATGAGTAGGGGAAAGAGTTATTTTTAGTAGAGGTTGATAAAAAAGCAAGGGAAATAGTCCCTTTCAATGAATATTGATAAACGAGCAGGGATAGAATTTCCTTTCAGTAGTAGTTGATATTAAACCTACAAGTAGTAGCTTGTGGGACAATATTGTAATCAAGTTGAAGCTTGTAATAAAATGACTATTGGTATCTTATGTATATGTTTCTAATGTGATTGATGATAGTTATTTTATTTATTATATGATTGAGTTATGTTTTGATCCATAAATAATCTCTAAAGTGACTGGAAAGTATAATTTTTGAAGAATTATATAATTTGGTCACACCACCGATTCACCCCCCCCCCCCCCCCCTCAGTAGTGTCTTGGTTTCCATTATTTTTAAAACTTCTGATGTATAACTTGATGAAATATAATTAAAATTTTACCTCATTGTCTTAGTGGTGGTTATATGGATATCCCTATTAGGTATTTCCATCCCCCAATAGGAAGGGACATGTACCAAGAATTCATCAGTGTGTGTGAAAATGGTGGTAGAGAAGTGGGAAAAATCTCAAGGAAAGGTGCCATAGCCAAGTGAACAACTGATGGAGGTAGAAAATCTCAATTGTATAGATGTAAGGAGGAAAAAATCATGTAGGCATGAGCTACCCCTTTTCACAACTTGATTTTCCACTCGTATGGTACACATCTTACTTCTTCATGTTTTTCTTTGATTCTGGTTCATAACTCAAGAGCCCAAGCTTTCTTTTTGAGATTTTTCATTTAATACAACTTGAATATGATTCAACTCATTTCTCATTGTGGTTTAGGTAATATAAGAGTTCCTTTTAATATATGAATCAGGATGTGCTTGAGGAAATGGGTTATGGCTTATGAGTGGGGTAAATATCATGCTATACTTTTTCATACACACTAATTAAATGTCCCAACCATATTTTTTCATTATGTATTTCTTATTATTTTATATTTATTTTAGCTACATCAACCTCTAGGGAATTGTTTTCCAACACAAACTCAAGGACGAGGATGAAAGGGTGCCAATCTCCATAACCAATGACAATATTCCCATAGGATGGGAATGAATACAAGGAAATATGGAAATTAGTATGGAATATCATGGACATGCTACTTCAATTTAAACCTCCCTTGCAGTGTCCTTCCTAAAACCCCAATACCTCAAAGGAGGTCCCATTGGACTACATTCAAAGACTAACCTTTGAAGTGAAGTGAGGGAACATGAATACAATCAATATAGATCAATCATATAGTTTTCCCCTTGATACTTATTAATATTCCTAAAATATTAAGTGGAAGCACATAGGCCTATCAATGGATGACCCACATTCCTTCATGAAGGAATGTTGAATGGGAGAGAGAAATTTTATTAGAGAAATAAGTGGAGGATCCTAGCATCATGTTATGAAATAATCATATAGGATTTCTAATTGGATAGGTAAGGGGAAATTTTCTCCTACAGGTTACCCAATTTTTGGTGGGTAACATCTGGGTCCAACTCGAAGACATGTGCTTGGATGAGGAGTGCATGAGAAATCCAATGATTCCTAGGGATTTGTAGAGAAGTTACTTATACACTCACAAAAACTTGTTGATAGTAATTGAGTAGGGTGCTAATCATCACCACTGTGATATAGGATAATGATAACACTCAAAATACAATTTTATCTAAAAATATGAATGATATCTAACTACTATGCAAACATATTATCATGAACAAATCAAAGTTAGGATTCACATACAAGAACACATGAAACGCAATGAAATGTAATTTTCTTATCCTTAACTATTCTACCATGATTATGTGTGAGATAAGTATATTCATACAACCGATGAAGCCACAAAATTATTAGATCAATATCACACCTTTTACCCCTATGCTTGATCATGAGATAGAACAAGGAAATATTACCATCACTAAACATTATCCCATAATGCCTAAACATATAATGAAAGAAATAAAGGTGGTAGGTGGAAAAATAAATTAACCATGGCTCATCCTTTCTTAAAAAAACAAAGATGAAAAAGGAAAAGATAATTTTACCCATACCATTAGATCCTCTTTTTGTAATATCCCAAATTGGGAACATCTACACTATTGGGAATAATTTGAGTTATTACCAATATGGATCTTCAGCAAACCATGAGCATGGAAATGTAGAGAAGCTCATTATATGTCAAATAACATCATACCAGCAGATGGAAGAACCTCAGCAACAAGATGATCTATATTCTCCTTCTCGGGCGGGGAAATGCAGCAATATAGAGCATAAAATAGCTGTCATAAAATAACGCTATACAAGGGGGAAGTGGGACTCGGATCCCCTAGAAGACATGATATACAAATCACATGAATAATTTGAGGTGAAACAGATCACTCTAGCTCATATAAACAGATCTACCCGAATCTATGTAGCTCAAATAAGCCCAAACCCCTCAACCTAGCTCAGACAGCTATTACTGAAGCAAGGAATGCATTATTCTCATGAGGGTTTATGTGGAAAATAATGGTAGAAGACTGATATGGAGCTTGAATTAATCATAAAGCAAATAAATGGAGGTTTAACCTCTTATACAGCAGAAAAAAGACACCTGGCAAAGGTTTCCGGCAAAATGCATGAATAACAAGAAGCACTGCATAAAATAATGAAGTTACTACATCTGTCTATTATACATGGCTGAATATGACATGAGATAATAGAATAATACAATAAAATGGCTGTAGGCCCTCTTATTAGCACTCCTGAAGGTGAATGAGCACCTCCTCCTCAAAGACAAGCATAAAATCAAAGTGTGCAACCCTGCTGCTGCTGTCCCTGCATAAAAGACGCAGTTTTCTAAAGGTAAATGTGTTGTGGCTGAATGTGGATGAATGGCCCCAATCCAAATGCTGAAATTAAGCTCAAATATTTCCCTCTTGATCCCTTAAGCAAGTTGATCCAAAGAGAGGATGGAATTCCCGCACGGGAATTCTTTGAACTAAGCAATGCAGCAACTCTGGCTAAACAGCTGAAGCTTGAAAGTAGTCACAAGAAAAAAATAGATGAATACATGAATTAATTTCCTTTGATGCTATGCCTTCCTTTTAGATTTGGTGAGCCTCCTCACCCCAGACCCCACACAATTTTGAGGTGACTTCCTAGTGCAACTTCCTCTTTCAAAACTATGTTGCCCTAGCTAGCTTCCCTCCTCTTTGTAACAGCGTTGTTGACTTGGTCAACTGGAACTAATCCACCTACAATGCCTCTTTTCACACTAAGGGATCTTCAATCCGGTTATCATATGTGTGTCTAGGCTGATCCTTGTTCACATTGTGCTAGTTTACTTGAGTGTTTCTTCCTCCTCAAGAATGGATGTTGACTTAGTCAAACTTGACTATGTCTCCATCTACTTTGTCCTTGTTCACACTTGGAAGTGTAAAACCAGCTCCTAAAGTGATCTCCTTCCTTAATAAGGTGGAATTTATCCATATTTTATTATTCATGGGCTTCCTTACCCATTTATTCCTTTCCTAGGTGAAAGTAGCAAAATCTAATATTCAAAATTGCTGAGTGAAAATTTTGGAATATTATAGTCCTCCCCTCCCAAATGTTGCTTGTCCTCAAGCAACTGCAAGGATAGGACTGAAGAGAATCCTCTTCTCCCCTATAGCACTCTCATAAGATGAAGTCTCCCAAGGATCAAGGTGCTGCATCATCAATATATCTCCAAGTTTCTCCTCCCAAGTGTGAAAGCTATCTAAATAGTTGACATTATGTGACAGTGAAACATCTATGGAAGCAACAATGGGATGTTTGAAGGTCCTCTTGAAGCATGAGGGCCGATATAAATTGGGATTAATCATCCCCCTTTTAATCTCTCCTCCCCAAGCTATCAACCAAGCAAAGTGAGTCACCCTCCAAAATGGTAACTCATGCAAATCATTCTCCACCTGAAGCTTCGGCAAAGTAGGTGGGCTGAAATTATGGTTATGGTATACATAATAGCCTACCCCACGCTGCTTTCCTCTCCACTTAAGACAAGTGTAAAGTATTTTTTTATCTTGGGCTGCCATCATGTTTCCCTCAAATGGCAAGAAGGAAGCTAGACCTCCAAAGGTCCCTCTCGCAGCGATGTGCATCAAGCTGGCCCAAATCATCTCATACATGATGGAAAAGAAATTAATACCATATGGCATCCCATACATCTCATGGCCCTCCTCATTAAGAAAAAAATATGTTTTTGTAGAGGTCATGTCTCCTCCCATTCTCCCTTTAGATCATGCAATGCATAAAGTGTGGGGATGCTCCTCCCCCAAGAACACGTCCACTCTATGTGTTCCTCCTCCAATCATGCTCCTCATATAGGTAAGAATAATATCACCAAGTAGGATCATGATCAGCATCATAATGAGAGAAATACTGAAGGTTTTATGTGATGCTGGAAGGTACCAATAGTCTCTCAAGTGGTCACAGCGCATTCTTCCCCACTGCAGCTTCAGACAATAGCATGGCAAGTTGTTTCTTGATAGATGGCTAGTTGTGTAAGTCACCACATCTACCAAAAAGTAGTAAATGGATGAATGTATCAACTGAGCATACAAGAAGTAACCAAAAAATTGCCCCAAATCATACAATAGATGGTTTTCTCCATCATAGTAGCTGGCCAAAAATGGTCCATGGAGCCTAAAGAGAAATTTGCCCCTTTGTAGAGAAATGCACTGCAAGGAAATGGTAAGAGTATACAAATATAGTGTTGAACAATCAACAAGTGCAACAACAGAGTTCTTATCATGTGATGGAAGCAAGATAGTGACAAGATCCATAGATGAATCCTCCATAGTGGTATGGCATACCCATCTGAAGAGGAATGAACCACATGATCCATGAAGATCCTCCTTCCCATGCTTGGACATCCAATTCAAGGTGAACATACCACAGTAACCAATGAGTCCATCCACCACTCTTTCAATCTCACCTCCTCTATGCCCCCCAAGTGCATCAAATATGAAGTGATCCTGGGAACACCTCATCAACAAGCTCATGCTCCAAAGTGACAGCGCTACTGGCCTATGCAAATAGGCTCCTGCCAACTCATAAATCCAATCTCTGACATGTTCAATGTCAAAGACTCCTCTCATAATGTTTCCATCTCCTCCCATTGCAACATCATGAAAAATGTGAGAGAAACTTTGCCCTTGCTCTCTCTCCTTCCTCCAAAGCAACAAATTTCTTTATTGCCCCATCACACCTCCATCATACAACTTATGCAGTGAACACAAAATGACCATACCGTCATAATGCATCCATACTCCTTGCTACCCCATGATGCAAGTTCCTTGCCAAATTCTCTCTTTCCTCATACCCTTAGAAGAAGGATATGCTCCATGATGGCCAAACTCTCTAAAGAGTAGCCAATGCAGTTTTTCCTCCTACTGCCCAGTATCATAGATTTTCAAGTAGCTCTCCAGCTTCTTGCTCTCTATCCCCATCCACTCATCCACCGATGGATGCCTCCTACCATTCTCCACCTTGGTACTCTAAAGAAGACTACCATCCGCCCATATCAGATTTTTCTCCTTGCATTCCCTGGGATGCTGAAATGCAACTCCTTGGAGACCTCCTAGAGAATATCTCTCAATGATGATCATTTTGAACCCATAAGGATCCAAAGGGGCTGAAATAAAAACCTCCTCATTGCTACCTCTAGAAAACGTTGTAACCCTCCTCCAGGCATCAACTCCCGGATGAACATTTGATTCTAGATGAATTTGTTTGGAGAAAATTTCACTCCATCCTCCAAGAATTCACACTTCACCCTCAAGGATTGAGTGCAATTCCACAAGGGTCCAGGAGAATGATGGTTCATTTGTTTCTTGAACCATTCAATTTTGCACAATGTAGTGCAATATTATTGCTCTACCTCAGCAACAATGTTTGATCCGGGGCCATATGAAAAAAAATCTCCAAAGTCTTCCATAAAATTTTCTGAAATATTAGGACATGGAAATTTATGCATACCTTTGTGAGCCTTTGGAACATCTTGTATGGCTACAAGATTCCCTCTTTTCAAAGTGTTGGCTGATCCAACTGCTGGTGTAGAAGGCTGCTCTCTCAATGCTATGACAGTGCTGGTACTTTCCTCCTCCCATGGTGGTGTGGGCCTACTCTCCTCTGATCTCTATCCATCAAAGTTTCTGATCATCTCTTGAGTGAACTTAGAAAAATAAGTCACTCTTGTGTGGCTTAAGTGATTGCACCACCAAGCATTGGCTTCACCCTCCAGGTGCAGTGCTGCAACTTCTGCTGCCTCCTTCTCTACCACTGGATGAAGTAGGAAGAATGCCTCAAGCTTCCTTTCCCAAGCTCTTGCTATAGTTGACCCATCAAATTTAGACAATATGAATCTATTGCCTCTCATCATTATTTCACTGCATGGTCTTCTCTCTTCTCTCAGTTGAATAAACTGAGGGAAATCTAGGGTTTCTTTGAAATCCCTAGGTTGGCACTTGTATTATGCCAAATACCCACTGAGGATTTCATGCTATAAGTGGTATCCTTTCTCTCCACTTCCTCTATGATAACAAAAAGTGCATGCATCTTCTTATACTTCTTGAAACCTTCTAGAGGTTTCATTGCAACTCTCTCCTCCTTGAAACCCTCTTGGAGTTTCAATGCATTTCTCTTCTTTTTTCTTTGTAGATCTAAAAATGGATGAGTAAGATCATCCTCTCCATAATTTTGTTCTTCTCCTTCTTATCTTCTGATTGGATCTGAAATCCATAGGTTGAGCCAAGATGGCAGCTTTGATACCACTGTAATATCCCAAATTGGGAACAACTACACTATTGGGAATAATTTGAGTTATTACCAATGTGGAGCTTCATAAAACCATGAGCATGAAAATTTAGAGCAGCTCATTAGATTTCAAATAACATCATACCAGTAGATGGAATAAATTCAGCAACAAGATGATCTATATTCTCCTTCTCGGGTGGGGAAATTCAACAATATAGAGAATAAAATAGTTTTCTTCAGAAAATAACACTATAAAAGTGATAAATGGGACTTGGATCCCTTAGAAGACATGATATAAAACTCACATGAAGAATTTGAGGTGAAAAAAATCTCTCTAGCTTATATAAATAGATCTACCCGAATCTATGCAGCTCAAATAAGCCCAAACCCCTCAACCTAGCTCAGACAGCTATTACTGAAGCAAGGAATGCATTATTATCATGATGGTTTATGCATAAAATAATGGTATAAGACTAATATGGAGCTTTAATTAATCATAAATAAAATAAATGGAGGTTTAACCCCTTATACAGCAGAAACAAGACACTCGACAAAGGTTTCTGGCAAAATGCATGAATAACAAGCAGCATTGAAGAAAATGTGAACTGCAATGTGGTTGAATGTGGATGAATGGCCCCAAGCCAAATGCTGAAATGAAGCTCAAATCTTTCCCTCTTGATCCCTTAAGCAAGCTGATCCAAAGAGAGGATGGAATTCCCACACGGGAATTCTTTGCACTAAGCAGTGCAACAACTCCGGCTAAACAGTTGAAGCTTGCAAGTAGTCACAAGACAAAAATAGATGAATACATGAGGGAATTTCCTTTGATTATATGCCTTCCTTTTATCTCTAGTGAGCCTCCTCACCCCGGACCCCACACAATGTTGAGGTGACTTCCTAGTGAAGCTTCCTCTTTCAAAACTGTGCTGCCCTAGCTAGCTTCCCTCCTCTTTGTAACAGTGTTGTTGACTTGGTCAACTGGAACTAATCCACCTGCAATGCCTATTTTCACACTAAGGGATCTTCAATCTGGTTCTCATATGTGTGTCTAGGCTGATCCTTGTTCACAATGAGCTAGTTCACTTGAGTGTTTCTTCCTCCTCAAGAATGGATGTTGACTTAGTCAAACTTGACTATGTCTCCATATAATTTGTCCTTGTTCACACTTGGAAGTGTAAAAACAGCTCCTAAAGTGATATCCTTCCGTACTAAGGTGGAATATATCCATATTTTATTATTCATGGGCTTCCTTACCCATTTATTCCTTTCCTAGGTGAAAGTAGCAAAATCTAATATTTGAAATTGTTGAGTGCAAATTTTGGAATATTACACTTTTGCATCTTGAATATAGAGTAATCAATAATAAATGTTAAGAATTCTTTCCAAATAGCTATCTTAGGCATAAAAATCTCATTTTTTTCACTAAGTACATGTTGATAGTGGAGGAGGGGATAGATAACCAAGCGATAAGGTATTGAAATATAACTTTTTCATCACAATACATAGATTCAAAAGGGGAAACCAAAGGTGGTTTAACACATTTAACATCCATGGAATCTGAATGTGATTGAGGAATGATATCAACGTGAAGTGAATATGACCTAAACATATTAGTGATGATGTCTTCCTAATCATAATATGAAGTGTGGGGTTCATTGTTACCAAGATAATTTTCATCACTACCATTATCTATACTTGGATCATGATACTCTTGATCAACCTCATCCTTTATGTGACACCCATCATACTTTTTCCCATTATTTTTTTAATGTAACAATGTAATGGCCTAAAGTATGGGACCACAAATCCATGATCTAAGAGGGAAGAGGAAATATGAACCCAAGTGGGATTAGTTGGCACCTTAAATGAATATTATGGTGTAAATTATGAGAAAAGAAGAGGAAGTGTCCAAGAGGTATATGAAGAGACCCCCGGGAAAATGATAAAAAGGTGAATGCACAGTAATATGGGGTTGGACCTCTTCTTGGTGGAGATCATGAACACATATAGAATAAGATATGAGATGAGGGAATGGAATTTCCCTGAGAGAAATAATTTTTATTAGAAGAGAAAGAGGAGATGGATTGGGTTCTTGCTAGGGATGATAAACCAAATGTATAAGGATACTTGCTAGTGTTGATAAACCACTCATAGAGTGCTTGACATAATTTATAAACCATCCATTACTATGAAATTATGTTGTGGTTAACTAGTTAAACCACCTAGGGATATCCTTGTGGGATGATAAAACACTCAAAGTTATTGAAAAATTTGATAAATCACCCTTCCTATGTATTTTTTTGTGCTTGAATAGCTGATAAACCACCCACTGTCATAGATTTCCATCCTCTAGGTCATGAAGACAACTTTCTACAAGGATGCTGAAAGAGAAATTCCCCTTGGATAGTGGATGAGCTTGGGGGTGACTATTATAAGTAATATTAGCTACAGTAGGCTATGGTTGGGTGGAAAATTGAAGTCCCATTTTCAGTAGCCTTTCTTTTCTAAATATGTAAGTGAAATATCTCTGAGTTGAAATATGTGAATTTAAAGGAGATTATTTGTAAACCATGCATGTTTTTGTTTCATGATTATTTATTAATAAATTACTTGAATATTTTATGAATTATGTTTATAAACCTTTACCATACTACTGTGTGAGTGATTCATGGTTCACTATGATCAGAATGGGAAATTCTGATGAATATGTGCTTTGATGTTGTAGTGTTGTACTGACACTCTTGATGTAGGAAATGCATATCTACAACTATCTCTAATAGTGTCGTATGCACTAAGTATAATTTTTGTATGTCATGTGAGCAGTGCACGCCCATTTTGTGGCCTCTGATTGGTGTTAATGTTCTTTTATGCTCACTGTGTGGCTCATGCCTAGAAATGAAAGGCTTGTAAGCTTGTAAAAATGTTGATTTATGTTCCTCTGTGTGTGTGTGTGTGTGTGTGTGTGTGTGTGTGTGTATCTGTGTGTGTGTGTTTGTATATATATGTATATATATGGTTTATACCTATAGTATAATTGGAATAGAGGGTTTTTCTTGTTATTTTTTGAAAGATTGAAGTTATAGTGGCTTTCTTATCAATATGTGTCTTCCACCTACTATTATAATATTGATATGCTTAATATTAATTCAAATGGAAACTCGTAGAACTCTAAAAGGTTGAATGGATAGATCCATGGTCTGTATTGATGGCTCCCTATGATGTATCTTGTATCATGTCCATCAAGAACCCTGAGGCGGTGTTCTTGAAGGAAGATCAAGAGGGACAACACCATGCATGCATTAGAGGATTCCAAAGGTGAGAATCATATATTGTCATAGGTCCAAACTCTTACAGAACCATTGTGGTGGAGCATAAACCCCCACAGATGGTTTAGGTGGAAAGTATTTTCTTAAACCAGTTTAACCTCATTTGTGATCCTAATAGGATTTATTTGGTTGCATAAAGGTTGGCTTGAAGGCCAAGTCGCTAAGCCATACGACCACATCACATGACCAAGTGAAAATATTGTGTAATGGATGGTTGAGATTGAGAGTAAGAAGATACAAATCTCACTAGAGATCCAGGATGACATAAATAATAGTAATGGGTCATGGGTGTCCAAACCATAAGATCTATCCCAAAATTTTCCCCTAGATGTTTGATCTGGATTTATGCAGGAACGCAACAGAATACCGAAATAACCATGAACATAGAGATGGAGCGGAAATAATGCTTCATTTCATTAATATCAAATAACAGAAATATGCTTACAAGCATAATGGAAATAAAATAGCTAGGGTGCTGGTAGCGAATATCTAAGAAGAGGTGTGATGGCTACAGACCTCTGAACTATGTTACAATGAGGCCCAAGGGCCTATTTATCATTTTGAAACAATGGAGAACTCTAAAATTCCAAAATCCTAACCCTAGGAGATGAAGCGCCAAAACTATGGGCCCCGTTTGGGTAAATTGGTGGTTCAACTTCCCGGGGACGTAACTTTGGCATCCGATCTCCGTTTGACACACTCCATAGCTCGTTAGAAAGATATATCCGAGGAGTACAATTTTTGAATGATAAAAATTGATCTATGGACCCATGTTGCTCTCCATTTTCCCAAAAAACGTCATTTAGGGCCTCAAAACGGTTCCGAAAGTTCAGGACTCGAAAAACTGCTAAAAATAGTAAGTTTTGTTGCAACTTGAAAACTGAAAGAACTGATGGTGGGGGTTCAAATGGAATAGGTGGGTGGCCACCAATATCCACCTGGATCATTAAGGCCCCAAAACGGCTTCGGGAGTGGAGGACCCGAAAACCTGCTAAAAATAGTAAGTTGTGCTGAATGTGAAAAGCTGCAATAATTGATGGTGCTAGTCCAAATGGAATAGGTGGGTGGCCACTGATATCCACCTAGATCATTCCTCCCTCCTTAGGAAGCAATGGTCCCCATTGCATTGAGATCCTCCATGAGATGAGGCAAATTCTGTTGAACTGAGTATTAGATGTGTTGAAGATGTCATGGACCTGCGGGTGGATAGGCTGGATGCGTTTAGTAAATTTGGTTTCTTTATCAGCCTCAGATAGTACATGTTTGGATTCTGTATGTGTAGTTGCAGGATGTATGGAAACATCAGGCAGTGGTGCGTTGGGAGTCAGATCACTGGATTGCTTGTCCTGACAGTGTAGCGGAACCTCTATGAGTGAGGATAAAATTTCCTCGTATTCCTCCATGACTTTGTCCATCTGCTGCAACCGTGAAAGGGAACCCTATTTCGAGGTTGTGGCCACAGTATTCTTCTTTCCCTGTGAGTGAGTTGTAAGGAAAATTAATTTCTTGGTTTGGGAAACAATCTTACTGCATTGTTTTGCAGTAGTCAAAGAGATGACAGGAGGTGGTACTACCTCCAGTATCCTGTATAAGTTATTTCCCAAAGTAATAATAATAGCACAAGGCCTAAAATCATACACAGCATGTCTCCTCCACAAGTATGGTTGGCCCAATAATACATCAGCTACATCAGGAGGAGCAACATCACACAATACCTCATCCGTGAATGGCTTGATACTGTATGGAAGGCAGCATTGCTGGCGGATGCGGAGATCTCTCATTGGGTGGAGCCACCCGATGGTTTACGGCTGCAGGTGTGCTATGGTTGGTAGGCTGAGCCACTTCACAACCTCTGCTGAAATGAGGTTCTTTGGGCTTCCGCTATCGACGAGAAATTGTAGCGGAGAACCCTTCACCCACATCTGCGACTGGAAGAGGCGCTCCCCCTCCTTTGGATCCTCTGGACCCTCCCTCTGGACCTTGGTGGTGGAAACAATGGCACTAGGATCCGCATCAATGATCTTCTTCCTTTTTTCATTGCCTTTCTCTGGTTCTAACTCAGGATCATAAAATGCATCTGATTCGGGTGCCTTTAGTTCGGCCACCAAATACTGTTTGGCCCGACACTCGTTTGTGCTATGAGTGGGGCTGTTATGAAATTCACACCACTTCCCTATGTCCTTATTTGTATTTGTGGTGTTGTTCTGATTCGCATTTCTTTGGCCTTTCCCCTTGTTCTTCAGTTCGGGGGCACCGTTCGGATTCGTAGATCCAAAGTCTCGCTTCTTCTGCTTAAATTTCTGCTCGATCTTGGTGGCATAGTGATATGCCGTGCTAAGCGATGTAATGTCGAGGAAATCCATTTCCTCCTGAATGTGTTAGTGCAGATAGCCATGGTACTTGAGCACCAAATGTCTCTCTTAATCTTTAATACCCAACTTTGTGCGCAGGGTATGGAACATATTCGTCAGTTCGTGCACATCTTGATCCTTTTGTTGCCGCAGCGTGGTCCATTGGATGTATTTGTCCTCATAGCTCCCCAAGGGGTAATATTGTTCCTTGATGCCGTCTCAGAACGAATTCCAAGTGGGAGTGGCCGAGAACAGAGAGGGTTCCCCTTCGCCCTCTTGCTCACGGTAGGTTTCCCACCAGTCTTTGACATGGGGGGTGGCTTTGAGGAGTGCAAAAATAATATTTTCTCGGTCAGAGAAGTCATGGACTGAGAAATACCCTTCCAGAAAATTTAACCATCTGTCTACAATGTTTGCATCTATTTTCCCTTCAAATATAGGAATGTCAAAGTTTACCTGTACCTTGAAGGGAGTGGTGCCTCCAGAGTGGCTGTTGGATGCAGATGCGCTATATGTGGGTAGTCGTTGAAGGATTTGAGCAAAGTTATCCATCATCGCATTCCTTTGTTTCTCGAGGGCCTCCTCGAGTAGTATTGTGATAGGATCTCCTGCTCCCTCATCTTTCTTTTCTTCCGCCATGGGAGGTCGTCGGGGTTTGAGAGGCTGATCTTGCAAGGTTTCAACCAGATCGAGCCCTAACTCCTTATACCCTGACCGCATTGGGGACATGCAAATAAAAACAAAGAAAGAGCAGTCTCGCTCTGATACCACTGATCCGGATTTATGCAGGAATGCAACAGAATACAGAAATAACCATGAACATAGAGATGTAGTGGAAATAATGCTTCATTTCATTAATATCAAATAACAGAAATATGCTTACAAGCATAATGGAAATAAAATAGCTAGGGTGCTGGTAGCGAATCTCTGAGAAGATATGTGATGGCTACAGACCTCTGAACTATGTTACAATGAGGCTAGAGGGCCTATTTATCATTGTGAAACAATGGAGAACTCTAAAATTCCAAAATCCTAACCCTAGGAGATGAAGCGCCAAAACTATGGGCCCCGTTTGGGTAAATTGGTGGTTCAACTTCTTGGGGACATAACTTTGGCATTCGATCTCCGTTTGATGCGCTCCAAAAAACATCGTTTAGGGCCTCAAAACGGCTCCAGAAGTTCAAAACCCGAAAAACTGCTAAAAATAGTAAGTTTTGTTGCAACTTGAAAACTGAAAGAACTGATGGTGGGGGTTCAAATGGAATAGGTGGGTGGCCACCAATATCCACCTGGATCATTAAGGCCCCAAAACGGCTTCAGGAGTGGAGGACCCGAAAACTTGCTAAAAATAGTAAGTTGTGCTGAATGTGAAAAGCTGCAAGAATTCATGGTGCTAGTCCAAATTGAATAGGTGGGTGGCCACCGATATCCACCTAGATCAATGTTATAACTTGAAGGTCTTGTTCCTAGAAATTTGAAGTGGGGTGCACTAGAAGAAATTCCCAAGGAAGAAGGAAGCGGGATTACCGAATAATAATCCCTAGAATATTGAAGTGGGGGCATTGTAGGTTATTCCCCAGGAGGATTAAATTAGGAGCATCAAAGGATACTCCTCGTACATTTGAATCAGGGCACACCAGAAGAAATTAACTTGGAAGAATAAAGTGAGAACAATGGAGGATACTCCCTGGACATTTGAAGGAGGAAAAAATGGAATAAATTTTCCCAGGAAGAATGAAGTGGGAGCATGAAGGTTATTCCCTGGAAGTTACTCCTCGAAGGTATTAAGCGGGCACTCTCAGACATTTTGAGCGAGGATGTTTTGAATGAGGTACTTCCCCATAAGTTACTCCTCGGAGGTATTAAGTATGTTACTGTTGGATGATTTGAACAAGAATATATTAAGTGGGTTCTTAGAACCCCAAACCCATGAATGGATCAACAACCAATAATTAATTTCCAAGTGGCACCAGGGTTTACCTAGGTGGCTATAACCATGTGGCAAAGATGATGATGTGGCAATTTTTAACTCACTAGAATTATAATAATCACATCTCTTGATCTGAGGGCCAAATTGAGGTAAAATTTTACATCACCATAATCGTCTTGACGAGATGAACACATTGGTGATGTTAAACCAAGTATTTAAATTAGTTTAAAAGATAAAAAAAAATAGACCCCATTTCTATAATGACACCTTAGATCTTGGGTCAACATAGTAACCACCTTCCTTTTAACCGGTGCTTTGGTAAGGGTTAGGATGGGGTTTGTTACAAAATGGTATCAGAGAAAAAATTTCAGACACTGGGCCTGGATAGGCTCACATGCACATGCTAGATGATTGATTGATATACATAATATGCTTGATCTGTTAGGTTTACTTTTATGGTGACTACAAAATATTGTACTACATGGATTATAGGCTTACCGGCTAAACATGGTTGCATGCTTATTGATATGTGATTGGTAAGAATTAATGTAGACTAAGGAGAATAAGTAATTTGCATCAAATTCATGTTTCTTATTGATGGCTAAAATTGGTATGTATGTAAAGGAAAATTGACAAGTATCTAGGTACTATAAGGAAAAAAATGGAAGGATGAGAAAAAAATATGGCCAACATGGTATGAAAAAAATGCAACAAGGACTTGAAGAATAATAAATTTGGAAAATAAAAGAGGAGGACACCCTTGAACTAATAGACACTCTTAGAAGTCTAAGATATGAATTAAGAAGCTGCAAGGTAGACAATGAAAATATTGTCAGATATCAAGCAAAAGTAAATTCCATACTATTGCAAAGCCTATCCGAATTATAGAGACAAAGACAACAAGAAGTTAGCACTAGCCATCATGACAAGAATAAGCCTAAGTATAGCCCATCATAAATCTAAAAGAACAAATGGAATGATAAGAAATCATAAGGAAACTAATCAAGAAAGAGGAGAACAAATGTAGAAGACGGAACAAAATTACTCATCCCCCAAGGAATGAGATTAAGAGGTCCTACCCATCATCATATAATGCAGCTACCAGATATCATCATCAAAGGAAGAGTAAAAATACTCCCATGCAAGTGGAATTCAAGAAAGAAAAAAACCCAACTTTTTATGGACATGTAAAGAAAGCATAGGATACAAAGGCTTGGATTTTGGGAATAGAGAAGTACTTCAAGATACATAACCATATCGATGACATGAAGGTCAAGGTAGCTATTTTCATCTTGAAGGGAAAATCTAAAGTATGGTGGGAGGATCTCAAGAACATAAAAGGTCTCAGAGAGAAGGATCTGACCTATAGGAAGTTTGAGAAGTACTTCCGAGAAAAGTACCTGGTTAGCCTTGGTATTGCACCAAGAGTGTTGCAACTCCCAAGGGTTACTCAACTTTCTTATCAACCTGGGGTTCGTACAAACTTAAAGGTGACAATGTTATATGCACAGCAAATGGATTCTACTCATGCCACCCTCAAATAGGTCTTCTGGTCATAGTACTTCTAGGCCATTCCTTCTACTTGATTAAAGTGTATCTAGCTAATGTAATGCAAGAATTTTTTTCTAATCTAAGACAAAGAGAATGTCTATCAAACATCTACTTGCAACTGAAATTGAAAGAAAAGCATAAAAAGTTAACCTAGTTGCAGAAAAAGGCAACTATGCTATGCTCAATCATTCATCTAGATATCTACTCATTTGCAATAAAGAAATTATTCTATCATCACACACTTCATGAAATCATAAACCAACTTCTATCTACTATTTCATTCAACTTGTATTTGCATGTAAAGTTCAATCTAATTTAGAAATGAGATAAAACCCTAATACCTACTCTGTTTTTGTAGCAAGGAAAGAAGGAGATTTGGAGTGGCCTAAGAGTATCTTCTAACCATGAATTCAGAGTTTTGGGTTGATTGCATCCTATTCTAGGCTAAAAATAAAAAAATGAGCTAAAATGGAGTGAAGAGGTGAACTACAACATTTCTACTGGAAGTTACTACAACATGTCATGTAATTGCTATAGGATGTCCTGAAGTGCTAAAGGAAATAGGCCAAGAGGGTTTTGAGGATGGAAAAGGTGCAAGGAAGGTGTGGAAATATGAGAGAAGGTGGAACAAGGTGAGGGAGAGGTTACCAACACCTCCATCCAAAATTAAAACCCTTGGGAGGCTTTTTTTCACTTGGAAGTCTACTCATGGGGGTGGTGAAGGTGGTTTCATAAAACATGGTTTTGGTGGCAGATTTGGGAGGTTGGAGAAAAAAGGGATGAATGAGATGAAGAGGATCATTTCTCTGAAACTATATATAGCCCTACAATCACTGCACACCTTCATGCATTTATTATTGACAAACTAACATGTTAACAAGTGGAAAAGATGAGTTGAATTGAAAACCCTACTTAATCTATGCTAAAATCTAATATAACACAAATCCAACACCTAACTTATAATAAGAATTTTATGAGAATGATAATAATACTACCTATATTTCCAAGAAATTATAAAAAAACTACTTTTCATCTATGGTTGTAGATCCTTCTCCTCAAGCTCCCATGAGAGAGGTGAGGAAGAGAGGCTACAAGCACAGTTTTAATGGATTTTGATGCTACTAAAATAAAAATAGAATAAACAAAATGATGAAACATAAAGAGAGAATATATATACAAAAGAGGGACTTATAAAATGGATTGGGCCCTAAACCAAAAGCATCAAACCTCTGAGACTAAATCAGTGATGGAACAAGAAGCTTCTCATTATCATTGAATAAAAAGGTCTAGTACATCATATGTCAGTAAAAAATAACACTAAATCAAAGGTCAAGAGCTATCAAGCTGAATACAAAGTTCGAATCCTAATGAGATCTTGCATATGATTATTTATACAATTTGGTAGCTACCAACAACTCCCTAAAAAGTAAGAATAAGTCCTCCTTGATCTTGAGAAAACTGGAGCTTGGATCCTCATAACTATCACTTTTCTTGGTTGCCTTTGACTTCGATTTGTTGGGAGATATATTTATGTGATATAGGCTGATTGAGAGAGTTAAGGAGGTGTAAAATCATCCTAAAATATCTCCTTGTATACCCCAAGCCCTTAGGTGGAAAATATCTAAAAAATAACCTCATTTCCTGCAATCAATTTAGATTAGGAAACAAGACATGATGAACATCATACATCCTTCTCATTAAGAATAATATGACAAAATGTAAATAAATGTGTGAGAAAGGTAACTTAATAGCTAAATTATGGCATTTTGACCCCTTAAAATATACCTAGTGATGGGCCTCATCATCACCCCCGTACTGAAATGGTTGCTCATCCTCTGAGCAACTCAATCCTCCTTTTTGATCCCTTTCAAAGCCCTGGTGGTCTCTCTGACATCCCAAGGCAAAAAAGAGGAAGTTCCTTCTGGTGGGTGGAATGTTGCATTCCTTTCTACCTCAACCCTCTCCTTTTGTTCCTCTGTATGATCTCTCCCTTCATGCAACCCTAATAGAAAAGGTGGGATGAGCTTCAAGCATATCCCTTGTATATTCATTCTCTACGTTGATTGTTTGTATAAGGGTGCTCTTTCCAATGAATGTGTCATTCTCTCAGGAGAATGATATTCCATCAACTATAGGTTAAGTGGTAAGGTGTGCCATATTCGTTGGAATGCCTGTAAACTCTCTTTTCCTATCAACCTGGATATATCATAAAAGTGTGCAATGGCCTAACCTTGTGTCTCAATGCATCTAGGTGCTAGTACATCATCATTTGACATAAATTGATGATTAATAATAATCCATCTGGGTCTTATGAGTTATGATATAGTCTGTAGAGGTTATCTTTCTCCTTTTACCATGACTCTTTTAGTCACTGTTGCTCTCTCTTCTTCACGTGTTAGCCAGGATGATAAAGCCATTAATTATATATCACCCAACCTGGAATTTGGGTCCCAATTATTCATATTAGCTAAATTTAGGTTGTGCATGTACAATTCTTCCATCCTATCCCTCTCCCCTACATTAGAATGTTTGTAGAAATCAATGAACTATATATATATTTGAAAGGGTAGGGAGCAATGTTGAGCTAAGGTTTTTATTTGGAATTGTAACAATTTATCCTTTAGGTAGATTGCATAGGACTTTGAAGGTTTTTGATATTGCATGGCCTTCATGAAAAGGCTATCCATGGTGGAAATTTGGTTTTCCTTTTCCTGTAGTTGACCCTGCAGCCTCATGTTCTCTTCTTGTGCTGCTTGCAGTTTCTCTTTCACCATAGATTCTTTGAGCCTTACATTAGCCAACTATTTTCCCATTTCAAGGAGCCTTTCTTCCATCAACCCCACATCCCAAACATCCTTTGATTTGGTTGTATGCATCCACATGTGGGTGCACCCTCTTTCTATATCCAACTCATGTAGGAGGGAGATTTTGAATTTATTAGGGATTAGTCTTCCAGTTCCTCCCTCAATGAACTTATAATAGGATTCCAAATTAGGTTGTGGGGTAGATTCCTGAAACATCGTGTTTTGTCTTTTAACTGTTTTTGAGGAGGCTACTGTCTTTTGGAGTTGGTTTTCATCTTGTATCCCCTATTGCACCTCTTATCCTTCTATTTGTGCACTCTCCCCTTCAATTTGCGCCTTATGTTTTTCTTGTTGTCCATCCTTCTCTTCCTGTATCATCTTCTAATTTTCCTATATAATGCTTTGCTTTTCAGGCTCTGTTTTTCCTATTGCATGCTTTTTCCTTCTCTTTAGATGTCAATGGGTGCTTCTGGTTTCTTGAAGGGTGATGCTATGGTGTTGTACCTCCTTACATAGGCTATGGGAGCCTTAGTTTTTGGATTTGGAGAGGTTTCCTGCTCAATATTTCCCTCATCTAGACCTACCTCTTCTTTTTTACTTGGGGAACCCTCAATGGTAATTGAAATTTTGTGGGAGTCTAGGGTATGCCTTGTCTTATTCTAGTGTTCTTCCTTGTTTTAAAGTAAAGAGGGATTTTTCTAGTCCTTTTCTTCTTGGATTTCACAGGAGTACCCAAGGTAGCTATTAGGCCTTGAATTATGCCCATGTTTTCATCATGCAATATTACCATTCATACCCTAAAACCCTAGGTTTTTAACCCGTTATGTACCCTAATTCCATAACTTGCCGTCAAATACACTCCATGGTTGTTTATCATTATTTCTCTTAGATTTTATATGATTAAAGAATATTATTCCATTATTTACTAATGACGGTTTTGCTAATTTCATTTTTCACAGGGTTCCATCGCCGAAATTCTTCACAAGTCAATAGAGTACAAAAATGTCCAATTTGGGGCTTTGACACTTTTTGGCATGCTTCGAAGAAACCGAGAGAGGTTATTGTAAAAAATAATGTTATAATACCTTCCCATGACTTGGATTGTACCCAGGTAGAACATATGGGTCTCCAGAAGGAAATCGAAATTTTTTCCCAAATCTACAACAAATTTCAAACTACGAGCTTACTCCTAGATTTTCGTGCAGGTGAAGGCAAATGAAGAAATTCTGGCACTTGGGTTTTGGTCCGAGTATAGAAAAATTATTAAAACACAAACAAATTTCTAAAATTTATTACAGTTTGGGAGATATTCAAAGGTATTTTAGGCCTATTTATATAAAAATCAGGAAAATCCAGATTTGTAAAAATATCCCAAACAACCTTGTTTTGATATTTCGCACCTAACATCCAAGTTCCAGAATAGTACTCATAGTTTGGGAGGCCTACTAGAACTTTAGAGCTTTGAAGGGGTAAACGCAACTGCCATTATTCTTGAATGAGCTTGATGATCCCTAAGCAGCCAGCTTCCAGATCAATACACAACCAAGCACAGCCTAAGGATAGGACTTGGTTGGAAGCAATTAGTTTATAAATAGAAAATATTTACTTGAAATCAGATTTCGAAGGTTAAGACTAGCCATAGATATCTGGGTTTTCCATGTAATAAAATCCTTGCTATTTTATGTATAACAGTATCGCCTGTAAAGGCTAGCACAGGAATAAGTTAAGGGATGGAAATTATCAGTTGCTGAACACCAAGCTTCGAGCTGCTATAAAACATTTATTTTTATTAATCGAAGGACCTATGTTTCAATTATTTAAAATGGGCATGTATTAACTCAGATCATTGCAAGTACAGTTACAGTCAGTTTTTAATTTGAATGCATTAGATTTCCTTTTTACTTCAAGTTTCCGAGGCTTGCCTAGGTGTGGTCAGGCCTAGCATCATCTGGGACAAGATCTTCTCCTAAACTCTAGGTACTTAATTTTCTGTTGATTTTTTATGTGTGATTTTATTTTAGTCATTTGCAAGTTAGCTTCAGTTTCCGTAAGCACTTGTGTGTTACATATCATTTAGATCTCAGAGTGATTGTAATCATTCTTAGTTTGCATCCAAAAATCAATAACGAATGAAAATAAGTGATGAGTGGGCATAGATGAACTATCTAACCTCATATGATTATGTGTGATCCCTCTGTGTAGAGATATACTCTGCCTCTCGGAAGAAAACAGATCATTAGGGGAATTTTGAGGTTTAAAATGGGCCTCCTAAGGAAATTATAAAATAATAGTGGAAATAATAAAATAAGATTTGATTACATCATCAAATTTTAGAGGGAAAAAATAAAAAACTACTTTTTCAACTCGTATTTTTAACTTATCTCCCAGATTTTTTACTCAAATTTCGAGCAGGAGTACTCATTGGATGCAAAATTTAATTCCTCATCCAATGAGTACCCATATTGCATACTTTTGATGGACCATGCTACATGAAAAATGAGAAATACATGAAAAAACGTGATTGCAATCACGTTTTTCATGTATTTCTCATTTCTCTTGGAGAAGGATCCATAAAAAGTATGCAACATGGTACTCCTTGGATGAGGAATTAAATTTTGCATCCAACGAATACTCCGGTTCGAAACTTGAGTAAAAAATTTGGGAGATAAGTTGAAAATATGAGTTGAAAAAGTAGTTTTATTATTTTTTAATCCCTTTACCCTTTTACTTAAAAAATGGTGAATCATCCCCCATGGTTGACATCATCATCATCAATCCTATTGGTTCTTATAAAGTGTATTTTGGTTGTACATTTTTCTTAGGAGGCCCATTTTAGACCTCAAAATTCCCCTAATTCTATTTGATTTCTGAGTTTGAAACAATTATACACACATTAATTTATGATGGAAATTATAAATTCAATCATCCTTGATGCATCAAATTGATTAGACTGTGTTGAAGTTCGATTTGGCACATTGCTGGACTATGTGATAACTTATTTCGGATTGCAGGTTATGAATGCTTTAAACATCTCAATTTCATCAATGCATTTAGATTAGGAATGATTGTTGTGTGATAGTGTTCTTTTATGGTGTGTACAAATGAATTTAGAATGTTGTATCTAGAGTTTCGAAGTGAGATTGTAACAGTGTTTTAGTTAGATAGACATGGTTGTTTCAACACTGATAGTCAAGTTTGAATAGGTCTCATAGTTTCTTTCCAGATTAGTGGAGTTATTCAATGGTTGGTTTCATTAAGTAGAAGCATTTTAATTTGAAAAGCATTGGGTGATTAGCTAGTTTCTACAATTTGTTTTAGATAGAATTCGATAGTGGAATATTTAGATCCTTGTTTTATCATTGCTTGAAGGTATACTTAGTAATTTCATTCTATTTAGGGATTGAAATGAGTGATTTGTTCTAGGTGAATTAAGTTTAGTCAAGCGCTAGAAATAGTTTGATTTCCTTTAGAATAGGATTAATTTAATTTAATAGTAGTAATTAAACATAGATAATAAGAATAGAATTGATTTAAGTGCAGTATTTGGATTTCATACAAGCATTTTTCCCTTTCTAGTACAGAAGTTTGAGATTGATAGCCTAGCAATAGTTGTGCAAACAATTAGGTCTATTCACTCAGAATTGTTTTGTCATTTATTAAGTAGGGTTATTCCTTAGTTTAATTGATAGCTTAAGTAGAGTATTATTTTCAATTGATATTTGATAAGTAGAAGTTTTTGGTTATTTTTAATTTGATACTGCCTTAGAAGGATTGTTTTCTACTTTTAAAATAAGAAGATAATATTGCAGAAGGATTAGGAAGTAGAACATTGTGGTTTGACAAAGGCTAAGTGAATTGATTTATTTTTAAACGTTATTTTTTTGCAATTTAAATAGGCCATATATAACAAAAATTGATCATCATTATGTACTAAGAAATATTTATTAAGGAAACCTACACTCTAGATTTCAAAATTGAACCAAAAATGTTGTATAACTCGTGTATACGACTCCCATATTGAAAATTAAATATTAAGAGGTGTAATTCACTAATTAAAACTCTCAATAGTAGCTAAAGTGGAAGCTACCTCATATTTAGTGTTCCCTGGTGACAAACTAGTCTGTTGTGGGGATATCTAAATTTATTTTGGTACAATGGTCTATCTAAGACTTAGGGCCTCCTCTTCTAACTTCTTTTCCTCTTCTTCCTTGTCATCTGTTTCCATTTTTGCTTCTGCCTCTTCTTATTTTTATTCATATGTTTCCATTTATGTTGTCCTCTCTGCCTCTTCTTCTTCCTCTCAAATGGTGTCTCTACCCCCAATGTTAGATACAGGGGTTTCCCTAGGAGTAATGTTCTAGGTTCCTATGAGTTTCTTCCTATCCATATCTTTGAACTTGGAACATGGGACATGAATTCTTAAGTGGTTTAGGTAATCTTCCATTATGAGCTTAATAATTCCATCATGAGTTAAGTGTTGATGTTTCCCTTCTCCGACTTGTTGGCTCATGTCCCTGATGGATTGGAGGAGAAAGTAAGGTACATTCAATCTCTGGTTAAGGGGAAAATTTTTTTGGTATATGAGTTCATGAAATATCCTAAAGTGATATCCATTCACTACACTTAATCTTCCTTCATAGGAGATGTATCTTAATATGTTAAATGCTACCTCATCCCATGGGTAAGGAAAACTTTCTCTCCTAACCCCATTTTTATCTTCCACATGTCTCTCTTTGGACCTAAAGAAATTCTTCTTTGCAGTGGCACTAGTGACCCTCTATTCACTATTCCATTTGATGCCTAGGGGAAGTGTGGTTACTATGATTATCAACTCAAGACTTATGATAATGGGTAACCCTCTTATTACAGTTGTGGTAGTGATATCTGATTGGGAATTCAAATCCATAGAAAACTAAAGGAAAATTCATCATCATATCCTTTTAATAATTCAAATAAGACTAACCAATGATGTCTCCTAAATATATCTTCTACAAGAGGGTGAAAATAAATAATTTTAGTGTTTATAGGTTCTCTCATGTTGAACCTACTCCCCATATTTTCTTATTTCCCTTAATTAGGTGTAGGGAAGTTGTTTTTTATGGCCTTAGTGTTGAGTTCAATGGTATTAGAGGGCCAAAGTTTTTTTTATCACTCCAACTCAATATAATGACCCTTTATTCCCTTCACACAGACCCTCCAATTTCACAACTTTATGACAATTGACTGCAAATTTTTCATAGAAAATATGTGAAATTATGATGGATAAGTGAGGTGATGGAAACTTACTTCTTAAAGTTTTTCCCTGAGCTACAAAATGGGAGTTTCTTGAACCAATTGGATCTTTGGTTGCATGCATATACCTCATTTTTCCTTTTGTAGCACTGTCCTATAGTAGCATAGGGTCAAGGTTCGAAGCTCCTCAGTGTCTTGCAATATTTTTCCTCTCTCAAATCGATCTTGGGATGGAAAAATGTGCAAGGGAAAGAAATCTCAAGTACCTTTTATGCTATTTCAAGTTAGCTTGGATCATTATGTTGATCTGTCCCTTGTACGATTTTTCCACATTTGGAACGTTGGTCCCACTCAAAGATATCATTCTCTTATCCATCATAATCAACACCTACTCCTGGTGATCATACTTTAACTGATTTGACAACTACATGTTGCATGAGGACTCCACCATTCAATTTTTGTTTAACTGGTCGAGTGTGGCCAAGTTAACTAGACACCTTCAACTTATTAAAATTTTCTTGCTTTAACATTCATTCATTTAGTCACTTATGCATAAGGAGAGGGTGAGAGAGTGCCATACTTGACCCTCACCTCCTTCTTGAGTTGTTGCAGGATGATGCATGCCGGAGCTAAAGCTGGAGTGGAATCAACTGAGTTTGTATTGCTGCTTGGGTTTTCACTGTGTGTGTTCACTATTTTTGAGGTGCTTACCTTGATTTTTTTATTGTGTGTGAAAATACCTTGTTGAGTCTTCAAGTGCATGTCTGTTGGTGGAGGATCCTTCATTGAGTGCCATTTTTGCCTTAATAATAATCTCACAAGTCTTCTTGGTCTTCATGAATGATAAAAACCATATTCAGGGCTTTACTGGTGCTTACACAGGGATTTATAAAAGAAGTTTATTTTCCGTGTAGCAGCCTCTTTCCTTGCTTGTTTTGGATTCTAAATTTGCATGGGTGGTGAGGGAGAGTGTGGAGAGGTATTAGGGTGATTTCAGGATGATGATATGATGATGATGACGTGGTGTGGAATTGGAAAATGGAGTGAAGGAACTCTGTGTTTTTAGAAATAAATTGTTTCACAGAGGTCACAGAATGTAGGGTTTGAGGAGAAATATTTGTGCTTGAGGTGGAGGAGTGATTAGAAGGTGTTAGGAAATTGTGGAAAGACTCTCCTTAATGAATTTTTAACACCTCAGGGCACTTGGTGGCTCCTCTTTACCCTCGATCCACCCTCCTGTAGCTCACTGTAACTTCTTGTAGCAGTTACATGAATTCTTGTAGCAGCACAGGAACTTCCAGTAGCAACACAAAGAGGGTGAATTTTTTTATTTTTTTGAGCACAAGGGTGATGTGGAGGGATGAAGAGGTGAGTTGTAGTGCTGAAGAAAGAGTGGGTTGATGGATGTGTGAGGAGAGATGGGATAATTCCCTTGATTTATGAACATGACATGCCACTATTCTTAACCCTATAAGATAGAAAAAAGAAATTCCAGTAGTCATGGTGTCATTTCATCTTCTTTCCTTATTTATTGTAATATTCCCATTTTAGCACATAGCTAAATGGAATATTAAAATTTTGTTTTTATCACCTAGCAGCTAAATAAATGGGTAAGGAAGCCCATGCATATTAAAACATGAATAAAATCCATCAAATGTGAAAGGGGATAATCATAAGAGTTAGATTTCACACCCTTATGTGTGAAAGAGGACATTTGCATGGAGACAAGGTCAAGTTTGACCAAGTCAACAGTGCTAGGATAGGAGGTGAAGAACCCTTTGATAGATTGTGCAGTATGAATGGGAAGAGGGTTATTTGGTGGAGGAAACCATAATGAGTGGGACCCATGGAGAGAGGGCTTTCACTTGTTTAAAAGGAGGGCAAGGCAGCCATTGTGATTCATGATTCAGATTATTGATTTCTTTGTCTGTTACTCTACCCTTGACAAAGGCTTCCTTTAAATTTTTATTCCATGACCATTGACAAGCAAGGGGATTCCTTCCTCATCTATGGTTCTAATTTGAACTACGCCATTATCAAAAAAAAATTCCCCTGTGTAAGGTCCCAAACATATTTTCATCAGCTTTCCTTTGAAATATTTAAACCTTGAATCATACAAAAATGCCCAATCTCCTTCTTGGAAGGTCTTTTCTTTGATTTTCGTTTCATGCCAGACCTTCCTTTGCAGTTGAACTACCTCTGTGTGAAGAAGTGCTTGCATTATAAACTCATCCAACCCATTTCTTTGCAGAAACCTCCCTTTTTGGGCATTTTATAGATCTAGATTTAATTCAGCTTCCATTCTTAAATTATTGAATTCAAATTCAATTGAAAGTAGAGCCTTATTACCATAGACTAATTCATAAGGAGTGAATCTTGTTGTTGTCTTCCAAGTAGTTCTGTCAGCCCAAGTAGCTTCTACCAATATGTCTACCTGATATTTTCTGCTGCTGCTCACAACCTTGGTGAGGATGCTCTCTAAAGCTCTGTTAGTTACTTCTACTTTACCATTCTCCTGAGGGTGATAGGCAGTAGAAGTGCTATGCTTAATCTTGTGATTCCTAAAAATATTCTCAATGAGGTGAGAGGTGAATTGTTCTCCCTGATCAGTGACTATTTCTCTGGGGTACCCAAACTTGTAAAACACATTATCCCTCAAAAAAATTTCTACTTTCTCCTCGGTTGCTACCTTCATTGCTTTTGTTTCAGCCCACTTTGTCAAGTAATAAGTGCAGACTATGATATACTTATTTTTTCCAGATGGTGGATCGATAGGTCCAACAAAGTCCATGCCCCACTTGTCAAATGGATCAATAGACACCTGAGTGTGCAAAGGCATCTCATCCCTTTGTGTGGGTTTCCACATCCTTTGGCACTGGTCACACCTACTGGTGTATCTTATGGAATCTTGTTGAAGGGTAGGCCAATAGTATCCTTCCTACAAAACTTTGTAAGCAGTTATGTTTGTAGCAAATTGGCCTCCACATGGGCTACCATGACATGCAGAGAGGATATCAAAAACTTCTTCCTCCATCACACATATCCTTAGGATTTTATCAAGGCCTATCTTGAAATTTTTTCCCCCAATCCATGTGAAAGGGGTGCTTTTTCATTATGATTCTTCTACTCTCCTTAAATGGAAAATTAGGAGGGAGTCTCCGAGAAACCAAGTAGTTGGCTATATCAGCAAACCATGGTGAGAGTGTTGATATAGAAATGAGATGCTCATCTAGCAGCTATTCATCCACCATTCCTTATTCACCTACAGGGAGAGCTAACCTAGACAAAAAATCTTCAACAACATTCTCCTTTCCAGGTTTATCAACAATAGTAAAATCGAGTTGCTGCAAAAGTAACAACCATCTAATTATTCGATAATTAACATCTAGTTTTTTCATTAAATACTTGATGGTTGCATGGTTAGTGTGAACAAAGGTCTGATATCCAATTACATAATGCCTGAATTTTTTCAAAACATGGAAAATGGCTAACATCTCCTTCTGAGTAACAGTATAATTTAGCTCGGCCTTGGACAAGTTATTTCTGATGAAATAAATGTCATAAGGGATTTTGTCCTCTAATTGTCCTAATTATTCCCCTAAAGCTTTGTCGGATGCATCAGTGTGGATGTGGAATGACAAATTCCAATTTGGACCTCAGAGGATGGGGGCAGTAGTCAAATTTTCCTTAATGAGCTCGAAAGCCACTTTACAAGGACCAGACCAAATAAACTCAAACTCTTTGGCCAATAACCCAAATAATGGTGAAGCCATCTTTCTGAAATCTTTGATGAACCTTCTATAGTAACCACCTAAGCCTAAGAAACTCTTAACATCTTTCTACTTTTGAGGAGCATGTACCCCTTTTATGATAATGATTTTGTTCGGGTCTACCTGTATTCCTACTTGGGATATGGAGTGTCCTAATACAACCCTTGCTTTCTTCAGGAATTCACACTTTTCTAGGCTCAAGGAGATATGCATCTCAATGCACCTTCTTAGTAATTTACCCAAATTGGAGAGAGCTTCCCGGAATTCATCCCCATATGGTGTTAAATCATCCATGTAGATTTCGATGGAGTCATGGAATAACTCAGAAAAGATGCTCAAGATAGCTCTTTGGAAGGTAGCTGGGGAATTTCACAACCCAAAGGGTAGGACTCTATAAGCGAAGGTACCCCAAGGGCAAGTGAAAGTAGTCTTATCCTGGTCTTCATGGCTGATTTGAATCTGATTGTACCCACTAAACCCATATAAGAAGTAAAATAACTTCTTCCTCGCAAGGCCATCTAGGACTTGGTTTATAAAGGGCAAAGGGAAATGGTCTTTCTTGGTGACTTTGTTAAGTTCTCGATAGTCAACACAAATTTGCCACTTCCCATTCTTCTTTGGGACTAGGACAAGAGGAGATACCCACTCACTATTGGATATAGGATATATGAACTCTGCATCCAATAGTTTCTGCAACTCTTCTTTAACTATTTCCTTCAGAGTCAGGTTCATACTTCTTTGGGGTTGTCTCACAGGCTTGCATCCTTCTTTGATGTAAATATGATGTTTTTACACTGAAGGATGCACCCCTTTCATGTCCTTGTAATCCCAATAAAATGCATCTAGATTCTCATTCAAAAGCTGGCATAACTACTTCTCTTCTTCATTCAAGAGGTTTGGGTTGATTTTCAGAGATCTGGAGGGGCCAAACTTAATATCCTTGGTGGATTCATAGGTTGACTCAATTGAGTGCACTTCCATCCAAGGTTGGCTCTCAAACTCTTTGACTAAGGTTTCGAGAGGAATTTTAGTGGAGGACTGGCTTTGAATGGCATGGTCGATTAGTTCATCTTCATCAAGTTGCCCCCCTATAAGAATAGCATCTATGGTACACATAGGGGAAGTGTTATATAACTCATCTTCTTCATCCTCCAACCATATAGGGATATCATGACCAATGGAAGGCTAGGCTGGAGGATATAACACTAGCTGTTTAGATAAAGGCCCATTTTTTATAGTCATGTTTCCGGCCCAAAATCTAATATAAGAATATATAGTGGCTAACCAAGGTCTCCCTAAGATGTGAGGATAACCATTAAACTTGGTTTTTGGTTGAAAGACCAGGAAATATATAGTATACTCCCAAGATTCAATGGTAACCATAACATACTCAACAATTCCTTCCAGAGTTACTGTGAACCAATCTGCAAGTTGCAAAACTGTTGTAGTTTTCCTCAAAGTCCCTTGGAGATTAATTTTCAACATAGTTTCCTTGGTTATGACATTTATGGTAGCCCTTAGATCAATCAGAGTGTTGGGGACTATGACACCTTCTATATGCACATCAGCAACTGGACTACCATGGTCCAGGTATTTTAGAAATATCACCCTCCCCAACATTATGTCAGACAATTTTCCTACCACATTGATGGTGCGGGTATCTCTCTTCCTTATCCCAAGTTTCTTGAAGAAATTTTCTTTGATGAGCCTATTTTATATAGGAACATCCTTAACAGCCTCAACAAGTGGTATATTTACACACAAATTTTCCAATTCTCCCAGGAGTTCAGTTTCCTCTGGGGTGTGCTAACTAGGGTGGATCAAGCGCTCAGTAAAAGGAGGTTGTTGGATCCGAGTGTTACCTTCTTCCTTTTCCTCCTCAACCTATACAGGAGGATATGGAGGATGGTTTTCTGGGAGTACTCTTCTCGACTTGAGATTAACCTCCTGTATCTCCACATCATAAGCTGGATAGGATGTTTCTCCAATGGGAGCCTGTTGTGCCTGTCTATTGTTCGGGTTTGGATTGGGTTGTGCAAGTACTTGAGGTAGCCTAGGTGGAGAAACATGAGTAAGATGAGGTTGAGGTTGGGGTGGAGGCATTAGAGAATTTGGTTTATTTTGTTGAGGCCTCCACCCTTGGGATGAATTGTTCCATTGAGGTTGTTGTGGACCATACTGCTGGAATGGTTGGTTTACTAGCTGAGGATGATATGAAGGGTTGTAAGTCCAAGTAGGAGGTGTAGAACAGGATGGGGGAGTGGGGGTGTACCAAGGTTGCATGGGTGCACTCTGATTGTTGTGATAATAAGAGTAAGATGCACCTGGCATACCTTTTTAATATAGCCTAGGGCCTTGAGGCCTTCTCTGGTTGATGAAACAGAGTTTCTCTGGCATTGCTTCCCCACCTTCATATACAGCCTTAAGTTGAGGTAATGAGGGTCACTTTTCTGTGGCATGATTCTCCTCACAGACTAAGAAAACCTCTATGAAATTCAGTGTACATTCATTTCTTGGCTAATTTCGGGTACATATAGGAAAAAATATGACCAGGGCTCTCTCTGCTTCCTCTTGCTTCCTTTTAACCTGAATTGTGTCCATTTTCAAAGCAAGGGTGTGAAATGTCACTCTTGAAGTCCTATAGCATGTTTCCAATCTCATGTTTTATGGAGGTGGAAGAGGAAGGGGTATTGGATGTGTTGTGGCTAGCTCTGCCTGTCTTCCTAAATGCCTTAGAATGGTTCTGGAAGATAGTTTTTATTTTTTCATAAGGAAGTTGGTAGATATCTCCTCCTGATAGCATATTCAATGTTTTTATCATCTCTTCTCTAATCCCTCATAGAAGTACAATTTTAAGTGATTCAGGATCAAGAGTACAGTTGGCTCTCTTATAGTTTAATTGAAACATCTCTTCATAGTCCTCTAGGGATTCATCAGGCCCTAGAGTCATCCTAAATATCTCATCCTTAGTTTCCTTGGACCTATATTAGTCTTTGTACTTGTTTTTTAAGGTCTCTTGCATCTATTCCCATGTGTTGATGTTGTCCCCAGGTAGACCCATGAACCATTTCAAGGCTACATCCTTAAGGGTGGATGGGAATAGATTCAACTTCTGATCATTATAATTGTAGTCATAAGTCCTACAAACAACAACAAATTAAAACATGAATGTGTCAGGATCCTTAGAGGTAACTCCATGTAAGTGTGGAAGAGCTGAGGGGCTAATGTTTTTCATCTTAGTCTCCCCATCTGCCTCTCTTATGGGAAAGGCTCTCTAGATCCCAGCCATAGGTGAAGCAAGTACCTCAGTTTGACCAAGGTATTCTTCTTCTTCCCCAATAGGTTCCTCAGAGTATTCAAAAGGCTCTCTTACAGGAAGTTCAATCTCACTGCCACCAAATAAGAGTGAAGGGTGGCTAGGAGGTGATGTGGGAGTTTTAGGTAAGATTTGTCTTTGAGTATTCCTACTCCTACGAGGCATGAAAATTAGTTTTTTTTTCAAAATTTCTAAAATAACATGAAAATAAAGGAAAGTCCAAAATAATGCTAAATAAAAATCAAAGCATCTACTAGACACCTCCCCAACAACGATGCCAAAAAGTGGTGAGCCCTGGTATTGCACCAAGAGTGCTGCAACTCCTAGGGGCTACCCTACTTTACTTTATCAACCCAGAGTTGTACAAACATGGAGGTGACAATGCTATATACATAGCAGATGCATTATTCTCATGTCATCCTCTTCTACTTTACGAAGGGGTACTATTTCCTAAACTATGATAAGAACTAGAAAGTAAATTGCTGGAAGGAACTGAAAAGAATGAAACTAAATTAAATTACAAAAAGGAAATGATATAAAAGAAACTAAACTAAGTTGCATCTAGATAGGCCAATAGGCTAAACACACCCTACTTATCCTATGATCTACTTACCATGCTATCATACTTCTAACCATGAAACTATTCATGATAAAATAAACTTGACAAGGTGTGGCTTGCATTTTGGAGGAAAATGCGCTAAAGGTGCTAATGGAGGGCTCACCACATGAAAAAAGTATTAGAGGTGGAAAGAGGGGGTTTAAACCTTATTAAAAAATTATTATAGCGCAAAAATGATTTGGAGTGGAATGATTTGAAAAGTGTGATGGCATAGTTGCGACGGAGGGCTGGCAGTGTGATATGTGATATGTGATATCACAATGTCGCATATCGCAGGCTAGTGGAGAAGCGGGAGTACGGTTCGAGAGTGGGAGCTAAATGCGATTGCAAACATGCCAAAGGTTGCGATCTGCGATATGCGATATAGCAATATCGCAATATCATGTGGTTGGAGGAGTGACGGAAGTGTTGTTCGGGAAGGAGCTACGATATGTGTTGAGTCAGATGACATGGGAGTGGGACTGATGGCGGAGCACAATACCAATATCACAATTGGCAGACAAGAGAGGTAAGTGTTAACAAGGAGCATATGGATATTGTGAAATTTGATTTGCGAAAAGGCAGGAGGGAGATGCGATAAGTTAAAGGTAAGGAAAAGGATCGGTTTTTCCAATGTTTTTGAATGGTAAGGAAGCCATGACTAATAAAAAAATGGAATAAGGTGGGTTGAATGGTTTAAGTGTTTTTATGAATAAAAAGGTGGGCGAGGCAGTGACAATAAGCGGGAAAATGTGGAAATGGAGGGAGTAATAGTAGTGCACAAATTGTGAAGACAAATATGGAGAATTAAGTGGGGAGGCACCATAGAGCTGCTCTGGGGTTTTAACAATAATTAATGAAATCAACCCGCTAACTTATGCGCAAATAAACAAAAAAATGCATAAAAATACAATGCAAAGGAAGACTGAAAAATGGTAATGAAACTCTACTTTTAATCTGGGAAATCAGCTTTTTGGGTTTGTGGGAAGGTTCGCCCTCCTTGAGCTCTATTGACAGAGATGAGAAGGGGATATTGTTCCACAACTTTTTTTGTTTTTCTCCTTTATTCTATTACTCACAAGCAATTGAAACCTACAATAACACACTGAAAGCAAAACTAAACAACAACTTGAAACATAAACGAAATTATTAGAAGTGGAACTAATGAAATGATAGAAAGTAGAGAAAAAATAAAACACAGAGGCTGAGGCACATGGATTGGGCCCTAACCCACAAGCCTAGCTCTATGAAACTTAAATCAGTAAAATGAAATTTGTATGCTCATTTCATAAAAGAATAGTCTCATACATTTATGAAAGTTTGATCACTGAGTAAAATAATAAAAATCTCAATAGCTTGCAACAAAGTTCTGACCCTTCCTAGCTCTAGCTTTTCTCTATTTATTCTATAAGGCAGATACCAACAACTCCCTATAAAATAGTGATTGAGTCCACTTTACTCCAAGTAAAAAAATATTGAGGGCACTCCTCTTTAAGTTTCTTGGTTGCCTCTGGAATTTGAATTGTTGGAGAGAATCCTTGGGGATCCTTTGGTTGCCTTTGGAATTTGAATTGCTGGAGAGAATATTTGGGATCCTTTGGTTGCCTTTGAGATTTAAGGAGGGTGGGTAATCCTCCTATAATTTCTCCTTGCTATCTCCTCCAAGTCTTTATGATAAAATCCTTATAAAAATGCTAATAATTCATGATTTTCTACATTCAACCTCATATTAGGCACTCAGAGTATGTTAGCCTTAGTCACCACCTATACTAGCATCATAAAACCAAATAATAATAAAAATGCAAGAAAAAGAGATCTAAGAAGGAAAATAGCTGACCATTAACCCCTCCAAATATGTCTAATGATGGAGCTCATCACCATCCACCACCTATGAACTTGGAAACATGTATTACCTATTATTATAAATTCATTCAATGAGAAACTACCTTCAATTTCACTATAAATTGAGCACTCATATAAGTGCTAGGGAGGAAGAATTTTGTGCAAAGTTATGTTGTTGTATTCTTAATTGATAAGATATTGGAAGTACTGATATGTTACTGAGATGATGTTGGATGTGATGAGGCTGGAATGAAGTTGGATCAGGTTGACGACAAATTGATTTATTGGCTATAATCTTCTCCTCCTACTTTCTTAATAAAAAAATCTATTCATTTTCTCATACATATGTTTATATCTTGTGAAATGTATTCTTGATGATGTACGTATTCTAAGATATAATCGGTTTGATTTTATTAAGATAAGTAGATACTTGTATATTTGTATGTTGTTTTTTTTTCTCTGTCTTTGATTGTAGGGATCGATCTAGAGGTTTGAGTTGGATTGAGAGCGACAAAAACAATGACATAAGGAGAAGGAGAGTGAAATTATCACTCGTAGGATTCTTTCCCTTTCTGTATATCTATTTTTATTAGAGAAAAAGTAGTTGTATTTCTTATCTTTTTTCTGAGTGAAGGAAAACCACACCCAGAGAATTCCGTAGATTAAAATTCCATATAACAAACCTCCTAAGGCAACATAACATCAAGCATAAAACATCTATACCTATCACCCTCAATAAAATGGGAAAGTAGAGGTTACCAATAGAGCAGTAGAAAGTATCCTCAACAAGGTAGTGAGAAAAAACAGGAAAGATTGGACAAGCATATTAGTGGAGGCAACTTGGGCCTATAATACCACCTGGAAGAAAACTATTGGGTTTAATCCATATGATATGGTTTATGGGAAGAAATATTTTATTTCTATTGAATTTGAATATAACACTCTCAGAATGGAAGATCAATTGGATTTAGATATCACAAGGGAACAAAAATAAATATTGCTTCAACTCAATGGATTATATTAGTTCAGAATGCAGTCCCTCCTCCACATTGAATTCATATAGTTGCATAGAAAGGTTTGGCATGATAGGCACATCAAGGAGAAAGTATTCCAGGAAGCAGATTGGGATTTGCTATGTGAATCTAGGGTCAAGGAATTTAAAGGAAATATTATGAAAATATTATTAGGCCCATATATGATAGAGAAACGTCATAACAATGGGGTTGTTCAGACCATAACCATTAATCAGGAGGGGATCCCTTTGATTGACAATTTTTATATGCTAAAAGTATACAAGAAGCCCATGTCTAAGGGAAAGTTCATCAATATAATCAACAGGGAAGTAAATGTGATTGGGATCCTTGTAGATTCCAGTCCAAAATATACCTAGAGAAAATAATAAAATAATAAAATAATAAAGAGGCATGGGTGAAAACCTCCATGAGGCATCCAAGGAAAAATCCAAGATTGAAAACCTCTCTGAGGCAGTCCTGGAGCAAAAAAGAAAAAGAAAAGAAAAAGAAAAAAGATCCCTAAGCGAAAACCTCTTTTAGGTACCTAGGGAAGGATGATCACTGGAAAACCTCTTCTGAGGCAACCTAGTAGTCTTGGAAAAAAAAAAAAAAAAAAAAATAACTGTAATATCCCAAAACAGGGATTTTCTACAACAATGAGAATACCTTAAGGTATTCCAAAGTGGGAGATCCATAAATATGTAAACACAATATTGAAAGAGTAGTGCTAAATACTCATAGAGTGAGATAAGAGCTCATAGCCATCTTATTAAGTTACAATAGCAAAGTTTATACAAGATCTTGAGGAAAAAGCTACTCAAGATAGGCAATAATCAGCCTCAAGAAACAGGTACATAAAACATGACAAAACACTGCTACACAAGAGTGCCCAAGCTATGAATGCGTCGTTTTATAAATAAAACTGTTGATAACATATGTATATATATATATATATATATATATACAAGTGTATGGCTCGTACAATATTGGGAGAGAAGTTCTAAGCTCCCAAAGACTACCTCAAGTCAATCCTGGAAGGATTGGCTGAAATATGCAAAAACTACAAAATGCTGGAGTTGCAGGGTAGTAGCTGCAACTCAAGAATTTGAAATTAATGGAGAAGGCTGGAGATGCTGCATCTGATGAAAATAACTCCTCCAATGGATCTTCCAAGTGAAATTTTGATCCTAACACTGAAGATCTCACCCTCCAACAATCACTGCAATCCCTCACTGCAAATACCAACTGAGAATAACGCAGTCACTAAGGGATACTGCGCTATAGGTGCCAGGAAAAGTGTTGGCCAAGTGCCAAGATATACAATATGATCCAAAGGCTTCCAAACTGATCTCTCACAGGAAAGAGAGCCTCCTCCTCTGAAAAACAAGTGATGGAAGTGGTGTTGTGAACCCTCACTGCAACACCCTGTAACACAACATTATTCTGCTTCAGAAATAATGTTGTAGCTGAAGGAGGATGCTTGGCCTCAAGCCTGGATGTGAGGAAAATTAGTACAACTCCTTCAAGAGGCCTCTCAAGAAAGGAGAAGGATTCCTAAGCAGGGAATCCTTGTGCTAAGCAGCACTACAACTCTGCTAAACAACAGGAGGATGCACAAAGTATAAACAGACAAAGAAATAAATAATTTGAATCATGAATCAAAATGGCTGTCTTTCCCTCCTTTTAAACAAGTGAAAGCCCTCTCTCCATGGGTCCCACTCATTAGTGTTTCCTCCACAAAATAACCCTCTTCCCATTCATACTGTGCTGTCTATCAAAGGGTTCTCCACCTCCTATCCCAGTGCTGTTGACTTGGTCAAACTTGACCTTGTCTCCATGCAAATGTCCTCTTTCACACATAAGGGTGTGAAATCAAGCTCTTATGATTATCCCTTTTCACATTTGAGGGATTTTATTCATGTTTTAATATGCATGGGCTTCCTTACCCATTTATTTAGCTAGGTGATAAAAACAAATTTTAATATTCCATTTAGCTGTGTGCTAAACTGGGAATATTACAGTCATCCCCTCCCAAATGTTTCTTGTCCTCAAGCAACTGAAAAGATAAAACTGAGGGGTCTCCTCAAGGCATGAGGTCTAACATGAATTAGGATCTACCATCCCCATATGAAGCTCCCATCCCCAAGAAATCATCCATTCAAAATGATTTACTTCCCAACATCCTCTTCCACCTTTGGCTCCTGCAATGTAGGTGGGCTGAAAATCTGACCTTGGTAGGAAAAATAGCCTACCCCATGCTGTCCACCTCTCCACTTAGGATAAGTGCATAGTATATGTTGATCTTGGGCTGCAATAATATTTCCCTCAAGTGGCAAGATGAAGACTAAACCTCCAAGGATCTCTCCTCCAACGTTATGAAACATGATGTCCCAAATCATCTCATATGTGATGAGTTGGAAGTCACCATCATATGGCATCCAATAAATCCCATGGCTCACCTCATAAAAGAACAAATGTTTGGCTATGGTGGCCATACTACCTCTCATGCTCCCATTAGAACATGCAATGCAAACAATGTGGGAAATCTCTCCCTTAAGGGACACATCCAACCAATGTGCCATTCCAAAAATCATGCTCCCAATAAAAACAAGAAAAACAGAAACATAAGGAACCATAATGAGAACCATACTTACTGCCATATGTAGCAAGGGAGAAGAAAAATGGTCCCTCAAATGTATCCAACGCAGTTTGATCCTCAACTGCAAGAGAGAGTGACAAAAAGTGTGGTTTCTCAACCACTTGCTTGTTGTCCCACTCTCCTCATATGTTTGGAGAAAGTGAATGATGTATGGTGCAAAGTGAGCATGCTCTCCAAAATAAATCTCCTCCCCAAGTCCTCCTAGGGAGTGGTCACCAATACTTCTCATGGCCTCAAGTAGACCATGAAGTCTAGAAAAAAGAATGCTCCTCCTTGGAGTAACATCCTACACATGTATGGTTAAGGGATGCATATATACATCATACAAATAATTATGCAAATAAACAATACCCTTACCATATTTCTTGCTCATGAAAATGGAGTGGCTCATATATGAGTCCCCTCTCATCCTCACATGATCCATGCATCTCCTCATATGATGATATATCTCCTCCTCAAACCGCTTCCAAATATACCCCTCTGTGATGGTGTGGTATGCTCTCAAAGAACAAGTGTGGCTGAAAAGGAAATCCTCATGAGATGCTTGTAGAAACTTCTCCCTGAGCTTGGAAGCTTCAAATAAGAATATCCTACCATGATAGTAGATGAACCCCTCTCTGATTGAATATCACTCCTCATGAAACTGGTCATCCAATATCATACAAGTGAAAAGATCCTTGGAATACTCCACCAACAGCTGGGAGTTCCAATATGGATCTATCCTCCATAGTGACAGTGTTGATGATCTCTCATGAAGAATATCTGTTATATGGTCATCCTCTTCTTTGACATCTCCCATGCCAAAGATGCAAGTTGGAAGGCTGCTATCCTTCCCCTACTGCTTCTGCCACAGTGCATAATCTGAAATGAGAGTGGGTAAAGATGATGTTGAGAGAATGCTTCTCTCCTCCTTGAGTCTACCCAAGACTCTAAGCGTTGTAAAATTACCTCCCAAGGTCTCCACTCCTCTGAAATAAATGAATGGTGCCTCAAAATGTGAAGCATCTCTCATCATCTGCTGATCTGGTGGTCTCCTTGGTGAAATGTCTCCATGCAATGAGACATCATTATCAAGAGTAGACTGCATACATGAATGGATAGACTTGTCCCTTCTCTTACTGCGCAATCCAGTCTCCCTCTTAGGTACATCAACCTCATGAAATAGATAGGGATGTGTGCCCCTCATCACATGATGCTGGTCATCCTCCCTTTCTCCTCCTTGTATCTCCATAGTTCCACACCTCATCATCAATGGCACATGTAGAACTTGAGTTGTTCCTTGATATCCACACATGAGATCTTGGGGACTTCCTTGCAAATATGCAAGAATCCCTCTAGTTGGAGCAAGAGCTCCTCCTTCCTCTGCATGAGGTGCTAGATCAACTCCAGATCTGACAGCGTTGTTTCCCTTAGCCTCCTCAACATGAATGGGAAACCTTCCAATGATTGGATCCTCCTTTGAAAAAGGGGTCTCCATGCCTTCTTGTGCCAACATATAAGATAAAGGTCTTCTCTCTAGAAAATTATGATAGAAGCTATCATCCTCTTCCATGGGTTTTTTAAGTGGCCTTGATTTTATGATTTCCTCCATCACATGTAAGGTCTTTGTTTGTTTCGATTTGTTTTGCTTCACCACATTTGTTTCAGAAATTTTCTTATCAAAATTTTCCACCAATGTTTTAATGAACCTTGCATAGGAAGAATTATTTGCATTCTTTAAAGAAAAATACTCAAATATCCACCATGCATAGGCCTTACCTACAAAATGTAGTGCTGCTACTCTGATGGCTTCATCTTCATAATTTTAGTGTTGCTGGAAAAAGGTGTCTAGCTCTTCCACCCAAGCCGTGGCTGAACATGTAGGGGAACCACCAAAGGTAGACAGAAGAAATCTACCCACATTATGCTACTTTCTCCTCCTCACCTTGATCTTGAAAAACTCTGGAAAAGTGATATGATCTCTAAAATTCTGAGTTTGAGATTCATACTCATGCAAGAAACCACTAAGAGTTCCCTTCTTAGGCATTCCTTCTTCTTCTCTTTCTCTTATGGAAAAACTGGCCATGTGAATACGCTGTGTATCATAAGGTGTGGATGCATGCTCACACTCCCCATAATAAAATATAGAGTTTGAATCAGTCTCAAACCCTCTTGGAGATTTTGTATACATCTCCCTTCTTATCTTCTTGAAATCTTCATGAATTCTCTGTACAGATCTTGGAAGAAGCTTTGTGAGCCTATCTTCCTTTCTTTCTCCACATAATGGAGTCTTCATATTCTCTTTTCTTGATAGAATCATGGCTAAGATCCACAGGCTGAGCCAATATTATTCTTTGATACCACTATAATATCCCAAAACAAGGATTTTCTACAACAATGAGAATACCTTAAGGTATTCCAAAGTTGGAGATCCAGCAATATGTAAACACAATATTGAAAGAGCAGTGTTAAATCAACTCATAGAGTGAGAGAAGAGATCATAGACATCTTATTAAGTTACAACAGAAAAGTGTATACAAGATCTTGAGGAAAAAGCTACTCAAGATAGGAAAATATCAGCCTCAAGAAACAAGTACATAAAACATGACAAAACACTGCTACACAAGAGTACCCAGGCTATGAATGCACAGTTTTATAAAGAAAAATACTGATAACATATGTAAATACATATATATACAAGTGTATGGCTCATACAATATTGGGAGGGAATTTCTAAGCTCCCAAAGACTACCTCAAGTCAATCCTGGAAGGATTGGCTGAAATATGCAAAAACTGCAAAATGCCAGAGTTACAGGGTAGCAACTACAACTCAAGAACTGGAAATGAATGGAGAAGGCTGAAGATATTGCATCTGATGAAAAGACCTCCTCCAATGGATCTTCCAAGTGAAAGGCTTATCCTAACACTGAAGATCTCACCCTCCAACAATCACTGCAATCCCTCACTTCAAATACCAACTGAGAATAACGCAGTCACTGAGGGATACTGTGTTATAGGTGCCAGGAAAAGTGTTGGCCAAGTGCCAAGATCTACAATATGCTCCAAAGGCTTCCAAAATTATCTCTCATAGGCAAGAGAGCCTCCTCCTCTAAAAAACAAGTGATGGAAGTGGTGTTGTGAACCCTCACTGCAACACCCTGCAACACAACATTATCCTGCTTCAGAAATAATGTTGTAGCTGAAGGAGGATGCTTGGCCTCAAGCCTGGATGTGAGGAAAATCAGTACAACTCCTTCAAGAGTCCTCTTAAGAAAGGATAAGGATTCCTAAACAGGAAATCCTTGTGCTAAGCAACACTACAACTCTGCTAAACAACAGGAGGATGCACAATTCAATAAGCAGAGTGGTGTATGTGATGGGAAACTCCATAGTTTCCCACACCTCCTAAAAGAAGAAGAAGAAGAAGAAGAAGAGAGAATAAAGAATAAAAAACCATGGGTGAAAACCTCTCTGAGGCACCCAAGGCAAGATTGTGGGTTGAAAACCTCGATGGAGGCAGCTCAATTACTCTAAAAAAAAAATGAGAGAGATAATAAAGATCCATGGGTGAAAACCTCTGTGAGGTGCCCAAGGCAAGTTTGTGGGTTAAACATCTCCATGGAGGCAGCCTACTTTCTTTCAAAAAAAATAAAATAATAAATAAATACATCTGCATCTCTGTGTTTTTTGTGTTTTTTGTTTTGCAGGTTATTAATGGTTTCTAGAAACACAGGGAATCATTCATCTTCTTTTCCCTTCTTCCATTTGACCATCCATCCCATCATTCACTCCATTCATTTTCATAATTTCCCCCATCACCTCCATACACCACATTCCTCCATTCCTGAGCAAAATGTAGCAAGGAAAGAAAAACATAGACTGCTACAAACATTAGAGAATTCCTACAGCACAAAAATCCATTCATGAACAACATGAAAAAAAAGAAAGAGAGGAGTTGATAAAGTAGACCCAGGGAAAGACAAGAGTGCCACCCATGGCATCTGGAGCACCTCCACGAAGAATCTACAATGGGAAGAAACAATAAGAAATATCATAATCTCACTCAGAATGTTTCTCATTCAGCAAGTTGCTCACTCAGAAAACATGAAAATAAGGAAGAACGCAGCATATAAGAGGCTTCTCTCCAAATTCCAGCTCATGCAAACACCTTGACAGCAACTGGTAAGTTCAGGTATAGCCTCTCACCCCTCTCTATGCATTCATAATGGACATAAATAATTAAATTTGCAGAATAAGAATTTAAGAGGCAAAAAGGTGGCCAGTTAACTTGGCCACCACTGTGAAGTATGACTGAAAAAAAATAGAAGTACACGCCACCTGGCTAGTAAAAAAAATTAAATCAGTTGGAGTGGAGGGGGACAAGAAGAGGAGACACGCAGTATCAACTAGTTAACAAGAAGAGGGTCCAACTGTCTATAGTAGAAACTAGAGCTAAGTCATGTTACATAAGCGCTTAAAAAAAAAAATTGCACAATCTAGTATTAAAGAGGGACGGTCTCATCCAAAACAGTAAATTGAAAATTTTTAAAGGGAGAGAGACTGGAGGAATCCCACAGCGCAACAACAGTGAGCTTCAGCCACATATTTTGGGACAACATGCAATAGAAGCAACAGACCAATTTCACCCTACCCATGGGCTGGTCCTCTTTTGTAAATATGAGCAGGGAAGCTTTTATAGCAACCAACCCAAACAAGGAAGAATTCCACTTCTAGCCTTAGAGAAGAAGAAGAGGAACCATAAGAATAAATAGAAGAAGAACTAGCAGAGCAAGAAGAACCAGAAGAGGAACAAGAAGAACCAGAAGAAGAAGAGGAAGAGACAAAGGGCTAAGGAAAAACAAAAGAGATGGAAATAGAAGTCATAGAGGTAGCAGAAGTGAGCAAGAAGAAGACTCACAACACAGCACCACATCCCCTCAAGACAAAGAGGTATTTTCCACCTTAGCTGCTCTGAGCACAAAGAGAAAAAGGAAAACTTGTATGTATTTCAGAGCTGACAAGAGTTAGAGGATAAGTTAGACAGAGCCAAAAAATCCTCCCACGAGCCTGATTATCATTGAAGAAACACCAAGGGAGGAGGAAATAATCGAAGAAATAATTCTAAAGGAGCAACTACAGAAGGCATAGACAAAGAATGTAGCATTGAAGGAGAAATTGTAGCAAAAAGGGTAGCAAGTAGCCACCATGGCAGAGTTATGCATAGAAGCACTTAAGCACAGATTCCCACCTAACACATATGTTGTGTACCTCAAGGAGAAATTACTCATATTTCAAATCAAAACTCTAGTCTCCCATGGATCACTACCTTTCCAAGATTGTAGGAAATTTATGGGTTTATAAAAGCAAGCTAACATGGATGATCAGGAAAAAATGGAAAAGTTTTATGCGCATAACCTTGTGCTGACAAATCTAGATACTTGGGACCCCAATTCCACAATGGGGGATATGCAACTAATGGCTCTAGCATCTTGGATGACCAATGAGGACACTAGAGCAAAATATATACGGAAGGTTATGGGAAGAAGAAATAGATAACCCTTATATATCATACCATAAATTTTCAGCCCAAGATGAGTCATCCTTAACCATCGAGAGATTGAAAGGGACCCTGCACTTGTTGAAAGCTACCTTCAGACTCAAAAATAGGTAATAGGCCACTTTGATGATGTTTCTAGGTATATAGAAGATGAGTGCATTATGGCCAGCCACAGGAGATGGAACAGCCTCCCTCGTAGTCTCAAGAACAGGGAGTACCATACTCCAGAAATAATAAGGGGCGCATTGGAAAGGGAACCATTATACAAGAGGGCTGTAATGTTCCTAAATTAGCTAAGCTAATTGGAACATTAGAATTTTGTTTTATTTTTCATGTTTGTGAATAATAGACTAATGGAGGACATGTAACAGTCCTTAGATCTAAAAATAAATACATTCTCAATGTGAAAATGATTAAATATGAGCTGGTTGCATAAAAACCACTTGTGTGTGAACAGGACTAAGCTATTTGACTGGGTCAACATGACCAAATCACAAGACAGTCCAAGTACATTAAACCTCCTAAGTGATCTACGCAGTTGTAGAAGGAGCTTCTAAATGTGAAAGGGGCTAAACCAATGAAGTGATTTACGGTTTTGCCAAGACTCTAATATTATAAAAGAAGGAGGAGAGCAACAAGCAAGGGTTGTTGAAGATATTTCGAATTTGAGGTTGCTTGGGCAACTCAAGTTCTCTTGGCTGTTTAGCCAAAGGGAAGAGGGTTTCCTATTTAGGAACCCTCTCTCCTTCCATGGAGAAACTCTTTGGAATTTGGCCAAGCTTCTACTTCCAGATGCAATGTAGATCCTGTTGATGGTTTGATTTCCTCTGTAAGTTTCAACAAGTGGGGAATAGATCTTTGCAGATCTATGCAGTTCTAGCACCCCTTGTCAATGGGAAACTCACATATCTTATTGATAAGATGGTTCTAGGCTCTTTGTGCTTCATATCCATATCTTGGCATCAGGCCAATTTTTTTTTTTGGTTAACTGCGTAGTGTCTCTTCCTAAGCTGCGCAATTCTTGAGGAGCAGAGTTTCAGGGGTTTGGAGTTCTCCTGGAGGAGAGATCTCTAGTGGAGAGGTTCCCTTCCTTCCACTATGGTGATCCATGGATTGGCCAACCAATCCATGTAACCTTCAAATATTATTTATCTTCTGATGTATTTACTGTATAATTTCTGAATGCTACTGCAGAACTGTGTCTTAGATCTCAGATCTACTCACTATGGTTCATCATTTGTTGAGATCCCCAAGGGGAGTGTAATAAAGAGCCTCTTTGGATTCCAGATCTATAAGATATCTCTATTTTCATGCAAGTATCTGTTTTAGATCTGATTTATAATAAAATGAAGCTTCAACCTCTTGAAATTTACGCTGAATATTTTCTGGGTAATTTCCTGTGTTGCAACACCTCAATCTTGAGGCTTATTTCATGTAAATCTCTGTTTTTCTTACATAATTTGCTTAAGCTATGAAACCAAGATTATTTTCTGATGATTGTGTCATATTTAAACTAATAGCTTCAGAAAATCACGCTTCCTGAGCTTCAATAAATTTTTCATATTCAAAGTCATGGGGATTGGGTGTTTCTCTTGACTAGTCGGGAAGGAGGAACTGTTTAACATAGAGAAACTTTTTTTTTTCTAAAATTAGACATGGGAGTCCCTCATAACCCTATATATCATATAAAACCACTTTCCCACCTTATTTTTACGCAGATCTCTGATTATACTCGTTTTAGTGCCTAAATATTCACTTTTCCCCACCCCTTGGTTCATAAAACGCTGTATAAGTTATTTCTGTAGTTCAAGATTTGTATTTATATCTATTTCACCTTTTTTAAATCTCATTCATCAGTTTAAGACCTTTATACAGTTTCTATATTGCTGCAGTCCCTCATTTGGGCAGTTTTTAAGGCAAACTAGGTGTGGGAGAACTGTTTAACCCACATATTCTGATTTATTTCTGATATCCTCTTGGAATTGGGTTTTATATTTTCATATCTAAGGGATCCAATATTTTATATTAGTTTCTGAAGCACCCATCTCTGAAAAATGTGTTTTTTAGGCTTGGTTTGCTGAGCATTCCCTCTTGGAAATATTAGTTCTCGACATAGTTCTATAGACAGAGTCTGATAGTGGGCCAGATAGCCTCTAGGTCTCATCCTTTCTTGTAAAGGTGACATACCTGGTAAATACTCCTACAGTCAATCTATGTAATAGTTCAGTTGTTGATTGTTAATGTTGCTGAAAAAGGGAATATGATTTGTCGGATTCATGAGCAGTTTCAGATCTGGAACATTAAAAGGGCCATGCAGGCTAAAAATATCCAATGGTTGGGACTAAATCTTAGCCCATCTTTTCTTTTGGGGCTGAATGATGAAAATGAGACAGATGCAAAAGATAGAGAATGGGAGAGTGCATAAAAGAATAATGGTTTTTACCCCCCTTGGGGAAACTCCCACACTTCTTCCTCAGGAAATCGAGGGGGTTTTCAAAGCCTTGAAGGAAATGCAGGAGGGGGATTAGTTTCTCAGAGGATGAGCAACCATTCAGTAGGGGGTGATATGAGCTCCATCATTAGACATATTTGGAGGGGTTAATGGTCACCTTTTTGCCTTCTTAGACCTCGTTTTCTTGCATTTTTATTATTATTTGGTTTTATGATGCTAGTATAGGTGGTGATTAATGACAACATATTATGAGTGCCTAATATGAGGCTGAGTGCATAAAATCATGAATTATTAGCATTTTTATAAGGATTTTATCATAAATACTTGGAGGAGACAACAAGGATAAATTATAAGAGGATTGTCCACCATCCTTAACTCTTAAAGGCAGCCAAAGGATCCCAAATATTCTCTCCATTAATTTGAATTCCAAAGGAGGCTAAAGGATCCCCAAGGATTCTCTCCAGTAATTCAAATTCCAGAGGTAGCCAAAGGATCCCCAAAGATTCTCTCTAGCAATTCGAATTCCAGAGGCAGCCAAGCAACTCAAAGACGAGTGCACTCAATCTTTGTTTACTTGGAGTCAAGTGGACTCAATCACTATTTTCTAGGGAGTTGTTGGTAGCTTCCCTGTAGAATAAATAGATAAAATCTAGAGCTAGGAAGGGTTGGAACTTTGTTGCAAGCTATTGAGCTTTTCATTATTTTACTCAGTGATCAAACTTTCAGAAATGTATGAGGCTATTCTTTTATGAAATGAGTAGACTTATTTCATTTTAATAATTTAAGTTTCAGAGAGATAGGCTTATGGGTTAGGGCCCAATCCATGTGCCTCAGCCTCTCTGTTGTATTTGTTCTCTTCTTTCTCTCATTTCATTAGTTTCGCTTCTGATAATTCCGTTTATGTTTCAAGTTGTTGTTTAGATTTTGTTTCAGTGTGTTGCTGTAGGTTTCATTTTCTTGTGAGTAATAGAATAGAGGAGAAAAACCAAAAAAATTGTGGATAAATACCCCCTTATCATCTCTGTCAATAGAGCTCGAGGAGGTCGAACCTTCCCACAGACCCAAAAAACTGATTTCTATTCACTGTTTCTGAGATTAAAAGTAGATTTGCATTACCATTTTTCAGTCTTCCTTTGCACTTCTTTTTTACGCATCTGTATGTTTCTTTGCGCATAATTTAGCAGGTTGATTGTAGGAATTATTGTTAAAACCCTAGAGCAACTCCCTGGTGCCTCCTTGCTTCATTCTCCATCTCTATCTTCACAATCTATGCACTTCTGTTATGCCCTCCATTTATGCTTTTTCCCGCTTATTATCACTACCGCACCCACCTTTTTATTCATAAAATCACTTAAACCATTCAGCCTACCTTATTCCTTTATTTTTATTACTCACATTTGCCTTACCCTTTTTAACGCAAAATTCTTGAAAACCATTGGAATTCGACCTCCGCCCTTACTCCTCGAACTTCCCACTATCGTACTTCGCTCCATCGCAAATCACAAACTGTCCAAGGTATTTGTTTATTCTCTCCCATTCCAAGTCCCGATTGCGATATTTCCTTTGTGCCTTACCTTTGTCGCTTGTTAATAAAATCATTCAAAAAAATTGGAAAACCCGATCCTTTTCCTTACCTTTTAACTTATCGCATCTCCCTTGAGCCTTTTCACAAATCGCATTTCGCATTCTCTATCTGCTCCTTGTTAACACTTACCATTCCTATTTTCCGATTGCGATATTGGTATTACACCTTGCCACCAATCCCATCACCACATCATCTGACTCATCGCATATCGCAGCACGTTCCCAAACAACACTTCTATCATTTCTCCAACTGTGTGATATTGCGATATTGTGCTACCGCATATCGCAGATCGCAACCTTTGGCCTGATTGCAATCGCATTTCGCTCCCTCTCTCGAACTGTACTCCTGCCTCTTTTCAATCCTGTGATATTTCAAAGTTGTGATATCGCATATCGCATATCGCACTGCCAGCCCTCCATCACAACTTCGCCGTCGCACTTTTCAAATCATTCTACTCCAAATAATTTTTGTGCTATAATAAAGTTTTAATAAGGTTTAAACCCCCTCTTTCCACCTCTAAGCCTTGTTTCATGTGGTGAGCCCTCCATTAGCACCTTTAGCCTATTTTCCTCCAAAATGCAAGCCACACTTTGTCAAGTTTAGTTTATCATGAATAGTTGCATGGTTAGAAGCATGATAGCATGGTAAGTAGATCAAAGGATAAGTAGGGTGTTTTTAGTTGATTGGCCTAGCTAGGTGCAACTTAGTTTAGTTTCTTTTAAATCATTTCCTTTTTTTAGATTAAATGAGTTTCCTTTATATCATTTCCTTTCAGAAATTTAAGTTAGTTTCATTCCTGTTAGTTCCTTCCGGCAATTTACTTTCCATTTCTTATCATAGTTTAAGAAATACACCCCTTCATAAAGTAGAAGAGGATGACATGACCAAAATGCATTTGTTGTGTATATAGCACTATCACCTCCAAGTTTGTATGAACCCCAGGTTGATAAAGTAAATTAGGGCAGCCCCTAAGAGTTGCAGCACTCTTGGTGCAATACTAGGGCTCACTAGATGGACACTTGTATTCAAATTATGATACCTATGGACTCTTCTAAAAGGCACTGGCCATGTGGAGATTCCTAGAACAATGATGATTTCACTCCCAGGTGACCAACGCACCCTTGAGTGTTGGGAGGTGCACTGCAGTGCACCCTTGAATGGAGGTATTTGCACTGCAATGCAATTAGTCCCTTGCAGAGGAGCATTGGTGAGTTAGTGGGTCAAATAATATATATTTCAAACCTTGTAAATCTTATAATTGAATCCATAAAAGGAATGTCTTCACTTAGGGCATATAGCAACTAAATTTAAGGGGACGATAGACCTTATTCATTGGTCTTGGTGGATTATGTCCATTTTGACCTATAATAGCTGCCCCCTAAAGCATGAAGTCAAAATAATGATAATATTTGGATGAGATTCTTTACGATATGATGAGTAGGATCTGAAGTGGATGGTGACCTGCATCAATTTTCAATACATTACATCATGATATTTTACATCTTGGACATGAATTGTTGAGGGAGGCATACACATGCTCAACACATAAACTATCGTACCATGTACATAATTAAAAAATTCGTCTACATTAGAATGTTTCCTGACATAGACATGCCTACAGATATAGGTCCATGTTCGGATGAAGATCTGTATGTAAAGCCATCGTATAGATTATGTGTACAATTATCCTGAAATCGCAGCTTGGATGGATGAAATTATATCTGGGGTCTTCTTATCTCGTTTACTCAATCATTCAAGTACAAGTCTAACCATGTGAATATATGATTTGAAGTTGAACATGGGAAGAAATTGTCTGATTACCATCCAATGATGTGAGTTGTTAACATACGCGAGAAAACCACCATTGATGTTAATGGCTCTCAAGGTATTGCAACACAATTTTTAAGGCATGAATAGATGATTTGATGTCAAACACAAAACAAAATCTTTCGGTCGAAGGTTCGGAAGCGTGAAACCTACCTATGATGTAGCAAGCTCCAAGGTACTGGAAGATGTTTCTAAGTAAACCTCACGGATGATGAGTTTATGTCGACAGGAAGAATATTTATTTCGAAACAGGAGTAATTATTTTTGAGAAAAAGTGTGATTTGATATAGCAATGTTCAGGGATGACTGTCATGAAAATGAAGGCTTATGATTATTGCAGAAAAATGAGGAATTACTAGATGACTTCTCTTGAACATATCGGCGACATTGTAATGAGTTGGTAGCATTGACCCAAAATTGAAGTGATTATATGATGAACCATAGGTATGATGAACCATTAAGAATATTACCCAACCCAAAAGTCCTAGTGATGGATTGGAAGTGTCATGTTCAAGAGCGAATTGATACCATAAAGTGTTCTCTTATTTTTCCCAAATTTTCCCCAGTCATTGCTGACCAGTACCTATTTATTTTTTAACAAGCTTGAGGAGGGTCGAATTATAGATCAAACATACAAATATAAAGTATATACTTATCTTAATCAAATCAAACTAATTAGAACTGAGAATAAATGCATCATCAAGAATACATTTCACGAGATATAAACATATGTATGAGAAAATGAACAGATAGATTTATTAAGAAAGTAGGAGGAGAATATTACAACTAATAGATTGATTTGTCGTCAACCTGATCCAACTTCATTCCATCCTCATCACATCCAACATCATCTCAGCAGCATATCAACACTTCCAATCTCTTATCAATTGAGAATCCAACAACATAACATTTCTCAAAATTCTTCCTCCATAACACTGATATGAGTGCTCAATTTATAGGGAAACTAAAGGTAGTTTCTCATTGAATGACTTTGTAATAATAGGTAAGACATGTTTCCAAGTTTAGAGGTGGTAAATGGACACTTGTATTCGAAGTAAGCCACCTATGAACTCTTCTAAAAGACACTTTCCATGTGGATATTCCCAAAACAATGATGATTTCGCTCCCAAGTGACCAACGCACCCTTGAGTGTTGGGAAGTGCACTGCAGTGCACCCTTGAATGGAGGTATTTTCACTGCAACGTAGCTAGTCCCTTGCAGAGGAGAATTGGTGATTCAATGGGTCATATAATATATAATTAAAACCTTGGAAATATTACAATTGAAGCTATAAAAGGAATGTCTTCACTTAGGGAATATAGCAACTTAATTTAAAGGGATGATAGACCCTATTCATTGGTCGTGGGGGATGATTCCCAAATTGACCTATAACAGTTTCCCCCTAAAGAATGAAGTTAAAATAATAATAAAAATTGGATGAGATGGTTTACGATGAGATGGTTTACGATGTGATGAGTAGGATCTGAAGAGGATGGTGACCTGCATCAATTTGCAATACATTACATCATGATATTTTACATCTTGGACATGAATTGTTGAGGGAGGCATACCCATGCTAAGCACATAAACTATCATAACATGTACATAATTTAGAAAGGCATCTACATTGGAATGTTTCCCGACATAGACATGCCTACAGATATAGGTCCATGTTTAGATGATGATCTGTATGTAAAGCCATCGTACAAATGATGTGTACAATTATCCTGAAATCATAGCCTGGATGGATGAAACTAGATCTGGGGTCTTCTTATCTCTTTTAATAGATAGTTCAGGTACAAGTATAAACATGCGAATATATGATTTGAAGTCGAACATGGGAAGACATCGTCTGATTACCAGCCAATGATGTGAGTTGTTAACAGACATGAGAAAACCACCATTAATGTTAATGGCTCTCAAGGTATTGCAGCACAATTTGTAAGGCGTGAATAGATGATTTGATGTCAAATGCCAAACAAAATATTTAAGTTGAAGGTCTAGAAGCATGAAACCTACCGATGATGTAGCAAGCTCCAAGGTATTGGAAGATGTTTCTAAGTAAACCTCATGGATGATGAGTTGATGTTGACAGGAAGAAAATTTATTTCGAAGCAAGATTAATGATTTTGGAGACAAAGTGTGACTTGATATAGCAATGTTCATGGATGACTGTCATGAAAATGAAGGTTTATGAGTGTTGTAGAAAGATGAGGAATTATTTGATGAATTCTCTTGAACATATTGGAGATACTATAATGAGTTGGCAGCATTGACCCAAAACCAAAGTGATGATATGATGAATTGTCCAGAATATTACCCAACCCAAAAGTCACGGTGATGGAGTGAAAGTGTCATGTTCAAAAGCAACCTGCTACCATAAATTGTTCTGTTATTTTTCCAAAATTTTCCCCAGTCATTGCTGACCAATACCTCTTTATTTTTTTAACAAGCTTGAGGACTGTTGAATTATAGATCAAACATACAAATATACAAGTATCTACTTATATTAATCAAATAAAACCTATTATATCTGATAATACATACATCATCAAGCATAAATTTCACAAGATATAAACATATGTATGAGAAAATGAACAAATATCTTTATTAAGAAAGTAGGAGGAGAAGATTACAAACAATAGATCGATTTGTTGTCAACCTGCTCCAACATCATTCCAGCCTCATCACATCCAGCATCGTCTTAGCATCATATCAGTACTTCCAATCTCTTATCAATTGAGAATCCAACAACATAAATTTGCACAAAATTCTTCCTCCGTAGCACTTAGATGAGTGCTCAATTTATAGGGAAACTGAAGGTAGTTTCTCATTGAATGGATTTCTAATAATAGGTAAGACATGTTTCCAAGTTCAGAGGTGGTGGATGGACACTTGTATTCAAAGTATGATACCTATGGACTCTTCTAGAAGGCACTGGCCATGTGGATATTCCCGGAACAATGATGATTTCGCTCCTAGGTAACTAGTGCACCCTTGAGTGTCGAGAAGTGCACTGCAGTGCACCCTTGAATGAAGGTATTTTCACTGCAACGCAGTTAGTACCTTGCATAGGAGCATTGGTGAGTCAGTGGGTCATATAATATATACTTAAAAACTTGGAAATATTACAATTGAAGCCATAGAAGGAATGTCTTCACTTAGGGAATATAGAAAATTAATTTAAGGGGATGATAGACCCTATTCATTAGTCCTGGGGGATGATGCCCAATTTCACCAGGTCTTGGCGGATGATGCCCTAATTGACCTATAACAAGGTTCTCAATCAAGTGTGATGTGAACTGAGCTCCTTAATCAATTTCTATCTCCATTGGATTCCCAAATTTGTAGAACACATTTTCTCTTAAGAATTCAACCACTTTTTATTAAATTTTTTCCTTGTCAACCTTTGTCTCAACCCACTTTGTCAAATAATCAATGCATACTATGATGTATTTATTTTTCCTAGATGGTGGATCAATTGGCCCAATGAGATCCATGCCCCACTTGTAAAATTTCTCTAAGGTCACTTGAGGTTGTAGAGGAATTTCATCCCTGGGTGTATGTTTACCCATCCTTTGATACTGGTCAGACATGCTGGTATACCTTCTAACAACTTGATGGACAGTAGGCCAATAGTAGCCAAATTGCAAGGCCTTGAAAGTTGTCCTCTTAACAGAAAAATTAACCCCACAAGGCCCATCATGACAGTTTGAGAGGATGTCAAAGACTTCCTCCTCGCTGACACATCTCCTTAAAATATGATCTGGTCCCAGTTTGAAAAGATTGCCACCAATCCAAGTGAAAGAGACACCCTTTCACACAATTATGCTCTTCTCCCTGGTGACTATATAAATTTATAAACACAATAATGTATTTCCAGATTCTCATGATCTAACAAATTAACTTATGTTAAATACATAATCCTTCCACTTAATTCTTTGTAGAAATTAAATCGCCAATTGCAAAACACATATGAAGAAAAATCAATCGCACATAACAAGATGTTTTACCAGGAAAGCTTAAAGTTAAAAACCCCAAATATCACGTATTATGTATATCAATGGAACATGTAATAATATCATACAAATCTCAACACATAGAGCTCTCAGTACAATATACAATCGTCACACACTGTCATGCAGAAATTTTCATATCTATGCACCAATTTCTTGCCTCCTAATAGCCTGCCTCCACTACGCAATCCCTGCTGAAGAAGATCCCTAAAAGAATTTGATATTGCCTTGCCTTGACTGCACAATCCTCATTGGAATTTCCAATGTTAGTGTAGATGCATTGAATGCATAACTATAGTCACAACTGATAGTCCATCTCACCCTTTCACCCATCTCTCCACTAGGTCTCCACTGGATCTGACATGCAAGTAGTTAACTACTGTATTTCTTCAGTTGCAAGTAAGACACTACTTGTGAATTAATTAAATAATTAATTCACTCATCTATCACTAGTGTATCTTCAGTTACAACTAGATACAACTTGCACAACGGAGTTTAACTCACTTAAATGACTTAAACTAAATAACAACTTACATAACTACTCTTACAACTCTGTTACAACTTGCCACAATTAGTTATAACGAAGTCCTCCATGCATGAGTCACCAACCACCCTAGGAATTGCGTAATTCTTTCAGCCCACTGATGTGCCACATCTGTTCACTGAAATAAAGTGCTCCAAGAGAATAAGTTATTGTTTATTGTCTGATTATTATTAAGGGCTAATAATAATAGACATGCATTCTATTTTTAGATTAGCGATCTATAAATAGACTTCACCCATCTTCTAAAAATAGAAACTCATCTAAAGATAGAATTTTCTCAACCCTCTAGAATCAGCCTCCTGCTAATTTTAGAATATGCTCACCATTCTAAAAATACACATACACCTAAAAATAGCCTGTGTGGGCCCCACCTATTTTAGGTGATTATTTTTCACTAGGGTCAAGGATGATGTTTCTGGATGCCACTTTCGTTGTTTCTTTTTGCAAACTCCAACACTCCCTCTCAACAAGAAAGGACTGTCTTTGCATGTGCCTTGCAACTCCATGCATCCACCCTGCAATACTTGCATGCAACACTTTTGAAACTGAATAGCCTCCAAACAACTGAATCAGTATAATACATCTGTCATCAAGGTCTCCTGACCTCTGCTTAACTACTGCACATGTCTTCAAGAACCACTACACTATTGAACTCTACACCCATGCACTATGCACTTGTTGTCAACTCTGATCTGCACTCCAGTATCCGACACTGTCCCTTTGATCTGATTGCATCAATCCAATTGATCATGCTACTACTGCTCTATGAACGCCTCGTAACCAGGTTCAATTCATGAGATCCACACCATCTCAATGAATCCTACCCATAAATCTTTTCTTGGGATTAATCATGCATCTTGCCCCACCTCTCACTTGGTGGTATAGCTGCATGCACTCCCTCTGACCATCTGGCTCAAAATTTCTCTGCATGAGTGGTTGCTCCCACTCCATGATCCTTATCTTGTGGCTACTCCACATTCCGAGGTTCACTCTTACCTACATGAAAATCCTGCTCCCCCTCAAGCTTCAATTGCATGGATTTCTTGCACTTCCCAACAGTAGGAAGCTTCGTAGAATTCCCATCTACTTCAAGTCTATAGAGATTCTTAACTAGAATCCCAACCTTCTTGTCTTGCCCTATTTCTTTGTGTCGCAGGAAAAATTTTCATTCACTAAAGACAGCATCATAGCCTCTATCCTCTAACATTGCGACTGAGATTAAATTCTTCTTTAAACCTGGAACATGCACAACATCTTTTAAATGAAAGAATTTACCTGACACCTTCTGAAAGGTAATGGTACCAATGTCGGTCGCATTGTATCGTCCATCATCGCCCAACTCAAAATGCATCTGGAGATATTTCTCCACCAAGTCACTGAATAATTTCTCATCGCCCGTCATGTGAAAGGAAGCACCACTATCAAAGTACCACCCCAATCCCAATGCACTAAACACCATGCATGCGATCAATGAGAAGTCAAGCTCAAATTGCGAGGTAAGGGCCTCACCAGCTACAGCTCCAGCGACCATCTTGTTCTTCTTCTTATGTGGAAAATTTGTGGCAACATGTCCAAACTCGTGACAGTGAAAACACTTCACTTTGGACATATTGTACTCCTTGCCATCTTCTCCGGCCTCAGATCTAGAATGGAATTTCTTCCCCTTCTTCTTCTTTGACATGGAAGCCAAAGCACAATCCTCTTCATCATAATGCTTCGATGAATATCCATTCCTGGTGGTTCTCCTTATCTCCTCCTGCACTAGATCTGACCACAGTCGCTCCCAAACATGAATGGATATATTTGGTACTGGCAGGGGTGTTTTGAACAGGTGCTGATCGCACTTGGTGAGAGAGTGTGATATAATTCTTCATAGACACCAAAGTAGCTCGCACCACATAAAAGGTCAAACCGATTCTGACACCAGCTAAACAAGGAACAATTTACCTTATGACCATTTATGGTAAAAAACATTGAACGCTAATGGATTAGCTCGGTAATCATCCTCACATAGAGAATACAAAATGACTGGACTAAACTAAGTTGTTTTCATGATTGAACCATTGCTTTTAACTCTGTATGGTAATGAGGCCACAACTTCTACAACTTCTTGATTGATCGGATTATTTAATTATTAACTATATTTAATACCTATTGAAGTAACTTAGAGAGGGCAGTCTGCTTCAGACACTTATAGATTGGGGCAAAAAATTGACTTTTTTGCTCTCCATAACGGACTTAGCAGTGGGGACCATCCTAGCTACTCAGATTCTGGCTTCGGTTTCTACTGATACCACTCGATTCTCTACTTAGGTGGACATAAGTTTGTTTGCCACTTTTCAAGCTTTCATTTTGGACTATTGGACTTACATATTTTTGGGACTGGTGCTTAAATTTCACTTTATGATGCATCAGATTGGTCGATTGAATTTTTTTTATTCATATTTCAGATCGGTTGGTCAAACGGCCGCCCCCAAATGTAGACGGAATGACTCATAGATGTTTAAATGGGAAACAAAACTGGGTAATTGGATAATTAGGAAGTCCGCCAAGGATCTTTGGAAGGACAGGTTCAAGTCCTGTTTACCCCAAAGTCCTATATGACAAAAAAGTGAATGAATAATGAGCTACTAGCTACGGAGAATGATGAATAAGCATCTTATATTACTACGTGCACATACTCCAAGGGATTTTCACATGAGAACATCGCAATTGATTGTCCTTCCATGCTCCGATTGTGGCATCACCGTGGGCATCTATTGATCTCACAGAAAGAAAGACGTTGTTCTCCACAAGCCCAAGTTGTAACATCATAGAAATGAGAGGAACAAAATTGATCACTAAACTCATGCGTACTTCACATGCTTTGGCACTAGGGACATCTTTAAGGGGAATCCATCATTGATTCACTGGAAATATTTCACTGCTCCCATGCGAGCACACCACGAGAATCATTTGATCTCTCAAAAGATAGATATTTTGTGGATTTTTATAGTGACTAGCCCTATTGTTATGCATAACTACAAGAGAGAATCAATCACTACTGGAAAATGGCTCACACAGTCTTGTTTAAGAAATAGGTGGTATCCCCCTTTTCCATATCAGAATTTGGACATAAATCGTGTTTCATTATCACCGCAACGCTTGAGTGAGGGGATCACCAATACGATAGTCTGGAGGTTTCCATTGTCTTTCAATTGGTCCTTATTGAATGGTTTCACTCAATTGGTCGACTAGACTCACTTGGACTTTCCGAAGGGTTATCTTCACTCGAGATGGTTTAAGTGGAGAAACTTGCACCAGTCTGTTTCATTAAGCAGGTTGTCAAGATAACTTTTTTGACCGCCCTTTCTACATTAAAATACTACGATGTTGGATTTCATCACCAACTAGTGTTTTTAGTGTGGGAAGTTACTGTTTGTACGTGGTTTGATCTCCTAGATTTTTAGGCGTGTGATTCATTTTTTTGTTTCCTTAGCGACTCTAGGCGTCTTCATTGAAATTTTCTTTGATTGCGTGTGATTAACAATTTTTAGTCGTGGCTGAATTACCAAGACAATCACGTAGACTCCAGGGGAAACCCCCTGAGTATACACCAAGCCAACTTGAAGAGCTGCGAGCTCTAGTATCACCTAGTGTCAGTAGAATTAGATCAACAGAAACAAGAGAATCATTTATAGTTATTCATCCTGATTATCAATCACAATCAGTAGAACATATTCAAGAGCCAATTTCAATTTCCGAAGTTACTAGTAGTATTTCTCCTTCCAGTGAATTAGCTGAAGAACCTGAAATTTCTGAGCCTGACACTGAACCTGCTGTATTGGATCCATCTTCAGGATTTGTTACTCCGACTTCTAGTGATCCTGGTTCACCTAGGGTAATACATCGCATTATTGAAAATCTTCCTTCTGACCTCATATGTATTGAAGAACTTGTTGGTCCAGACGAAGACGTAACTCTTCCCGAAACCCAAGAAAATTTGAATCTTAGGGAGCATGAATCAATATTCTACAATACTTTTAGAACTGATGCTTGGTATTTATCATTGACATATTTTTTACAAAACCCAGGTCTTACTTATTCACCACCCCGAATTCCTTTTCATCTTACACCGAGAGGTTATTATCCTTCATCAACTATGTCGGGTGAGTCATCTATGTTTTCCCAATCTCCGAAAAATTTTTATACGGTGGTCCTTTTGTTCCTTCGAGGTACCAGATGCTCTTTGGTACTTCTCAGGAGCAACTCCTCAACCAATTGAACAAGTGTTATCATCTGGTACAAATGGAACTAAAACTAAAACGTTGAACGCAGAGCAAATTTTTATGATGTCTGGTAATATTCCAAATCCTCAACCTCAGGGTAGTCAGTTACCGCCTGGGGGGAAACTTCAAGGTAGTCAGTTACCACCTGGGGGGAAACCTCAAGGAAGTCAGTTACCACTTGGGGGGCAACCTCAAGGTAGTTTGGGTTAAAATACTCATAACAGGTTATTCCTCCACTTTGAAAACCAATTCACCTATATGGAATCACTTATTAAAAAAACCTCAAGATAATTTTTTACCAGGACAAACTGTAGGACAATATTATTTACCTGGAGAAAAACCTCAAGGAAAGTACATACCTCAAGGTTATCAACCTTAGGGATAGTACATACCCCAAGGTCAACCCCAGACTCAGTATATTCCTCAGGGTCAATATCAACCCCAGATTCAGTACATGCCTCAAGGTTATCAACCTCAAGGTTAGTACCCAACTCAAGGTTTCCAACCTCCTTCCAGTCAACCATTATTACAAGGACCTAGAAATTTTCCAGTTAATTATCAACCCTATGTTCAACCTAGTTATGGTCCTTCATATGCACAAACTTCTATGGGTCAATACCCCGGAATGAATATGGTGCTAGATCCATCTCAAATTCAACATACTATGCAACCCAATGTGCAGTTACCTACTCAACCTGGAAAGCCTATAGTTTCTGGTCAAACCTAGCAACCTGTTCAGCCTACCGTTCAAGTTCTTGCATCTGGTTCTGTTCAGTAGCCTGGGCCTAGTACACCTCAGACTCCGCCTCAGACTTCTACTACTGTTGAAACTTATATTCAACCTACCACACCTATTTCTGGAGTATCTGCTGCTCCAGTTTCTTCTATCCCTACATCAGTGAAAATTCCTCAAGTATCTGTACCACAGTCAAGACCTACAATTCAGACTACGGTCTAGATGCCTATAGGACAAGTTGGTACTAGTACGGTTGTTTTTAGTCAACCACAATTTACTTATCAACCGTACCAAGGACAGTATCAATTTGGACAGGCTACACAAAATCCAGTATATCAGTATCAGTCGTACCCTGGGTATACTTATCAAGTACCTCAACAACCCCAGTATGGTCCGGTTAATCCTGGTTACCCAGGAGGTTTCACGATTCCAAATGCACATCCAATTCTAGGGTATCCTGGATATCCTCCTCCTGGCACTGGTTTGATCACACAAGGTTATCAAGACCCTAGCCATCGGTTATCATTTATAGTAACTTTAGATTTACCGGATATATCGCGCCTTACGAATGATCCTATTTTTTATCTTCCATATTGGCCGTTGATGCCTAACAAGTTGCCTAGTGATATTCCAAAGTTTGAGGGTAAGTCAGGAGAGGACCCATCTAATCACGTTATGACTTAGCACCTCTGGTGTGCATCCAATTCAATCATCGATGATTCGATTCGATTGCATCTTTTTTAGAGAACTCTCATTGGTCTAGCTACCAAATGGTACATTGAGTTACCACGCAGCTCTTTTAATAATTTTAATGCACTAGCTACTGCTTTCTTAACCCATTTTCAGTTGCCTGTTAGATACGACAATGGCACATAATTGCTGACTTCATTAAAATAGTCTATGTCTATGTACATATCCGATCACATTCATGAATGGAGACGTAGAAGGTGTTTAGTGAAAGTCTTTATTCCGGATAAAATTTTGGTTGAATGGTTTATTAAATCGTTATTTCCCAAAATTACTGAAGATGTGGCCAAAGGAGGCATTGCTACAGAAGAGAAAGTAATTTCTCAAGCTCAATACCTTGACCTTGTATATACTCAGTCATGTACTCTGTATGATAAAATCCCCGATTTACCAAGACATGGTCAATTAAATACAACTCCTTCTGGCTCTCATGCCGCTAATGGTGTAATTGGTTCTGTTAGCACTAGTAAAAGTAAGAAGAGATATTCCAAGACGACTTCTCCTATTATCACTTTACCCGATTCACCAAAAGAAGATTCTTCTATTGAAACTTCCGCCGATATTCATGTTGTAGAATCATCTACAACCAAACCTAAAACTAGTGGTAAGAAGAAAGGTAAGAACAAAAAGAAAAAATATTCAAAAGATAAAAACGATACAACTGAACCAACTGATGAAAAACACAAACCTCGATATCCTTGTCTGATATGTGACAAGGATCATTTTACAAAAGAGTGCCCGCATAGAGCCGAGGTATCAAAATTCGTTAAGGGTTCACCCATACCTGTTGTCTTGAAGGATCCCTTTCCTGCTTAATATAGTAACATGGTTGGATCTTCCTCAAATACGCTAGAGAATATCTTGATGGTTGCGACGCGATCGTAAGATTATGGTAGTAAAAATCCTGGTAAAGAAGAAAAAACATCTAATTTAGCATCAACTACATCTCCCTCAATTTCTGATCCATTACAGATCAAGAAAAAAAATCATGAATTAGTAATCAAACCGCCCACTAAAGGTGTACTTCTTAAATCAGCTTTCAATCCACATGCGAGAGCTACTCAGAATTACAATATTGTTGAAGATTTGGTGATTTCCCCTTCAGCAATGCCGGCTTTGGAAGTGTTGCAATCATGCCCAGCTAAAAGAAAATTACTTTTTTCAGCCTTAGGAGCCGTAGATCTCCAAGATTCGAACCTCATGATCTTCGAATTAGAGAATTTTACGCCCTGCCTACCCCATCAAATGGCTTTTCAAATTCCGGTAATAGTAAAAAACAAACGTATCTTTCGAATTGCTGTTGATGAAGGGGCTTCTATGTGTATTATGTCATTAAAATGTTGGAAATCACTTGTTTCTTTGACAATTAACCAATCACCGACTATTCTCAAATCTTTTGATGGAAGAGGTTTTCAGCCATATGGTATTTTACAAGATCTACCGATAGAGGTCGAAGGTAAAATGGTTAATCTATATGTGGAAGTGGTTGATGCCCCTCCACTGTTTAAAGATTAGTAGCTTGATGAAGTTTCAAGATGAGTTCCATTGCAAGAATAAATTCCAAGTATGCCCCTATGAATCGGTATCATATCCCTAGTTTTCCAAATCCCATGCCAAAGGTTGAATGGTTAGATGATATTCCAATATTTAAAGATGAAAAGAAAGACAATGTTGCTCTTCATTTGGTTAGGTTCCATATGCATGTACACAGTCTTAAGGTTCAATTCCATAAAGATTGTCTCATGAAGATGTTTATGGCCACTTTAGAAGGAAAATCATGGTCTTGGTATGAAAGCTTTCCAAATGGTTCATTATATTCTCTTGCTCATTTCCATGATGTATTTTATGAGGTGTATAAAGAGTGTCATCCCTCTTTATTGATGGTAAAAGACTACTGTAAACACTCTGAGAGTTTTATTGAATATTTGGAGAATTTTTATGAATATAATGAGTTCATGGATGAGGAAATTTTAGAAGCCCTTCATGATAATACCTTTCATCAACAAGAAGAACACCAAGAAGAAAGGATAATATCTCCCTTATATGAAAATGAAACTCAGCGGGAATTTACTTATTAAACTCATGTCACATCCTCTGAGTTTGAGGAAAATTTGGAGTAGGTTTGTTAATCCTTTGATCATCAGGAGTATGAGAATCATTTCAAACGACAAGAGGAAATATTGGAAAATGCTTGCTTCAATTCTAAGTTACAGGAAAAAGTTGATTTTTTATGTCATTCCTTGCAGCAACTTACATCAAATAATGATCATATTAATGAGCAAGAATACATTATTTGTGGGAATAATTTTGAACAGTAGTTAGATAGCATACAAAAGAAATATTGTGTGGTTCAGAATCATTTGTCTGAAGTTACAAAAAGTTATGAGGATCATAAAACTGATCATGTCTTCGTTGACCCTATAGCTGAATACATGGAAGATTTTTACTCTCCAGTGTTTCAGTTTCATTTTTATTATGAAGATCAGATACATTTTCATTGGCATTGGTCATCTCAATATCATGTTTACTTTGGGTTTGAGTGTAGTCAAGAGCTTCAAATATCAGATAAGACAATTGATTGGCTTCATTGGAAATTTCATGTTGTTTGAGTTAAAATGGAGATTGCAGCTGCTAGGGTAGGTAGGAGTGTATGAATAAGCTCAAGGTTAACTAAGAAATTTTGTTTTAGTAGGTGCAGTTTGGGTGCTTCTTGCAGAAATCATCAAGCTTGAGCCCAAGGTGAAGGCCATTAGAGCTTGAGGAGGAAGCTTGCCGATTCAAAAAAAAATTCTATTTTCGTTAAAAAAATGGATAGTAGCACTGGAGCTACCGATTCTTAGTGTACCATAGGGGCACACTATCCCAAGTGGAGCCACTGTTATCACCCTAATTTTTTTTTCTAAACTTTGTAATTTTACATTATTTTAGTCATAGTGTCAAATAGGTCTTGAGTCACTTTATTCTTCATAAAGGTAGGTGATAGGTTTAGAAGTCTTAAAAATTCATTTTTTCAATTCCAAATAAGGTCTTTAGGTCTCATCCCATGGTTGAAAAGTCTCATCATTCATTTAGAAATCATGTTTTTAACCTTTGAAAAAAATCTTCTGCAATAAGCCATGAAACCGCATTTTCGTAGCACAGCCAGTTGAAAAAAACAGTTTTGCGCTATGAAAGCGTTGTTACTTTCGTAGTGAATATCACTGAAATTGCACTAAGCACGCTATGAAAGCGTGGATTCATAGGGAAGTCATATCAAAACATCAAATTTGTCAGAATCCGTTAGGTTTTCATTATTAGGAGTCAGTTAGGGGTCATCTCCAAAACGTGTAACCATTCAAACTCATCATTGCAATCATAGAGGTCTCATTTATGAAAGACAAGTTCAAATTTGAAAGACCTACATGCATTATTCACTCCGGTTTTCATGCAAATAAGTTCAACATATCTGTTTCAAGTTTTAAGCTTATGGTTATCTTAAACCAAAGCTTTTCTCATCTTCTATCAAGCGAGGCTGACCGTTATCATCAAGCGAGGCTAATACTTTGAATTCAAGCAAGGTTGATCATTAAATTCTACAGGAAGTAGACATAAATTTCCCAAGGAAAGAATGACAGAGGAGAAAAGGAATCACAGGTCAGGGCATTTCTTGAGGTCAAAAACTGAAAGCACAAGAGCCCTAGCTAAAGACAAAGCAGTGTTAGAGGCTTTCAGGAAGGCAGGGTGTTTGAATTTTTGTGAAGAGCTGCAGGAAGGACACAGTCAGGTAACAAAGGAATTTTCCTTGCATTTTAGTGGTTCAAACACAAAGATTGGAATCTTAGATTTGTTAGTTACTCCTGATACCATAGCCTTGGTAACTGAGATTCCTAGAGGGCAAGAAACATGGTTTAAGGGTTTCATATTTGACATGGAGGCATGCAAGGTGTTTCTAAAGCCAGAATTTACAGAGATGTATTTAAACAATGAAATTCCCAGGAGCTACATCAAAGATAGCTATGATAATTTACTCTTCAATATCCATAGGTATTTTACCTATGAGGGCAAGTACCATAAAGTTTATTCATACCATTTCAAAATTTTGTTACACTTTACACGTATGATATCTTTAGACTTGCCATTTTTCCTGTATAGAAGCATTGCTAAGATGGCAGACAAGGTTCAAATGAAATATAAAGGGTGTGAAACTTCTCTATTTCACCATGGTTTAATCAAACTGATGGTCTTAAATTAACTCCAAAATATTAACTAAGAATGGTCATCATTTTTTATTTTTATGTGGATTTGGAGTAGAAGCTCAAACTACAGTCAGTAACCCTAAGGTAAAAGAAACTCCACTAGCGGAATCCAGCAAACCTGTAGTGACAAGGACAAAAAGGTTTGTGAAGTTAAAACCTAGGAAACAAGTGAAAGAACAGGTAGGAAAGACATCAATTTTCATTGAAGAAACTCCTCAACCTGCAAAACAAAGGTTAGATGAAAATGAAGAAATTGCACAGAAACAGTCAATTGATAAACAAGTTAAACAAAGACTGACTAGGAGTCAAGTTGCAAAAGCAAAAGGGAAAGCAATGGTTTTAGGAACAAGTGACAGTCCAGGTTTAAAGGGGAACTTATATGATATCTTGCAAGCAATATACATAGAATAGTCTCCTTTGGTACAAGCTGACTTCATAATAATTGATGAAGGTAAACAGAAAAAGATGAAGTCATCCAAAAAACTGGAGTTCAATGATGAAGATGCAGCATTTGTCTTCAAGGCTAGGAAGCATGTAACCAGATAGTCAAGGAGGATACAAGAACTTAATGTTGAGTTGGAGAAAACTGATGAAGCACCTACTATTTGTGAATAATTAATAGATCTTTCTTCACCTATATCAGAAAAATCCAAAAACAGATTATTCTCAACACAAACAACAAAAATCAATTATGAAGAGATGGAGGAAAAGTTAAAGTCAGCTAATCAAGAAATTGCTTGGTTAAATAAGAGGGCTAGAAAGCATGCCATTGAAAAAACAAGTTTCAAGAGGATAAAATCCCTTTGGGAAGGTGAAAAGGTTTCTGACTCAGAAATTCCTAGCAGTGAGGAACAGTTTGTCATTTGGACTGTACCAGCCATAAAATAAGCAAAATTTGTGAGAGTTATGAATACTCGTTTGAGGGCCAGCAATAGAAATTTAAAGAGGCAGGTTGAAGACTTGGAGATTTTGTTGGAAATATGATGCAGAGTGTTGTCCTTGATGGCAACCCACTGAATGAAGATGAAGACATGAGATTGTTGACTTGTGTTGTCCTTGATGGCAATCCACCTGATGAAGTTATTCTTGACTTGATGGATTTGGTAGATGATGTGATATGATGTTTATTGACTATATGATGCTGAGAGTTGTTCTTGAAAGGCAACCCTCTTGATGAAGATGATGACAACTTACTTGATGAAGTTGTGCTTGATAGATTAATATGTCCTGATGAACTAAATCTGATGTATCTACAGTATGTACAGAAGGCAATGAAGAAAGGAATTCAGCATGTGCTAAATCTTTTGTGAAAAGAGTATGTCTCAAGGCATATGCAGATTTGCCTAAGGGAAGTCGCGTATGCACGCGGGAAAGAACGTGCCAAGTCGCGTATGGGCAAAAGCGCTCAAAAAGTGAAAAACCAGGGGTAACCACCATGGTATTGACCCACTGTATTGGGTAATGATCCGCCTAATTGACCCCGTCCAGGAATACCATCGGAAGTAATGTAGTTTTGGGCTCATGGTATTGTTTTGGCTCATGGTATTGAAAAAGGGGCTCATGGTATTGAAAAAGGATAAACATATATAAAGAGATGAAATTCATTATGCAAAAAAAAAGTGTGGGTGCAAGATGTCTGAGCTTGAATGAATACTTCTCTCTGAAGTAGATCTGAATGGAAAGGGTTATAATTGAATGATAGATCTGAATGCATGATGCACCAATGATGAAGAAGGGGATCTAGATCTGGAATGTACTTGTATTTGCTAGATCTGTTTATATCTGTGATGAGGCGAACATCTGTCTGAAGTAAAGGGTTGAATCTGAACTGAATATCTGATCTGAAGAAGTATGCTGCTCTATAATGATTGAAGATCTATACGCTACTTCGCCGCAGAGGAAGCGCGTATATACGCAGCTTCGCCGAAGAGAAAGTGCGTATGCGCAATGAAATATATACAGAGGTATACGCTAGTTTGTGTGGACGGAAGCACGTATATACGCGACATCAGTGAAAGGAAAGCGCGTATGCAAACTAGGGTTTGCTGAAGTCTGTGGTAAGAAATGTCTGATCTGTTCTGCTGGTTTACTGATATCTGTCAGTGAGTTATATGTTTCTGTTTCATGGTTGACTGTGGTTAAAAGTATGGAAAGGGTCCAGTCTGAAAATATGATGAAACGTGGCCTACAAGTTTTGTTCTATTGAAGTTGTTGGATCCAGTGTGAAAATTGATGAAACATGGTCCATAGAGGTGCTAAGGGTTGTAGCCTTCAGTCAGGGGGGCGTAGCTCCCTTCCAGGTGAGGCTGGTAAACGAGAGCAGGGGGTCGTAGCTCCCTTCCAGGAGAGGCTGGTAAACGAGTCAGGGGGTTGTAGCTCCCTTCCAGGAGAGGTCGGTAACCGAGTGCAGTGGGTACCGCGTGTTTGTAGGAGTCCGTCCCGCACACATGTTGTAAGATGTTTCTTTCATAATGAAATATTGAAGTTTGACAATCCAAAAGAGCCATGGTTTTCTCCTACTGTCACCCTAAAATCCTGGTGTTCATGTGTGATGCTTATGTGTGATGATTTATTCTGTTCTTACTGCACATGTTTACTATTTATAGAACATCTAATGAATGAAAGATGGAATGATATAAGTGAAGAATTAATGGCATAATTAAATCTCTGTGTATACGCGAGTTTCATGAAGGATATCCGTGTGTATACGCTAGTTGGCTTTAGCAAAGTAGCATATGGGTTTTAGAGCATGAAAAGGTAAAAAGTTTTGAATATGTAGTAAATACTGATTCAGCCCCCCCCCCTCTCAGTATTTTTTCCCAACAATTGGGATCAGAGCAGGTCCTTCTGTAGAAGCTTGATCGCTTGAAGGAGATCCATCGCAATGGGAAGTCATGAAGGAGTAATGTCTATAAAGCCACCTCTATTCAATGGAAGAAATTTGATATTCTGGAAGGTACGAACAAAATCATATCTGCAAAGTCTTGGTGCAGAAGTATGGGCAATCGTGGAAGAAGGTTATCAATATCCGGCAAGTATTCCTACTGATGCGGTTGAAAGGAAGAAGTATGAAATCAATGCCAAAGCAGTGAATGTCTTATTAGGAAGCATGTCTGAACCAGAATTTGCTAAGGTGATGCAGCTAAATTCAGCAAAGGAAATATGGGACAAAATCATTCTGAGCTATGAAGGAGATACAAAGGTAAAAAGTGCAAAACTCCAAACCCTCAGAATTGAATATGAAAATTTGAAGATGCATAGTGATGAGAGTATTGCCAGTTTCTTTTTACATATAGATGATATTGTGAATCGTATGAGAAGTTTGGGTGAAACTATAACTGATACTACTCTGGTTGAAAAATTCTTAAGATCTTTGACTTCAAAATTTGAGTCAAAAGTAGCAGCTATTGAAGAAAGGCAAGATCTACAAACTCTTACTATTGTTCAATTGCATGGTATCCTAACTGCTTATGAAATGAGACAAGGAGGTCCCTCTCAAATTAAAGAAGTTGCTTTTAAGGCATGTGCAAAAGGAAAAGAAAAGAAAGATGTCAAGGAATCAAATTATATATCAGAAGAAGAAGAAGCAAATTTTGTGAGAAAACTCCAACTCGGAACTGGAAGATTCAAAGGTAAGCTCCCCTTCAAATGTTTTGGTTGTGGAAGAGTTGGTCATTATGCTGCTAAATGTCCTTATGAAGAAAATCATGGTAAAGGGAAACAATTTGAAAAGAAAAAGAGTTATTATACAAATGAAGTATCTGATGAGGAAGAAGAAGATTCTGACCAAGATCTACAAGTGCTTATGGCAAAGAAGCAAAAGAAGAAGGCTACTCGAAACAAGGAGATACCTCAGAAATCATGTATAGCAAAAATTGAAGAAGATGAAACAGGTATTAATCGTTGTTCTTGTCTCTTACTTAATTGCATGTGCAAAGATTATGATAGTGAAAGTGACAAGAGGATTCGGTATGCTTCGACGAAGCTCTACAAATACTCATGGCAAAAAAGGAAAAGAAGAAGGCCACTTGTAATACTCTTCTTTGTGCACACAATAGTGAAGATAGTAAAGTTGTGGAAGCTATCAAGATCAAAGTCGAAGAACAACAAAAGGAAATTGATACGAAAGACTCTATTTACAAAGAGATGACCTCTCAAATGAAAGATCAAATAGAAATGTTGAATGGACAGGTGGACAAGTATCAAAGGTTTCCTACTTATGCATCCAATCGAATTAAAGATCTAGAAGCAAATCTTGGAAAATAAAGCAAGAAGAATGAAGGACTTGAAGCTGCAATCATCTCTCTGCAGGCAGATCTAGAAGCATCAAGTAAGAAAAATGAGGAACCTCTACAATCATTTGAAAAGGAAGGCCTTGAAGCGTAAATCATATTCTGAAAGAAGATCCTGGAAAAATCAAATAAGAAGAATGAAGAACTCTTACAAACTTTTGAAGAACAAGAAAATGGGTTGAAAGAAGAGATCCTAAATCTGAATGATCAAGTAGAAGAAGGAAAAAGGGTTGAAGAAAGTATGAAGAAGCAATGCCAGAGCTTGGAGGTTGAGGTAAACATTCTCAAAAGTAAATTAAAAGAAAAAGATAAACGTTTGAGGTTTCAAGATAGTACTAAGATTCTAGACAATATTCTTAGTAGTCAAAGGTCTCCTTCTATTAAACTTGGTCTTTGGTTTCCATGAAACTGTTAAAGGAGAATCTAGCTCACAAGGAAGTGCCAAAAATTCAGAGGATGTCAATGCAAAACTTGAAGTGTTGAAAGAAATAAAAGATCAACCAACAATCATGAATTCTCAAAAGAATTCATTCAAGAACGTTGAATGTGTTAAATTTCATAATTATGGGCATGTTGCAGCAAAGTGCAGGAGCAGATCATTTTAGCCACAAACAAACAGGTTCTACTCAGAAAGGTACTCTAGTTTCTTCAGAGGATATTGTTTCACATGTAACATGTATGGACATAAAGTAGTTGATTGCAAAAGGAGAAAGATTAGAAATACTCATTATGATTCTTATGCTTATGGACACATGAGATGTTATTCTTGTAACAAGTATGGACATGTAGAAAAAGAATGCAGGTTGAACATATATGAGAAATTGGATAACTTCCAGCACACAAATAGACAGTTCAAACAACTGAAAAGGATGGAGGACCGATCGTAACGTAGGGAATTCTCGACCTCATTATACTATCCGTCAAGCTATCGATTGACCTAGACGATGTGGGATACATTATCAAATTTAGTAATGTATCGTCACAAGGGGGAGCAATGTATGATGTCTCTCATGGTTGATTACATTATCTTCGTTATATGTGTTTTATTAAAGGTATCCTGTGTGAAGAAAAGATGTGAACGAAGGGGTAAAATTGCGTGTGAGGAGATGAAGGTGTGAAATTTTCTATATTTCACTTTTCCATACGTGGGTTCGATGAACAAAAGTCGACATACACGCGAGTTCCAACAGACATAGCGCGTATGCATTTATGATAAGAGAATTGGGGATGACACCCTAAGATCGTAAATAAAAAAAGGTTCAGCGGGGGAGTAACAGTCTGATTGTTAATAACTGTATTATTAACGTAGTACAAGCCTAACTTCTCAATTCTAATGATGATATGATATTTGGTTTCTTATGTAGAAGATTATGGATGAGTCCTGTTTGATTTTTGATGAAGAGCATTCGGTGCTGAAATGTAAGTCTTGTAATTCAGAGATAAGGACAGATCATACAGAGATTGTTGCTAATGAAGGTTTTCAGGTTACACGAGTTAAGGAAGAGCATTGGTTCAGGGGGAGCAGCAAGTTGAATACTAATGATTGTATTGTTGGCAATATGACTGCTTATTCTTTGGTTATTGTGATACTCATGCTCAAATGATGATGGCTTGGTACATGGTTTATGATGATGAGACGTCGAATGAGCTGTGTTTACTGCTTGCTGAAGTTTATCTGTTGGATGAAATTGGAAGTCTAGTTCATGCAGAGCTTGTTACTATGGTTAAGATATTTTAACTACATATGTTACTTCATGTTAAATTTTGAAGATCATGGTGATGTTGGACCACATGGATGATTGCTTGACACTTATGTGAAGATGTTGTTCTGGTATGGAAAGAATGTATTGATGCTGCAAATAATCTGAAGACTTGGATACTAATGTGCTTATGCTACAACTATTGGATGACGCTTGAAGATACAACTACATTGTTTTATCTATCTGTATTCCAGGAAACTATTCAAATATCTCAGAAAGATGCTGAACATTGTCTCTGCCTCACAAAGGATCAATTTTGGTTAAAATATAGAAGATGGTATTGTATACGCGGGTTTCCTGAAACACAGTCGCGTATATACGTGAGTTCCTGCACAGAAAACCGTGTATGTCTAATTGCTGACAATTTTTGCTTGGAGTCAGCTCTTTTCGGCATAGCTGCAGTGATGTTTGGCATCTCTGATACTGTTTGGTATCTCTGGTGGTGTTCCAGTTCTCATAATTCTATTTCTCATGTTTTTGATAAATATGCCTTGATGATTTGTTGGTGAAAGTGTTCAGGATGCACAAACTAAGGGGGAGCCTTAGTCATATGAAAAGGATGCCTGGATGCACAGATTCAGGGGGAGCAGTGACATTGCTGAGTATAATGCTTGTTGGCATTATGGTGGTTCTAAAATATGTTCTCTTTCTTGAGGAATTTCTTGGTCTTAAATGGTCATTTTTGTAATTTGTTGAAAAGGTCTTGTTAAGACCCATGTTGTAAAATTGTAATATTCAGTCATGTAAGGACTTGATAAATTTGTAAACCCACTTGGTTGGGTAGGCGGAGTCAAATTTTGGAAACCCACTTGGTTGGGTAAACATTGCGATTGAAATGTGAAATCCCCGCAGTTGCGGGTACTTGAGTCTCATATGTAAATCCACTTGGTTGGATATTTGAGTGTAAGTATGAGTCTTTGGTGATAGGAAGTTCATAGAGTCATGTACTTCATTGAAAAATATGTTTGAACTTTCAGCATGAACTCAGGGGGAGCATGGTAACTTTAGTGCACTTCAGATCTGTAGAGCGCTTCCTTCTACATGAGGAGAAAAACCTTGTGTTGGTTTTGATCCGCCCTTTTCCCTTGATGTCAAGGGGGGAAAGTGACATGGTGTTTGAATAAGGGGAGAGTAACATGGTTATTGTGTAATGATAATAATCAATGTATCTATCTGTTGTGGTGATCAAACACCTTCGTTGTTGCCATCAAGTCCAAAGGGGAGATTGTTGGCAATATGATGCAGAGTGTTGTCCTTGATGGCAACCCACTTGATGAAGATGAAGACATGAGATTGTTGACTTGTGTTGTCCTTGATTATTATCCACACAGTGAAGTTATTGTTGACTTGATGGATTTGGTAGATGATGTGATATGATGTTTATTGACTATATATGATCTTGCGGAAGTTGTTCTGAACAGGCAACCCTCTTGATGAAGATGATGACAACTTACTTGATGAAGTTGTGCTTGATAGATTATGTCCTGATGAACTAAATCTGATGTATCTACAGTATGTACAGAAGGCAATGAAGAAAGGAATTCAGCATGTGCTAAATCTTTGGTGAAAAGAGTATGTCTCAAGGCATACACGGATTTGCCTAAGGGAAGTCACGTATGCACGCGGGAAAGAACGTTCCAAGTCGCGTATGGGAAAAAGCGCTCAAAAAGTGCAAAACCAGGGGTAACCACCATGGTATTGACCCATTGTATTGGGTAATGATTCGTCCAAATGACCTCGTCCAGGAATACCATCGGAAGTAATATTGTTTTGACTCATGGTATTAAA
>JAXQQM020089935.1:0-34447 GCA_034641835.2 Pinus albicaulis | reverse complement strand
ACATTCGCCCTCAGTTCTTGCAAAATGGTAAGTTCTTACTGCAGGCCCTTCCTCCTGTAGTAGGGTTGACCCTATTTGGGTTTTTTTGGAGCCTCTGAGAATACAAAGGTTGTGATTGATTACGGGGCACTGCATATATTTGTGGAACTTCTTACCTCTGGGAATGATAATGTTCGAGAACAGGTAGCACGTTCATTTTAGAGGCATAAAATTATTCTTCCCAACTATCTTTATACGTCTGTAATTTTGGAATTTGATTTTAAAAACTACTACCCAACTTTGAGTTCAACTGGTGTTCATGTAAGGTTGTTTGGGATTTGGGAAATATTGCTGGAGACTCTGTATCATTTAGGGATCTTGCCCTCAGTCATGGAGCTCCGAGGCAGGTGCTTTCCCAGTTGAATGATACTGCCAGAATTTCAATGATACGAAATGCTACATGGGCTCTGTCAATTTTTTGCCGTGGTAAACCCCAACCACTATTCGAACAGGTAAGCAGAATACATTTTCTGCCTCTTCTTCTTAGTTCGCAGATACTGTGGATTTTTTTTTATAGATCTTGGTGCTTGGTAGATTTGGACGTAATATGGACCTAGGCACTTGTTCATTACAATGACTCTGTCATCAGGTTTTAGAAAATGCTCAAAAATTTGGGTTTCACAAGGGGATTACCCTTGCTTGCAATTATCGATTATCAATCACATTCAAAAAAAGTCTTTCGTAGCATTGCTGAGCTCTTTGTAGGTGAATTTCCGAGGCAATTTCACAATATCTGAACTAAATTTTTATGTCCTTTTCAATACTCTGCCCTTGTAATAGAACCAGAAAAACAATCTAGTGGCCAATGCAACAACAACAACACCTCCTGTTGCAATGCCTGCAATTCACCCTCTCGGCACGCATGAATGACTATGGCACCCTCTTTTGTGAATAGGTACTAGAGATGAAGGTACCGGTTTCCATTAGGATCGTGGAATTCAACATCCAAAATAGTATCAAATTCCACTGCAATAGTATTCCTCGGCGAGGGCGATAATTCATTGAGACCTATTGGACTCATCACCCCCAAATAGCCTCCAGGGCTACCCAGAGTGTGATCATCTGGAGCAATAAAAAATGCTAATCCATCCCCAATTGAAACAAGAACAAGACCCACATTGGTTACAGAAAACGAGAAACACGTTTTGAAAGAAGAAGACACTTTTGTATTAGGGTCCAGAAATCTAACTAGTCTATTGTACAATGCCCTACCTGCACTTCAAATTGGTACTCCCAGCTCCATGCTAAGGCTCACTATGCCATTCTTCAGATGAGCATCTTAACCTGAAGTTTGATTCCAAAAAACCCAAGTCCCCATGTTCTATGCCCAAGACCTCTGTAACAACGAGTAGAGTTCTGAGTGAAATACTTCACAAGAGGAAGCAAAAGAAACATCGCAAAATTGCTCCGCTTTAGACTGATAATTTTCTGTGCGAAAATTCAACTGCGGACAGTAAAAACATAATATCAAACACAACCAATCCACAATGGAATTTGAACATGAGGATTTATAACCACAGAAAACCCTCTCCAGGTTAAAAGAATTCCAGAATGGCTTTAAGATTCTACTAATGAGCGCTTACAACACCATAGCAATTAATGTCACAATGAAATCTGCTGGAAGCAAAGCCCTTGTATAGTTTCTACATTTCCACAGTGGAAGCAAGAATCTTGCTATCTCTCATGATCTGGTTCTGTGGTCAAATCCTTTGCTATGGCTGTCTTGTTCTGCTAAACGTGGATCTGTCTTAGCTTTGGCTCTGGTTCTCATTTAGGATCGTGGCTATCTGATCTTGCCGTGGCTTTGACTATACAAACTTGTTCAATAGGAAAATGTTGACTCTGCTATATATAGGAGCTTCAATGGGTGCTCTCAAACACTTTTTTGGGCAGCTTTGTTTTGTCTCTGATTCAAGGCAGAACTATGTTGGCCTTGGTTTTTTTAGTCCTTGGAACTTAGTTCTCTCATATTTGCCATCCTATCCCCAGTTTTCTACCGAGAAAGACATAACTTCACGATATCAAAATTGACTATTTTTGGCCATTTATCTTTAGTAATGGTACAACCTTAATTTGGTGCATTCGTACAGTATCTGAAGAGCACTCTCAAGCTGTTATTCAGTATTTTAGCATAACTACTACATTTAACTGCCATGCTCTAATATTTATATCAACCATAAGAATTCTTAAGGTAGTTCCATGTTTTTGAAGCAGAAGGAATGCTTCTGACAGCTTCTTATCATAGTGGTACAATTATGTTCGCAGTTTATCTTTTATAAACCTCCAATTTTCCAAACGTAGTAGAGACTAAAATTTGCATCTAAAATTTTGGACAAATTTGTTTAGTATTCTACAGAAAATGCATTAAGAATAAAAAAAGCCCACACTTTGTAAAAAGCCCACAATTTTGTAAAAAGCCCACATTTTGTAAAAATATCACAATTTGTAAAATGCCCACTTTTATTTTCTTTTTGCTTATATATTGAGCTCCCATTGAGTTCAACAAGTCTTGTGTTTTCTACACCATTGAGAGAGATTTATTGTTTTCTTTATAGGATAATTTGCATCAATGGAAGAAAACATTGGAGCTGGAAAAAAATTCAAAAGGGTGAAAGGGGTGATGGCAGAGTTTATTGCCCTTGTAAAAAATGTTGTATGAGAAATAATGTTAGAGTTTTAATAGCAACAACAATAGTGCATTGTAGGAAATATGGGCACATTGATGGTGGATCGAATGACTATCGTCCCGTGGTAATTAATTATCTATCTTCATTTTGATTATATCGTAAAATTTTATATTATTTTAATATTTTTTATATGCGCACTAATGTTTAATTATTAATTTTTGTAATTTTCATAAAGGCACAGTTGCCCCCCAACTTTTTGCAAATGATCAACCATCTTCCACAGCAAAATAGTAGTAGATTAGATGATGTTGCACCAGTACAAGAGAATATTGCAGCAAATATTAGTATTGGAAATGATGTTGTACAAGGTGAAGAACATGAAGCGAATGATGAAGGTAATTTTAATGATCCCATGGAGGTAGATCATGATGACAGTAATGAGATAGTTCACATTAATTATGGTACAAATAAAATGCTCCAAGACTTGTATGGTGAGTCAGATGATGATGGTGGAGATAGCAATGACGGTATTTATGATGTACCTCTAATTGAAAGGTCAAGTGAACGACTTTTTGAACACTCAAATGCAACTCTTCTCTCTGCTACATTGTTGTTGGTGAACTTAAAGGTTATGAATAATTTGTTGAACAGATGTATGACACAACTCCTAAGGTATGCAATATGTATATATGATCACATATATGTAAATGTTGATTATTTTCCCTTTTTTTAGTTGTAATAAATGTGTAAAATAATAACTTATATATATATATCATAGTTATCAAAACCGGCCGGTCAGGACGGCTGCCGGTTGGAACCGGCCTTGCAACCCGGTCAATAGCCTATTCTCACCTGTTTTGGCCGGTTAACCGGACCTAACCGGCCAGTTAAGTAAGGAACCGGCCAGTTTATGCATAAACCGGTCAGTTCCGTACTTAACCGGCCGGTTAGGTGCTCCTCCATGAGTTGAAAATTCCTCAGTGTCTCCTCCATGAGCTGCAAATTCCTCTATTATACTAGCAACAAACTTGTCTAATAACTCATACTCAACACCTTATAGTAGCAACAATACACATGATGACTGATAAATACAAGGTTGGCTAGCATAAAATCCTTGGCAGCATGCAACTCATCAATTGTACTTGATGACAATTTCTGTTCTCAAAACAATCAGCAGCAACCTTATTTCACACTCAGCTAGGAACTGTCAGACCCTCTCTCTCTGCTCACACATAGCAGCAGCATAAATACAAAACCTTTCACACAGCATACAAGCAATTTGATCATCACATCAAGACTGATGCAAATGGTCCGACGCCACTCAAGGGACAACAACATACAACCTAATGAAAATGTGACTGGAAATAATAAATTGACCACTAGAAAATTCCCGCTTGGAAATGCACTAAACTGGCTACTGAGTTTTTTGGGTTTTAATGAATCTTTTCAGTGATAAATTTTGTCAAACACATTGTGAGCAGACTGCTGAAGTTGTAATGCTCTCTCAACTTTTTACAAATAGCACTAATAGTGGGTTTCATAAACCAATTCAATACCTCTAAGTGTTGTAGATGTTTTTCTAGAAATTTATTGGCAAGCAAACATAGATAATGAAGAATACAAGATCTTCAAAATGTTGGTCTGATATATATATATATATATATATATATATATTGAACCCAGAATTGTCTTTAAGGCTGATACTATGAATTGACAACAAATCTCAGCAGGGACAGATTGTATATTATAATATTAACTCAGCAATAAAACACAGTGAATAATATAAGAGAAACCTGATACATTACTTCAACAAGTTTTCTTATGTATTTTTCGATGATATGTATTGCATTTGGTGCCATTTTGATATATTCACCTTTGCATGGTATATAAATGAGAAAACTTTTCATATTTTGTCTCTATTGGCTTGGAATCATGGTTGCAAATCTTAAAAATAGTTTTTATTTATTTATTTATTTTTTCATTTTATTAAAAAATAATTATTTAATGTATTTTTTTTAAAACTGGTTCATTGAGATCTGACTGCTACCGGTTAGACCGATTCCGGTTCGAAACCCAGTTCATTAGCTCCACTGATCCGGTCACCGGTTCCGGTTTTAATAACTATGATATATATATATATATATGATTAATAATCTTTACAAGACACTACTTTTTGTTTCTGTTGTAGATTGTTGGGTGAATATTTGTTACCATCGCCAAATACTTTACCTCGAACATATCGAGATCTATGTGCTATTATGAAACACTTTGGAATGGATTATAACACTATATATGCATGTCCTAAAGATTGCATTATATATTACGGAGAACATGCGTTGAAAACAGAATGTCCGAAATGTGGTACCAGTAGATATCGAACAGATCAACTAACCAAAAAGGTGCCTCAAAAGGTTCTTCGTCATATTCCCATAATTCCACATTTGCAGCGAATGTTCAGGTGTAAGAGCATAACACAGTTTATGGATTACCATTCAAATAATAGAAGTGGAGATGGTGTTCTTCGAATGCCTGCAGATGGTTCTGCATTTAGAGAAATCGAGGAAAAATATGTAGATTTTAAAATGAACCTCGTAATGTCAGGCTTTCATTGGCAGCTGATGGTGTTAATCCATTCGGAGAGCTTAGATCTACTTACTCAGTGTGGCCTATTTTCGTTATCAACAATAGCATTCCTCCTTGGATGTCAATAAAGAGGGAGCACATAATGTTGACTATGATTATTCCAGGTATTTGATACATTATTTCTTTGAATGTAACATTTTCATTTCTCTCGTTGTTTGCATAAATATATATTTTATTTATTTAATTACTTATATATACATATATCATGGGAGTAATTATTATGTACCGTAATTTTGAACAATTAGGTAAGTACCAGGTCAAAGATATGAATGTATATATTGAGCCTCTTATCGATGAGCTAATATAGTTATGGCATGGCATCACTATGTATGACATCACTAAACCAATCAAGCAGAAGAGATTTCAATGTCGTGGAATGCTTGTATGGACAATTCATGATGCCCCAACACTAACACATGTTTGTGGTATGTAATATTTCATTGCACTTTAATATAATACATAATTATCTAAATTAGATATACCATATTGCATGTTTTAAAAATGATCTCATAGTATATTAATTGTTATTGATCCATCTATTGCAGGTCTTCAAACAAAGGGTAGATTTGCATGTCCATTTTGTGGCCCTAAGATGAAGTATCGTCATTTGCCAGACTTAAAAAAGATGGTGTTTGATGAGTTTAGGCACTTCCTCCCTAGGAACCATAAGTATCGTACTACTGAAAAACATATTTTCAATGATAAAGAAGAAACTAGATTAAAACCACGAAGAATGACACCTCAGTTGTGGATGTTGGAATATAACAGAATTAATAATCGTCGAGCAGCTGGTACGTAATTTGTGTGTGTATATATATATATATATATATATATTATTTGTTTATGTAATGTTTGGAATTTTTGTTTTAAATAATGAATTTATTTTATTGTATTTTATAATTAATATTGTTCTGATTTATTTTATTCTTTGATATCAAGGTCATCGTCGCCGTGAAGGTACTAATATTGTACTTCCACCTGGAATGAAATGTTATCCTTCTCAATTCGCGAGGTTGCCCTACTATGAGGACCTAAAAATATCTCATTTGTTTGATACAATGCATGTCGGGAAGAATGTGACAGAAATGTTATGGTGAACCATAGATGGTGCACATGATAGAGATAAAATTGACAAAATTTGTGTTGACATTGAGAAATCAAATCATGCAATGAAAAGTGTGATCGACGGATCAAATAACAATGGAGGTCGAAATTATAATAATATTCCATGGTTATTAACAGAATAACAAAGCAATGATGTAAAAGAGGTCGTTAGAAGAATTAAATTTCCAACAGGTTTTGCTTCAAACATAAATAATATCTTAACGAAGAAAGGTGACTTCAATGGGGTGAAAACACATGATTGGCATACCTTTGTTAAGGTAATTTTTTTGGTATATGTTTTTGTTTGTTATTGCTTGAATACATATTTTAAATTTTCCTTTTTTCTGTTTAATTTGGAAACCAATAAATATTCATTTTTTATTGTTATAGTATGTTCTACCTGTATCTCTCCCAAACGACTTCGACAACAATGTCAAACAAGTTATATATGGTCTTAGTAAATACATGAGGTAAGTAGTTTTGATTTATAAGAAAAATCTAATTGCTACAATTTCTTTTCGTACTTGATGAAATGATGTATTAATTTACTGATAATGAAATATATATTATGTTTCATTGAAATAACCTTGCGTAATGATTTGAAGATGGTTGTCATTGAAAGAAATCCATCAAGATGAAATAAAGTATTGGAAGAGAGAAATTCCTCGGCTAATGTGTGAAATGCAAAAGTATCTACCTCCAACATTTTTCAATGCACAAGATCACTACTTGATACACCAAGTTGAGGAGATTGAAATGTGTGGACTAGTACACACAAGGTCAATGTGGATGGTCGAGAGGCACCTGAAATCCTTGAAGGCTTTGGTTAAACAAAGAGCACGACCTGAGGGTTCTATGGTGGAGGGATATGTGGTATATCAATCCATGGTGTATATTAGTCATTATCTTCCTAAATTAGTTGCGCCAGCCATGAAGGCGGTGGATTGCATTTGGGATGTGAACTCCATCAAAAAATTTGAAGAGAAGCACCTGTTGGGAAAAGGTAGAAAGAAGAAAGTGAGAGGTAAAAGATTTATTATGTATAATACATATAATGTTTCATTTTTTTACATCATGTATATGATCATTATATTCATTTAGGTCTTATTCTTTCATAGTTTATTAATTAATATAATTTACCATGGTTATAAGTAATATTTATTAATATTGGTGAATTATTATTTTTTTATTCAGGTGCTCAAGATTATGAGGCACTACTTTTATACATTGCAAACAATCTTGAGTGGATGAGTGAATGGATTGAAACATGTAAATCACGTAATGACGGTAGGTTATCATGGAAACTACTGTCTGAATTGATTAGAGAAGCGTATCGTAGTGGAGATGGGAACGTTACGGACAGGGAAATCAATTTAGCATATGGTTTGAAAGATAGAAAGGTAAGCAATTAATTCACCTATTTTATTCATTACTTATTTATACTATATTTATAATGTGACAAGAAGTTTTATTTTTCAGTTAATTTTCATGCTGTGTAAATTATATGTTTAATTATTAATTGAGAATGCATATTTTTCATGTTTGGCATATTGCAGTTGAAACACCACAAGGCTATGTGGTGCAATGGTCATCAATTTCGCGTTAAACAGTTGGATGATAATAGGAAAAATTCTGATAGTGGGATAACTGCATTATTCCAGGTCACTAATGTTTCCTCCAGGAGTGACAGACATCCTCGAGAATCTGAAAATAGATATTATGGGTTCTTAGATGATATAGTTGAGTGTGACTTTAATTCCTTCAAAATAGTTTTGTTCGACATCAAATGGTATAGGCTACGAATGAATGTACGTGATGATGATAGAACACTTATTCAACATGACAATGGATTTGCAATGGTTAAAACATCGCAGTTTGAAGCAGGAAAATATCGCTATGTTTTTCCAAGCCAATGCGAAAAAGTCTTTTACTCAGAGGTTCCAGGTGACAATGAATGGTCATTTTCTATTAGATATGATCCAAGAGGAAGGCCAGTAGAGTATACTGTAGAGGAAGAAGATGATATTGATCAAGAAGAAGATGATGGAGTGGTAGATGAGCAGGAAGATGCATTGACAAATGAATAAGATATCTTAGAAGATGAACTAGGCACAGGAGATGAGGCAACAATTATTGATGATGATGTTGATGAGGATATTATTGAAAATGACATAATTGATGATGATGATGACATGGTCGATCATTTCAACACCGTTTCTGAATCAGATGTTGATATAGATGTCGATTAGTTGGATGAAGATCAAGAAGATACATAAGAAGAATATTGATACAGATGTTATGTTCGAGTATGAGATGGTATGTTATAACTTTATATTTTAATATGTAGGAATTATTGTCTATTGGGAAAAATACTGAGAGGGGGGGTGAATCAGTATTTAGGGCTGACTGAAAACTTTTCACCAGAGATCTTATTATGCTGTTAATTCTTTACTTAGATTATTGCATCATTCTTTTAGTAAACATGTGAAAAGAAATAACAGAATAAGCCATTACACAAAAGGAACACATATCAACACCAGTATTTAAGGTGGAAACCCAATTTGGGAGAAAACCACCGTTGTTGTCATCTCAATCTTCAATATTTATTATAAAGAAAACATCTTACAATTTTGTGCTGGTGCAGACTCATACCAGCACGTAGGCACCAACCTGCAGAAGGCTTCAACCTTCTCTCGTTCTCCAGCCTCTCCTGGAAGGGAGCTTCGATCCCCTGATTTAACACCAGCTTGAACTGGCAGAAAGCTTCCACTTCTATGCAGAAGACTTCAACCCTTAGATCCACCGAATTTCTTCAATTTCTTCATCAGACTTGCATCAGATCTTTATTATTCCTTTGCTGATCTTCCTAGATATTTTTCATTTCCTCGATCAACTCCATAGGTGCATCATGGATTCAGTGTTATCAGACAACAGAGTTTGATCATGCAGATCTCATAAAGATTTCTTATTTACAATGCCTCTGCATGCACACCTCGTACTATGATTCTCATCACCTTATATAGTTTTTGCCTTTATTGAAACCATGGGTCAAAACCATTCAATTGCTAATGGTATTATTAAAAGTCAAACCAATCCAAATTGAAATCCTGATCTTTGTTCTTCCATGCTCGAATTGTCCCAAAGGTAATCTCTATCTCCGCCAAATAATACTATAGCCAAGGTAAAGTACCAATAACGTGCCGCTGATGGTTTTCTTTATTTTATTTATCAAATTCATGGAATTTGATAAATAAATATTATTCACAACCTTTGGCAATTAAATATATAATAGAAATTTATAGTAATAACCAGCGCTTTTATCAAAAGGCTTTTAAATAGACCTTTGGTTCCGGCCCCACATACATAATCGACGGCCCAATCAATATAATTTAAAAAACTGGGGCCCATCTCTTACAATCTTTTCCATCCGACGGCAGAGAACACATCGCTCGACATCAAATGATCCGACGGATATCATTCGTTGATGATGCACGGATGATAACGCGCAATGGTGTGCCATACCTTGGGTAACTTTCGCGCATCTATAGCAAATGAACACCATCCGATGACCCCTTCCCAGATCAACGGTGCTTATCAATATCGTTGGGCATCCTGGGTCGAGCAATAACGCACAATGGCGCGCAGTGACAAGCGGTTTTGTGGAGTTGTACAAGGACACGTGTCGCGCATTCTATGGAATCACTCCCAACCTCTTGAAAACTACTTGCTCGTCGAAGGTGGTGCGATAGAAACCACAAACCACCTTTACTGTTTTCTCGGTCACAGTTCTGCTCTTCCACGCAAGGTTCCGTCACGCTTCCGTTTGTTATGTTCCACCTCTTTCCTTCCAGGTTCCATTCATGATTCCAAAGGGTTAGTCCATGTTCCACCGAAATTTCAATGCCAAATACTCTGTTTTAGTTCTTTCGCGTTATAACTGGTTTTCTCTCCATCCTCGTTCCTTTCTCCATGAAAGCCAGTCAGCTCCTTACTAATAGCGTAGACCCTTCCATCATATATTTAATGAATATATATAACTCCACTATCTACCAGTTTGGATACACTGTCAACCGTATTAACATCGGTTCCTCGATCAACATACAGAGCACAGGGTTTCTTACGGATGTCAATTATCTTTCATCAGGATGCATACATATGTTCACACATGAATTAAATCGTCCTTATTTATATCGATTCTCCATTAAATACAGAGCTTGCCATCAAGGACAATCATATAATAGGATACAGGAAACATATTTCCAACATTGTCTTTAAATAATTTACTAATTATGCGGGTTTGTTGCATGTTGTTTATTATTTCGCAGGATTCGCAGGATTCATTTGATTCTATGGTCAGGTCTCCAAAAAAACCAATTAAACACTTAAATAGTCAAGATCTAGAAGACAGGCTTTACCCGCACCATAAATTTCTAAAAAACCAGCCTTAAGTTCAGCTTTCTGTGCTGAAGACGAGGATGGATTTGCATGATCAGTTGAATGAAAATAAATTAGATATTCGGGATGCTTTTGAGGGAAAATCCATAAGCCCCGTAGATGAAGATCCCATTGCTATAGAATTTATGTCTGCGTTGAAGCAAAAGTATAGTGTTGTATCAGAATAAAAATTAGAGGACAACTATACCAAGTCTAAATCAACTGAATCTAGTTCTAGTGCTCTTGAACTTACCGAATTAAAGCCAGAAGCAGGATTTACAATCTCTAATGGGAACGGGTATGGTAGTTCCAATATTGGATTGGATGTCCGAAGCTCTACAATAGGCACTGGACCTGATCGTAATGAACCCCAACTAATTCAATGTGATGAAAATATGGACTTTTATGATGATCAGGAAAACAAGCCAGAGCATTTTGGTAATATTGAAGAAACTGAAGAGGTTTCCTGTGATCGATTGAATCAACTCAGCCATAAGACATCTACTGCATGCTAGTTTGTATCAGAAGGAGAATCAGTTTTGCTTTCCCATGATGATGGATGCTGCTCTTTTCACGATATAGCAAATTCAGAGGTGTGGAGGTTTTAATTATTGTACTTAATTTTGGGGTTTATGGGTGTTATAGTTTATACATTTTGCGATTTTCTATTAGAAATAGGGAAAAGCCTAGGGGTTAGATTATTCTCATGGTTTAAATTTATATATTTGAAATAAAATTCACCAATTTCTATTTAAAAAAATGATTTTCCTAAATATTTGATGTAGTTTAAATAGGATGTAGTCCATTTCAAAGACTGTTGAAATTTTCTAGAAACCATGATTGGGATTTCAAGAATATTTATGCACTCTTTAAATTTTCCCTTAACATAAAGGGAAGTTGATGTATGAGTAATACTCAGTATTGTTTTTTCCAATCTCCAGGAGAAGGTTGAATATAAAGCTCCATATGGGCTTACCCCAAACATGTGGGGTGATTGTTGGTTGGTCAGAGCAGCTGGTTCAGATGGTCGCTCTGGTAAATATGTTGTGGCAGCATTTGCAGGTTGTACATTGGACTCAGGTTTCTATTCATGGGAATTTTATAATAAAGAAATTATGGCATTCCACACTGAATCAGAGGCCTTCACTTCAACGTCCAGTACCATCTCTCCAGTTGTGGCAAAGAGGGATGTCTCGGGGAGAAATTTTGGCTTTGCAAATGTTGTGCGAGAGAATCAACATTGGTGGTACAGGCCATGTGGGCCTCTTATGGTATCTACTGCCAGTGCCCAAAAGACAGTTAATATTTATGATATTTGTGATGGAGATCCTGTGATTTCAATGTGTTTGTTTTGAAAGTTTAGGTTTCATAGTAAATCATCAATGGGCTCTAAAACAAGGCCACATTGAAATCTTGGATACATTTTTCATGCCAAAATCAGTTGTATCTTCCATAAATACACAATCCTGGACCACTCTGTATAAATCTGCTTCTTGGACAATATTACATATCCCTCATTATACAGGTGGTGTTCTTACATTCATAGCAAAGGCATTGTTTTGGCAATCATTTTTTAAGTCACTAGATATTGTGAGTACAAGGATCTAGGGTCTCCACATGAAATTGTGTTGCCCGGAGACTCACTCTGTCTGTCCTTAAATTTGTAAACATAGTAGTATGCCAATTCTTCTTTCATTTTGTATGCATAAGACGATTTTTTGTCAAAGTCCATAATTGTTTTTAAGTTTTATCCATCCCAGTTTTGTTGTGAATGCACAGGTTTTTGGCTCAACACATATCTGTTATATCTTTGTACTTTTCCTTTACTAACTATTTGAAATTTCTAGGTATATTTAGAGGTGTCTTTTAAGGGATGAGGGGAATTACTTGGATTTAGTGCTGCCAGGCTTATCATTTATTCTCCAAATGAAGCCCTGTAATCTGTAACACTATATGGGCATGCAACTCACTTGTTAAAATATATTTGATACAATATGTTGTACATGAAGCCTGGAATTGTGTACATTCCTGGAATATATTAATTTGCAGGCATGCTTAAAAGAGAGATAGGGTTTGATAAAATCAAAAACCCTGAACATGAAGAAAAAAAAGAGGCAATTATTTTATATAGATATAACCAAGACACTATCTCCTCATTAATAACAAAACCTCAGTCCAAAAATCATATGTACAAATTCTAGTAGTCGAAATTTGAAAATTTCTGAAATGGAACCAGACCCTTTTCAAAAGAATAAATTTAGTAAAAACGAGGGTGAAGAAAGTTATCTTATCAAAATTTCCACATACCGTGTTAGCAAGGAATGACTCCGAGTCCTGAGCAGTGAGACTGAGGAATTTCTCTTTTGTTGCAGGCTGCAGTTCTCTTCTCCAACACGATGAAAAGAAAATTCTTAGCTTTGGAGTATGAAGCCCGAGTCACAACTTGGAATTTGGTAAGGAAAATTATCAGGGTTGTTGCCAGTTGGCTTGGAGTTCGCAGCCTCATTAATTTTCTTTAATGCATTTCCTTCAATGCTATTGTTGTCACTGGCCAGCAACCTTTACAATAAAATTTATTAGACTCGTCACGCTACAAGGAAAATTTGACGTGATCACTGATCATTGATTTCTTATTGTGATAACAAAAATTGGAGATTTACTGTCTTGTTTTAAAGTTTCATTTTTTTTTTTTTTAATTTAAACCGTCGTCGGTATACTAACGCCTTGTAAGCGTCGCTCTTCTGATGTTTTGAACGATTTCCATTTTCGTCAGTTTTGTGACGTCCGTTGATATTGCAATAGTTCTAGAAAAGTCGGAAGAGCGACAGCACAAAGACGTCGGAAGGGCGACGTTCAAAATTTTGGACCACATTTCGTCGGAATTGCGACAGTTCTTCCTGGCATCAATATTGCGATGCTTCTGGAAAGCATCGGTCTTGTGACACTTTTGCAATACATCGGTCTTTTGACACTTTTGTACGACGTCGGAAATGCGACAGTTTAGACACGTCGGAAGAGTGACGTTCAAAATGTCGGACGACATTTCGTCGGAATGGCGACACTTTACAAACGTCGGAAGAGCAACGTTAAAAACATCGGACCAAATTTCATTGGAATGGTGACAATTTACAAACGTCGGTTTGGGAAACGTCGGAAGAGCGACGCATGTTTGGAAGCAACAGAAAAAGTGTCGGTAGTGCGACACTTTGTAAATGCGTCAGAATTGCGACCGCATGACAAACCACGTTTTTCCCGTCCTCGAACTGTCGCTCTTGCAACGACTGTGTGTCAGAATAGCGACGATTTGGCCGTCAGAAATTGCGCCAAATTTTCTGATATTCCTTCCAATGACATTTCTATCAATGACATTTCCTTCCACATGGCTATCTACATGCAACCTCTTGCCACCTCTTCAACAACCACGAGCGCCACATCACATAACTTCTCCAATTGATAAGTATATCAAACCCTACATAGTTATCAAACTTTGCATAACTTGATTTTCCTGAACCTGTAATTCAAATAGCCCTTTCAAACTCTGCATAACTTTAAACCCTTCACTTTATATACGTGCTTCTGGTTTTTTTTGTTCCAAAGGAAGCATCAGAAGCATGGCAGCCAACAGGACAAGCAACTTTAGGCCATCCAAACTCGGACAAGACAACGAGATTTTATGCATTTCACCTCATTCAGGGGACGCTATTTAAGCGCGGCTATATAGGAATTTGGACTAGTTGGACGACCCGTTGGAAAACCTGTTTGACCAGGGACTGTAGGATAATTAGAGGTCCATAGTCATTTATTTAATATCCATATTAAGTTGATGCCACATAAGCATGGCTTATTACAAAGCTACTTGAGCAAGTATTTTACCTCGTAGTGTAACCACCACCACCTGCAAAGGAAGCAGTTTACCCAACAATAGAGTAAATCATATAATATGTTGAATGCAAATGATTTGAATCTTGTATGTGTTTGCACTTGTTCTATCTTTTCTTCGGTATATCCAAAGATGAATGTATTTTCAAATTTTATGTGATTTCGACTTAAGTGAAGAATTTTCCTCCAGGACCGTTTCTGCTAGTTATAGTTCATATGAAATGTAATTAGATAAGCATGTATGCATGCAAGATCGATCTATTATTTAGCTTCCTGGTTTTTTTTTCTCTATATTCCACTAAGGAAAATTATTAATTTATTGGTCTTATTCAGAAAAGCCCAAACACCATATTTGATACATGGCCCAACACTCCTTCTGTTTGGTGGAGACATTAATGAACACCGTATTGATACATGGACCAAACACCGTATTGATACGTGGCCCAACACTCCTCCTGTTCGGTGGATATAGGAAGGAAAGCTGGACCGAGGGTGAGTGTATTAGTTGGACAGTGCCAATGGTTCATAGGCTGGGCGGGTGATACAACACCTGGTCCCAGGCGATGATTTAGTTGATTCATTAATTTCTTATTATACGGCTTATCCACCGTAACTATTCCACTTATGTTTGCATTAATTTACAGTTACTTTTTGCATTCATTCTATATTTATAGTTATAGTTACGAACTTGGCTTTGCTGCTGTCATTCCCTCCTTTTCTCTTTCTTCTATGCATACCTATTCTGCTTGCTTAGATCTTGCTTGGTCAAATGAATCATCTCGAATTCAATAGGGTTTACGGAAGAAAGGAAGATGCAAGGAAGATGAGCGTTGTATACACTCTACGAGTTGGTTGAGTGAAACCACCAACAGATCCTATTTCAATAATATATGCACAACCATTTCTAGGTACAATTCCTCGACCGGTGACGCTTTGCTACAAACCTATTACAATAGACGGCCGATTCTTACTAAGTTATTTTTTTGTGTTATGTTAATTATCTGGTTCTTCAGTTTGATTGTGGTTAACCCTTTATCCACCCTACCATGCGTCTCTAGTTGCTTTGATGCCACCTTAATCTAAATCTGTAGGTTGATATGCATCAATGCCTGTGTTCAACACGTTTTCGAAGCATACAAATTTAGTTCCATAAATCACAACCAAGGTTGGTGCAGTCACTAAATATTTGACTTCGTGCACATCACATTATACATTATGTATGATCCCCCTAATGGTAACCGCTCGCCCGTCTGGGCATACAGATTCTCTGGTTAGCCGATAAGGTACAATTGCTCCGTAATTTGATGGTTGGGGTAGAAGATGGTGTGATGTCGTAGATTACCTTCGTTCATCAATGTGGTTTCACGGGTTTAAGCTGGTCGACCGGCTAGGGATTAGAGTAACAAAGCTAGTTGATACACATAATTACCAATATATTGTATTAGCTCTTGGGTTTGGGTGGGATTTAGAAGAGATGGATGGATACTTGGTTTCAATATAGAACAAGATAAAATGGTTAACAGGCAAGGAAACTGGGTCAACTGAATAAACAACAACTAAATAAACTCAGTAAATTTCCTACCAGGCCACCTCTTATAACAACTTTGTACTTAATCTACCCTGATTTTTGGTGTAGATGATGGATTTCAAACAATCTACATCCCATTTTTGTCAAACACATGACTGCAAAGCTGTGATTGCAAAATTATGAATGAACAAATGCTAAAACTAGTTCAAGGTTCGCTACCAAATATTATTTAGATTGGTGGTGCATGCAAAGAGAACGTGTCACGCTATATGGATGTGTGGAAACGTGTCACGTTATATGGCTATTATTCAACTGAATCATTCCCTTGTGTTGGGTCTTTATCTGGCTCTTTATATATAGATAAGCGAAGGATTGTATCTTGGCATAAGTATATTTTTGGGTCTTTATCTGACTCTTTATATATAGATAAGCGAAGGATTGTATCTTGGCATAGGTATATACATTTTTTATATTAACAAGGGTTACATTTATAGTGTTGATCCTAGTTTTATCCCTAAGGATTCTTTGAAGGGCGAGATGCACATATACAATGTGCTGACATTAACTAAGTGTTTATGTATTCAATAGCTAGTCTCTTTATCTTGTTTGGTTTCAAAATGACTATAGCTGCATGTGTTGTATGAACTATGACTAGCAGAAACGGTCCCGGAGGAAAATTCTTCACTTAAGTCGAAATCAAATTTTGGGATTTATTGAAATTTAGTTCATCCATCAATGTTTTGAAGGCATAAACTAACTTAATGCAGGTTCATTAAATGTCCATGCACAATAGCTGGATTTCTCTTTTTATTTTTATTTTTTTAATTTTCTTTTTAATTTTTTTATAAAATTTGAAAATACATTCATCTTTGGATTTACCGAAGAAAAGATAGCACCAATACAAACACATACAAGATTCAAATCATTTGCATTCAACATATTATATGATTTACATTCCTTCCACTTTTGGAAAGTGCAAGTAAGGATTGAAGTTTTACAGTAATAATTACAGTATGGTCTGTTCTAAAACAACTAACTGAATGGTGTTGCACTGAAATCGCTGAAATCTGCAAGGACTACTGCTACACAGTTCCCTTGTTGATATTATAATTGATATGCAAACGAGTGAATGTGTAGGATTTTGCAAAGCAAATGAAGAAAGTGTATGCACAACTTTAGGATATATTGAAGGAGAGGAGTGAAAAATATAAGGACTACATGGATGCATAGGAGATACATGTTGTTCTAAGTTATACATTTGATGAAGCTATATATGACAATGAAATAATACCCCAATGGAATGCATAGTAAAATAGTTGTGAATAGGATTAGACCTCATTGAATCAAGGAAAAAATAATAACAATGTAAAATAGAACTGCAAAAGCAATTCAATATATCACATATTTGATTTGAATATGATTTATATGAATTTTCAATAGGTTTCAAATAGGGTGGAGTGTTATATAATACCATATAAGTAAATTGGTAGGCACATAAAAAAATATGGATGAGATAGGATAGTTTTGGGAGAGAGAGCTTTTATAATATGAGGTACATCATACAAGAAGTACTATGTTAAATTCAAGAATAGTAAAAGGTGTAGCCTAATCCATAGGGATACCCTAATCCTGTGGAACATGTATGCCAAATTTTTCACTGTCAATCCAATCAACCAACATGCGGGGACAACAAAATTTGACATTGATGTGCTTATTGCTACAGTGTATTTCAAATATTGATATTTTTTTATATACATGTAGAAATTCGAAGATGGAAATTATGTTTTTACTAATACATTTAATTCATACAATTGATATTGTTTTTTATGTATGTAAAAAGTAGTATAAATATTGTAAAATATTGTTCTATATACATGTGGAAATTGGAAATTGGAAGATGGTAATTATGTTTTAATTAATATATATATATATACATATAATGCAAATTACTTGAGACTTTATTATGTTGTTTATTAGTCTTTGTCAAGGACGAATTCTAGTATTCAATTTGCGGATATCATTATTAGTATAGTATTGACTAATGCAACTTATAATATTTAACGTTGAAAAACAATTTTTATTTTTAATATTATTAGAAAATTATTAGATATCATCTTTTTACGATTCAGATTCAACTACATTAAGTAAGTAATTCAACTATGTTCTCATGATTTTTGAATAGTCCATTTAGCACTCATTGCATTGGATTATGCTCACATGGGTGAAGAAATAGGATTGAAACTAGTGAAATGAATCACTATTTTTCAAACATTTGATTGGACCATAGTGTAATGTAGAAAACCACCACATATTTTATGTCATAATTTATGGAGGTGGTTGCAATATTTTTAGATATTTGTGTAGTGATTTTTTATTCTTAAGCTTTGCACAAAACCATTTAAAAATAAAATCCTTGAAAATAGCTCATATTTACTTGCCCATAATTTGTGCAAATTTTTGCATAAAAAAACATAAGAATTATATATATATACACACCAAGAGTTACATCCCACCATTATTTATGTTTTCCTTAGCACTTATGTTTTGTAAAATTGTAAATGTGTAGATTTACTAGTGGTTACTACCCACCAAAATTTATCAAGTCAACAATTAATTTCTCTACTTCACGTCTCAATTTATTAGTTCTTTCCATAGGATTGGACTTGCTTATTGACCAATATTAATTTAACATTGATCAATGTAGTTATATCTTCTATCCATTTTTTCACAGAACATAATTTCTAACTTGAGTGACAAGGACTAAATTGCTCTACAACACTTGTTTATTAATAAAATTATTACATGAAAAATAACTATATCATTATGAATACACTTAGTTTCATATGATTGATATTGTTTTCTTAATACATGTAAAGCAACATAAACAATGCAAACTACTTGCGACATGATTATGCAACTTGATTATTAATGAATTGACAATCTAAAATAAATTGGAAAATTATAATATTAATAATAATCAAATTATTAGGGAAAAATTAATATCTTAATATTCAAATTTGTTGAGAAAGATAAGTTACTTTTCTATTTGTTTCTAAAATAAGATTACAATATGGGTTAATTTCAAATGTAAGATCAATGTTGATAAAGAAAAAAGGGGAAAGGAAAATTTATAATAAGAGAACACAATACAAGAGACTGGAGTAATAAAGGAAATGTATGGAAATAAAGGATAAACACAAAAAAAAAAAGACAACATGGAGTAATAAAGGAAATGTATGGAAATAAAGGATAAACACAAAAAAATACAACATGAAATGAAAACTAGCAGTACAATGTGACAATGAAGCCATGAAAAAAAGTCCATAAAATATTTAAAACACTAGAAATTCTAGAAAGTAAATTGGGAAATAAATAATTTGAGTACATATGAAGAAAAATGGATAGACTTAAGGTCAACACAGAGTAAGAGAGATAAAATTTTATAAGATTTTGTAACCTTTTAATCATGAATATGATGATTGTAATGTTTTAATTATGTAATATGATTTTTAACCCATGTGATTTGATAAAATTAATTGTTTATTCTTATGATACTTGTGATTGAATAGAATTGGTTCACAATTGTTATGATAATTGATTTATAATGTTTATTGATTCTCTATTTGAGACTAATGGTTTAATTGAAGAAATTGATGTTTCTTATGATGTTGGAATGGATCTCATATTCAAGGACATAATAATGCTCTATATGATGCAAATTCCATGTTGATTTTGAATACCTTGATGTTACTAATGTCGATAGTACCATTGAATCTTTGATGAAAATGTTCATATTAATCCTCTTGTTGTGGCTCATTTTCATTTTCTTTATTTTATTTTTAAAAAATACAAAAAAACATATATTTAGAAAATATGACAAAATGTAATCTTTCATATGCCAGAAAATCATTTCATTTTTGTATGTCGACCGATTAATATGTTGTTCGAAAGGATGTGAAGGTGGGACTGCCTGTTGAATTAAAACCCATGCTAATAGTCAGGTGGGATTAAAAGAAATTCGAATTAACGAAGATCAGCAGAAACCTGTGGGCATGAACAACCCGCAGGTTAGCAGATGTGGTGCCTTCATAGTTGACTCCGCTGAGCGCCTGTTGACCGAGATCGATGTTTCACAACCACTATGGGGGAAGAACCCTGATGGATGATTCGTACCCCAGAGCACCCCCAAGTGACGTATGCATCCAGCTGGGAGACAACTCATATGTCACGTCATGGTGTCGTTACTTGTTCGATCAAGCATTAAATTGGCATTAATGTTTGAAACTCCACGCCATATATATAAGCTGTTGAGGTTTTCCTTTTCATTATTGATTTTCATTCCCAGTTGTCCAAGAAGTCATCTTAGTCACTATAATTTCTTACCTCCGCGTTTAATTTTTCGCCACCTTGAACTATTTCATGGCTAAGCAGTCTTCTTTGTTTGGCTCTTATAACCATATTCCCCTCATGGACACTTAGCAAGACATTAGAGATACTACCTGCACCGTTGAGCATTTTCCCTTCTACCAGAAAGTTCTTCTAAATGAAAAAAGTTGCCCCATCTATTCATCCATGGTCAATTCCAGTGTTTTATCTACATGCGTTACCAAAACCCATCTTTTTCCCAAATTTGTGCATTGGTTAGTGTCTACATTGTATCCCGGCAAATGTTTTGTGATGAATTGTTTAGGGGAAAATGTTCTTCAAGTCACAACTCAGTTAGTACGTCAAGCCCTTTGTTATCCTGAGTCTGAATCTTATGTCTAGTTCACTGACGAATCATTGGCAACATTTTATGATAATCTCGTAGGACAGGAGTTTACACAGGTTATCTTATTTTTGAAGCCGGACACAAAACGTTTTTCTGCAGATGATAAAGAGTTCCCATTGGATATTTTCAATGTAGAAGTCAAGCCAGTACTACAATCTCTGTCAAAGATACTTGGAAAGGAGGATGCTGCTCAAATTGACAGGTCAGTGTTGGGGTTCTTTTCCTTGATGATGAAGCCTAAAGTGGTGTTGGATATTCCCTTCTACTGGAAATAGAACGTTAACACTCAGCTTATGAGCCTGTCCCTTACCAGGTCTTTCAGGTTTCCTTCACTGATCATTTATTTATTCTTGTATCAAAATGTAGAATAATTTTTACATTTGGGGCTAAATATTATGGATGCAAATAAGAAAAGTCAATCCGTATTATTTTGGACAGATATAATAAGAAATGAACCAGATGAGGGAGGGTTGTTTGATTTTGATTCTTATTTCATGCCAATTGGCTATAAGGTTTTGAATTGAGTTCCTCCTCCATGTTTTCTGCCAAAATCCTAGGAGTTTCTTCAGTTAAGTGCTAATTGTATTTTTGGGGATTGGTTTGTGTATGATGATCAGTCAGAAATTAGATTATATGGAGCTGGGATTGAACCTTACAGATTACCAATTTTTGTCCCCATGAGATTGTTTGCCTTGGAGTTTATTATAAAGAGTCTGAATGTAGATCAAGTATTTTTTTTCCAATGAATAAGGGTCATTTATTTAAGTTGCCTATGTTTGTGGGACCATTCATAGCGAGCATGAGGCAAGCGGCAATGAATCTAACAAGATGTTAGAAAACATGCACTTGTTACTAGGTAAAAAATGGGCCTATGATCCTCACAAGGTAATCTCTAATAGAAGGGTTGAAAATGGTTATTCTGCTTTTGTTCACGACAATAGGCCTGAAGTAGAGAAGTTGTCTTACAAAGGTTTTGCAGACTCTGATAGTTCCAACATTCAGTCTCCATTCATTTATGAAAAATTAAGCAAAATAAGCAAAGAGAAAGTTGTTGATTCTGAAGATGAAGAACAAAGAGCTGAGAAGAGAGCTAGATTGACTGAAGAAATACCATGCACCTAGCTTGGTTTCATTCTTCAATTAGGAGATGCTTAGAATGCACCAGCTTCACCGTCAAGACATGGAGATGTTCATGATCAAGTTCCTTTGATCAAGCAAGTTTTTTCTGAAATTACAGAAAATAATCAGAAGATTAAAGCTAGTATGGAGGCTCAAGCTGAGTATCGGGTTACTCCTTACCAAACCAGATTGTTGACTGCTATGGAATTAGAAAGGGACTAGTTTCAGATTGCTTTCTCTCACCCATCTGAAATGGCAGTAGGGTCATCCAACAATTTTAAAACTGCTAATTTAACTGTTGATGTTAAGAATATCCCTTTACTTGACAAAGTTAATTTGCATATGCAGAAAGGCCAATTGATTGTTGATGACCTAACTAAAACTAGTGTAGCTGCTCATAAGGCATAAAATATGTTAGGAAAATTGATCAAACAGTTAAAATTGGAGAAGGCTAATTCCAGGGCTCTTTCAACTCGTAATGAAGAGTTGAAGAAGATAATTGTAAAAATTGGAGTGGATCCTAATGATAAATCAGTTGTACAAAAGTTACTATGAAGTGCAGAGTCAGAAATCAATGTGTTGAAGAAGAAATTAAAGTTACCTACTGGAGAACATCCCATGGAAGTGGAGGTAGCAGAGGTAGAAAATGAAAAAGAGAGTCTTTTACAGCAGCTGTTGCAGAAAGAGGAGGAGATTTATAAGCTAAAGGAGTTTGCAATTAACTTGCAAAGTCAAATTGAATCTCATTCTTGCACCATATTCATGTCATCTAGAATTGATGATCCAACAAAAAGATTGTCCCAGGTGAGCATAGAGTTAAAAATGGCAGAGATCTATCTTAAGAAGACTCATAGAGATATTGACACAGTGATGAAGATAATGCAGGCCAAAGAAGGAGAAGTCAATAAGTATAAGTCACATTGTCATACAACTTATGATGAAATCAAGAGTCTTAAAGAAAATATGAAAGGAAATATAACTTTGATTCAAGCGAAGGATATTGTGTGGAATTAAATCATTGAAGTCATGAAAAAAACTTGGGAGTCCTTGATAATAGTGTCAGAGGAAAAGAGCATAGTCAAAGATATGCAGGAACTTGTTGTGGCTGACAAACAAAATACTCTAAATAGAGCTTTATGGGCAAAGAAATTCATTGATTTTATCAATTCCAAGACAGATCAGGAGTTGGAGGAAAATTAAATCAAGATAAGACATTATGTGTCCTAGAGATAACTAAATTGATTGTGAAAAATTCTTGCAAGAAGTCGACAGAGAAAAAATTGACAGAAATTAAACAAGCTGTAAACAGATTTGATAAAAGGACCAGGGCAGGGCTTCCATCATGCTGGGTCCTGAGAGGCAGTCTTCTATCATGGGATTCATATGAGCCACTGTTAGTGATAAAAAAGAGTAATATTGATAATACCCACGAGAAAACTGAAATCTTGAAATGAGATACAGTTGTTAATTTCTTACAGAGGCATTTTCAGTTATTATGGATGGTAAGTACTTTGTTTACAGAAAGGCCTACTTTCAACAGGATCACAGCCTTTAGATTAGAATATCACAAGTTGGTCAATTATCCCAAAGCCAACATTGAAATCTGGAAGAAGTGCAGAGCATGGATTAATGATTCGCCGAATGACACCTCAGCATATCAGAAGGACACATCAACGAATCAGGAGAACACAGTGACAACTAATCAAATCCAGATTCAACAAATAGATTGATGCTTTAGTTTTATTTATCTTTTTGTTAAAATATCCATGTTGTAATGAAGTTTTAAATTATGATGTAATAGGTAGTTTACATAGTTTTAGGAAGTTTTAGTAGTTACAAGTAGTTCCAGTAGTTACAAACTGCTTTTTTATGCATTTAAGCAAATGAGAAAGAAAGAGGAGGGTTTCGAGTTTTGGATCTCTCGCTGAATGCAAATTTTTTATTTAATTTTCTTAGAAATTAATGAAATAAGATCAAGTTTCTTGCATCTGTTGATGTTGATTTGTTTTTCCAGTTTCATTCTATGTTTATTCTTCTTTGAATGAAGTGAAGTAATGTAGCCGCGAGTCTCTTTATTACAGCTATAAGTAAGAGTTAAATAACCTTAATTTTCGCTCCTTCACTCCAACTATTATTTCTACATAAAATTCTTCTGGAATTTAAAATGATAGATTCTGTTCTTCAACATATCATTTTGAGTTTCTCTTCCAGTTCTTCCTTTCACTCAAATATCAACAATTAATGGCATTGTGAAGTCTTTCATTATATCAGATTATTGAGGTTATTAAAGAATTAATTTCCAAAGGTATTAAATAGAGACAACCTAATATCATAATTTTGTGACATACGTTTATAAAATGTCTTAAGCATTGATTCCTTACCACAACCAAGGGATTGTCTCTTGAGGTACAACATTTTCTGGCGCCGTTGCCGGGGATGGAGAAGCAAAGTTCATTTTCCCTAGGCTTTCGTTCTATTTCCTTTGGTTGTTCAGTGAGGAGTAAATATTTGGCTGTGTCTGTTATTTTCATAATTCTGGCTTTCAAAAGGCCTCACACGAGGTTAAATACCTCGCAGCAGAAAGTTCTTACTTTTTAAAATCCAGAAAAATTGGTTTCTAAAAAGGCTAAAAAACGAAAAGCCCCTTCAACACCTGATCCTACATTGTCTGCTCCTAGCAGAAGTTCTCATAACCCTTTGTTTGAATATATCTCCAAGGAACTCCCTTTATTGGAACAAGATTCACCTTTCACACCCATTCATTTTCAAGAACCTAAGTTAGAAGATAATTCTTTCAAGTTTGTTTCTTTTACCTTCACACAAGCTCAACAAAATATAGTTGTTGGTTCCTTTACCGTTTTTCATCAACCCACTCCCATATCAGTCTTTTCACCACCTTCATTCACTTTCACAGCAGGTTCACCAAGCTCATCCACCCAAGGAGCTGCTAATCAAGGTGTAAATATGGCAACACCGACCTTCTTGATGAATAGATATGCATCACTGAATATTCCACAACCAATGAATGCCATGCCTCAAGTTCATACCTTAAATTACTTCCTCATTTCACTGGAGAAGATGAAGTAACTGCAGAACAACATTTACCTTTGTTTTGCACTTTTGATGAAAATTTAAATGTAGAACACCTTGATGTTGTAATGAGACTATTTGTGCAGTCTCTAAATGGAGAGGCTAGAAAATGGTTCAAAGGTTTACCAAATGGTTCAATTAATAACTGGGAAGAGTTAGAAAATTTATTCACTCAGTGATGGGGAGAAAACATATATCATGTTTATTCATTGACAGAGTTTAATACAATTAAAATAAAAACTAATGAAAACATTTCTGAGTTTGTTAAGAGATTCAACAAATTGTACAATAGTTTACCTGTAGAGATGAAGCCCCCTCATGTTGGAGCAAGGGTAGTTTTTGCTGGAGCTTTTGAAGCTGATTTCGTTTTTACACTAAGAGAGAGGAGATCCCCTACTCTTGAACAAATACATACGGATGCTTTGGAAATTGAAGATAATATGACTGCAGCTAGAAAAATACAAGAAAATCAGTTAGTTCAAGAGAAGGGAAAAGAAAAAGAAGAATCACCACAGGATCAAAGAATCGATGATATGAAAAAGGTGATTAAAAATTTGTAAAACAAGCTAGTGAAGATGGAGTTGGAAAGTAAAAACTCCCAAAGACCGGTACAACAAAACAGAGGAGGATTTAATCCTCAATTCAAAAAATGACCCCTCCAAATTTTGCAGAGGGAAAGAAGAGATCAAGACCAAGTTTAAGCACCACTATATATAGAAGCAACACCTGAAAAATCAACAGAAGATGACCAAAAATAAGCTGAAGGTAAAATATCTACTATGTATACGAAGAGGAATATTGTGAGGGAGAATATGCTGAAGCTGAAGTGCATTTTGATCAAGATGAGATGGATGAATATTGTAGGAAATTTACAGATTTAATGCAAGATGAGTTGCATAAGAAGTATGATTTAAGATCTAGAAAGAGATCTAGGGTGCAGGATGATGAAGGTGAACAACAAGATTCTATTCCTTCTCTAATGGCGACTCCACAACAAAAGAACTCAGTAAAACAAGCAGATAAAGGGAAGCAACCTGTGAATTCAGGAGATAGAATAGAAGTGCATCAGGCTGAATCTTCCCAAAACAAGCCTGCTAATACTAATATTTTGGAGAAGGTCATTCCTGTGCCCAAACAAAATTCAAATCCTAGAAGGAATGAAGAAGAACCAAAGAAGAATTTCAAGCAAATTCAAGTTTTCATTTTATCAGAGGAGTTGGAGAAGGTCAAGATTCAGGTGCCTCTCCTTGAATTAGCTAAGACACCAAGTTACAAAAAATACATTTTAGAATTCATTATTCTCTCACAGATTGAAGATATAGGTGATACTGTGAACCCGCAAGAAGAAAAACTAGTAGTCACTTTTGGTCCTCACGTAGAAGAAGTAGATTCTTCTTTTCCTTCGTTTTACATCTCATTGCTTCTTCATGATTTTAATCTCCATAATTTCATGTTGGACTCAGGTGCTTCTCACAATCTTATGCCATGGTCTGTTATGAAAGAGTTGAATTTACAAATTACTAAACCATACTGGGACATGTACTCATTTGATTCTAAGAGGGTGAAATGTGTTGGGATAATCAAAGACTGGTAGTATCTTTGGCATGGATTTCAACAAAAAGTATTATGATGGATGTAGTGGTTGTTGACATTCCAGCCAGATTTGGAATTCTTTTGTCAAGATCTTGGGGAGAAAATTTGGGAGGAGTTTTAAAACTAGACTTCACTTATGCTATCATTCTTGTTTTCAATGGGGAAGAAAGGAGATTGTACAGAGAAACAAGATTAGTGAAAACTACCACAAAGAAACATGCAGGTAATTCCCCCATTTATATTCAGGAAAAAGAAGATCTTTCTTGTTTTATGATGCATGAAGATGCATAATTTGCTGAAGACACAAAGAAGCAACTCTCTTCAACAATTTTACATAATGAGATGTATTCAAAATATATTTGGAAATGCTATTTTGATGGTGCCTACTCAAAGGATGGCACAGGAGCTGGATTCTTATTAGTATCTCCAGAAGGTAATATTATGCCTTTTTCTTTTAAGCTAGAATTTGATTCAATGAATAATGTAGCTGGGTATGAGGCTTTGATATTAAGTCTTCAAACTGCTAAAAAAATGGGAATTCAATGTATTTCCGTTTTTGGTGATTCCGAATTAACTATAAGGCAGATTAAAAATCATTGTCAAACAAAACATCCGAGGTTAAGACCATATAGAAATGAAGTTTGGGATTTGGTTGAGAATGATTTTGAAGCCTTCAATATTCAATTTATTCAGAGGGAGGAGAACAGGTTGGCAGATTCGTTAGCAGTTGTAGCTAGCACCTTCAAACCACCTATGAATCCAAGATTGAGGTATTAGATTGAAATTAGACACAGACCCTCTATTCCTGACAATGTGAAACATTGGAAGGTGTTTGAATATGATGAGAAGATAAATCATTTCCTAACAATGATTGAAAATTTTGAAGATGCTGAGATAGATCAAGAAGAAGAACAGACATAGCATAAAGGAGAGATAAGAAATATTAAGCAGTCAATAGGTGAACAGAAAATGACCCAATTGAAAGATAATTTACTTCCTAAAGGATTAGTTCCCCTTGAAAGATTATTTTATTCTAAAGATGTTGCTGTTAATTCAAAGAAAATACATCAAGAGGGAGAGACAGAGGACTGTAATTTGGGAACTCAACAAGAGCCAAATATGGTGAAACTATTCAAAGGTGTTCCTAAAAATGATAAAGAAAGGTACATTGATCTCTTTAAGAAGTATATGGATGTGTTTTCTTGGTCATATGAGGACTTGAAAACATATGATAAAAGCATAATTCAACATAAGATTCCATTGAAAGAAGGAATCAAAACACACATACAAAAGCTCAGACAGATTAATCCGTTGTTGCTAGCTCCAATTGAAAAAGAAGTGAATAAATTGTTGTAGGTAAAAATCACAGTCCCTCTCAGATATTCAGATTGGGTTTCTAATCTGGTTCCTGTGAGGAAGAAGAATGGAGAGATAAGGTTGTGTGTAGACTTCCGGAATTTAAACAGAGCCTCTCTAAAAGATAATTATCCTTTGACTAAAATGGATTATATCTTACAGAAGGTGACAAGAGCTTACAAGATGTCTGTGGTTGATGGATTCTCTGGGTATAATTAGGTGGAAGTTGAAAAATAAGATAAGAAGAAGACAACTTTCACAACCACTTGGGGCACCTTCATGTATGCAAGGATTCCATTTGGTCTTATGAATGCAGCTGCAACATTTCAGAGGGCCATGGACATAGCGTTTATTGGTGACAAATATGTGGTTATATATCTGGATGATGTAACTGTTTTCTCAGGGTCAGATGATGAACACTTGGAGCATTTACAAAAGACCTTTCAAAATTGAAGAAAGTTTGGTCTGTCACTTAATCCCAAGAAATATTTATTTGCCTTAGAAGAAGCTAAATTATTGGGTCACATAGTTTCAAAACAAGGAGTAAAGATCGATCCAGCAAGGGTGGAAACCATTCAAACAATTCCTTTACCTAGAAGCAAGAAATATATCTAGAGATTCTTGGGAAAAATAAAATTTCTGAGGAGTTTTGTGCCAAATTATGTTGAGATTGTGAGAAATATAACATACATGCTGAAGAAAAATGTAGCAGTGAGATGGGATAAGGAATCAAGAGAAGCATTTTCTAGAATAAAGGAGGCACTATAGGAATCTGCAATGTTTATTAGTCTAGATTATTGAAAAGCCTTTCAGGTATTTTCATTTGCATCCCCCGCTACTATTGCTGTGGAAAAACGAGGATAGTAAGGAGCAGCCAGTGGCATTTTTCAGAAAAGTTCTCAGAGATGCTGAGCTCAAATAAAAAATTCTAGAGAAACAAGTGTATGCTTTGGTCAAAGCACTGAAAGCCTTCAGGACTTATGTGTTACAGTACCAAATAACTGCTTATGTCCCTAATTCTTCTGTAAAAGATGTGCTTGTTCAAATTGATGTTGAAGGAAAAAGAGGGAAATGGATAGCGAAAATCCAAGGGAATGATTTGGACATTAAACCCATCAAGTTGGTCAAGGGACATGGTTTAGAAAATTTGTTGACATAAACAAATTTTCAAGCCTTGGGAATTAATCTGTTGTCACCAGTGGATGGAGCTGTCAGTGAAGAAGGTTAGAGCAAGTCCAAAACATGTATTCAATACAAATTTTTGTGCTCAGATTGGTATAAAGATATTGTGCATTACTTGTGTTTCTTTTCTTGTCCAGCTTCACTAAATAGAAAAAAATACATAGCTCTCAAGCTCAAATCTCAGCCATATGTTATAGTAGAAGCCAAGTTATATTGGAAAGATCCTGCTGGTATTTTTCTATTATGTTTAACTGAAGGCGAATCAATTGAAGTCATAAAGGACTATAATGAAAGTCTGTGTGGAGGTCATTATAGCTGGAAGGTCACTGCTCATAATATTCTCAAGTCAGGTTTCTATTGGCCCACACTGTTTTCATATGTATATAGACTGGTCAGAAATTTTCAGAAATGTCAGTTGTTTGTTGAAATAAAATACTTTCTCCATTACCTCTCATCCCGGTATTCATCGAAGAACCTTTCAGGCAATGGGGATTGGATTTATTGTGGAAATAAATCCACCATCAAGTGGATAGTTCAAGTGGATTCTAACTGTCACTAATTACTTCACAAAGTGGGTTGAAGCAATACCCGCCAAAAAAACAAATGACCAAGTAGTGATGAAGTTCCTGGAGGAGAACAGTTTCAATAGATTTGGGTGTCGAGTCAAGATTGTAATTGATAATGCTCAAGTATTCAACTATGCTCGATTCATCAATTTCTGTCAAACATATAATGTTATTTTATCACATTCCACAACATATCATCCCCAAGGGAATGGATTGGAAGAATCTTCAAACAAGACATTGGTCAGAATCTTGAAGAATATAATCAACAAAAATCATAAGGATTGGGATTCGAAGTTGAAGTTTTCCCTTTGGGAAGTTCAAGTAACTAACAGAAGGTCTACTGGTAAGTCTCCCTATGAATTGGTTTATGGAACTCAAGCACTATTTCCTACTCAGTGGGACAAACTCGTGATTTCTTTCCTTCAAGAAGCTCAGGAGGAACCTAATGCTCTGGTGAGAAGATTGAACAAAGTAATTGAGTCAAGTGAAAATAGAAACAAATTCAGGGATAGCTTGATTTCTTATCAGGAAAAGATGAAGCCTATATTTGACAGAAAATTAAAAGACATTCTCTTCCAAGCAGGAGATTTGGTATTAATATGGGACACCAGAAGAGAAGAAAAGGGGATGCATGGTAAGTTTGATCCTCTCTGGTATGGTCCATGTTAGTATGAATCCTTTGTCGAAGTGTACGAAAAAGGACCACTTTAGCTACGCATAACTAATAGCCCTAACAACAAAAGTGGCTGCCAATATCTTCAAATATGCGGTTAGTTGAACAAGAAAAGAGCTGCAAAAAACCAGATCTATGCATGGAAAGACATTAAGCAGTAAAAACAAGGGTTTGCTCCATATACCAATAGATAAGACAAGAACAATTTTTGAAAGAATTTTTGTATTAATCGGGCACCTGGGAGGAAAACAAGAAGGCGTATCCAATTCTCCTCAATGGGATGGGTTCTTGGAAGTCCTCAGCACTTCAGATCTAGAATCTCTCTCTCTTGTTGGTGTAGAAAACCCACACAAAGAATAGAACTCAAAGGGAGTTCACACAACAAATAGTGGAAAAATGTGACCAAGTGTATAGATCCAGAGTGATCTAATAGGCAACAAAAGGTGAAGAATGGTAGGAAAAACCCTCCTATTTATAACAAAATATTGGGTCATTCTAGATCTTGGTGCATGGGTTAACCGGATCTAGATCCACTTTTTATGGAATATTTTATTATATTTGTTGGAGGGAAAAGGTATTTGACTTGGGTCAAATCCCTTAATTTGTCAAAAATAAATAAATAAATGATTTATTTATCTTTTTAAGGAAACGGTTAGAAGATAATAAAATAAATAATGATTTATTTAATTATTTAAGGAAGTGGTTGAAAGATAATTAAATAAATAATGATTTATTTAATTATTTGTGGGTGATTTGGTCATATTTAACAAGGAATATTATCTAAATAAGATTTAAATAATTATTCCTAGAAAATAATAAGATAAATAAGGGTTTATCTAATTAATTTCTTTGTTTTTGGGTTAAATATGACTAGGAATAATAATTAAATTATGGTTTTAATTAATTATTCCATGAGGAAAATTAAACAAAATGGGTTTGTTTAATATTTCCTTTTGGGGTTTCCTGTTTTGACCATAAACAACCTAAGAAATGTGGTTTATCAAGTTATTTTACATAGTGAAAGAAATTTTACTTAGGGTAAAATTGGTCTTACATGGTGTACTTGGGTCCATCTAATGATAATAGGTTAGATGACCAAAAAATGGTGTAACAGATTGCCCCCCAGCGTGCGAGTGTCAGGAGCAAATCGTATGACTGAAGTACGTTGTAAGAACTCAGTCACTAGACAACAAAAGGGAAGCTAGAGAGAGAAATGCAAGGTAGATAGTGTGCTAAAGAACTAGACCCTGACGAGACGAGACTCGCGGGTGCAACAAGTCTCTTTTTATGAGAGAGTACCTGTGCTGAAGGCGGCGGGGGAGGCATACCTATGCCCGCCGAGACAAAGTACAAAAGAATAGTGTGTCTAGTAAACAAGGGACTGAACCATAAAGTACAGCCGGCATAATCATGAGCCAGATAAAAATACAATGAGGAATCCTGTCTTGTCTTTGTTACTGAAAATTGTTAGCCACACTGTAATTTTGTTATACCGAAAGGTGGCAAGATCTTTTTTGAACCTCCAAGGAACAAATTTTATCACTAAAAATTGTTGGCTCTTGAAGACTCCTTCTAGGCATCATGCCTCTGTCCAAAATCCTCATTTGCTGTCCCATTTTATACTCAGAAAAATCTGCTGATTTCACATAACAAACTGCTGAAGAAACCATCATTTTCTTCCCTTGTTTCTCCATATTATTCCTCTACTTTTCATAAGTTCTCCCTCCATTTATGAAAAATTCCCATTTCATAGTTAAAAACTCACTTTTTAACTATTTCGGAACCCCCAAATCCATTTTAATCCTTGAAATTTCTCATAAAAAATCAAGGTTTTATTGTTATGGACCTAAGCCCCTTGGGCTAAGTCCTAAAAACCACTTCCCCACGTATGCCCGTCACCCAAGACCAAGAGCTTAAGCATTGGGGGCCAATCGCAATCGAAGGCCGTGCGGGAGACAAATTCCTTTGTAAATATTTCAAAACCCCGATGCGATTAGTTTATATTGTTAAGTCTTGCGACGCGTTCCGCGCCGTCGATCTGTCGCAAGATCTGACGTCCAGAGCTCAATCGCACCGCTCCCCCCGATCGCAATTGCAACACCCATCGTGCGCCTCCCGATTGCGATGCTCCGATTGAAACCCTCCCGATTGCATGGTGGCCGTGGATCTCCCCGCAATCCGACGGCCCACCACTGATCGCAAGTCCTTCTGCTCCTCCTCCGATTGCGTGCCCCGATTAAATCTCCACCGTCCGTTCCTCATGAATCCAGCGGCCTTCATCCTTTCTGTCCCTCAATACAATCGCAGAGTCATACGTTCGCCTCCGGTGCATCGCAGCAATCCATTTCCACTTTATCCAACGACCTTATTCCCTCCGATCGCAAGTCCTACCGCCATTTCAAAACCCGCCGATTCGTTTTCCGCCGTCGATCTGATCTGCAGATCAACGGCCAGCGCTTAATCGCACTGGAAGTTCAATCGCATCCCCTTTTCTTCCACCCCCGATTGAGACCCTCTGATTAGATCTGGACCGTCCACGTGTCCAGATCGGACGGTCCAAAACTGCTCCTCCTTATTCTTCTCCAGCTATCCTTTTTGCCTTTCTATGCAGATCTCCACCGTTGGTTGCCTTCATCCGACGGCTACGCTCCTTCCCCGCCATCCGAGGCAGTTTAAACCTATTTCCGCAGGATTTCTGAATTGTTGTTGTGTTTTGCAGGTGTTTTAATGGTTTTCCATTATAGAATGAAGGAAAGCCGAGGGATGGGAAAGACGTTTCCTGTGCTTTCGAGCTATCTTAAAGAAGCCATTCACGGGGCTCTATTCCATGTTTCGTCAGTACTCTATGAGTATTGATGCTGTAAAGCCCAGTGCGGGTCTGCACATCGACAAAACACTGTTTTAAATCAAACACAGTTAAAGAGTATCAGTTTTGAGAATAAAGCACAGCAGATGAAGATTGAAGACAGTTTTTATGGGGATTACGGCTAAGACAGTTATCACAAGCCTAATCCCCAATCTAAAACACAGTTTAAAGGAAAACCTAAAGTGTTTTATCAGACGGAAAGCCTCCACTGCCACATCTGAGGCAAATTGATTCCTCAGCTACCACCGAGCCACCTTTTGCCTCAAACCTTTTAAAAAGAGGCCGAAGTTATTGAAGAAGATCAGATTTCGCCTCAGAGCAGCCAAGGAGTTACTTCTGCAGGGTAATCAATGCAGAAATATCTACAGAGTTACTCCCCACATTACACAGAGCCTCAAAGTCAAAATAAAGCTCCCACTGAGCTTTGATATTTATTGTAAAAAGTTAATACAGTGTTCCACCTGTGAATTTCTTCATCGAGCCCCTCAAAGACCGAGAAGTCTTGAACCTGTATTAATTATCCTGAAAGATCTTTTCTCAGATCACCTCCTCATTCTTCTATAAATACCTTAGAAGAAGATGAGAAATTGTTGGTTGCAGAACTTTAAAATACACTTGAGCTCGAGACTTCTATTTGTACATAGTTTTCACTGACCCTTGAAGCTCTGTTTGTGCTAGAGTAGTTAGGTTGAATAGTGAAGATGATTGCTGAACTGAAACATTGGACTTAAAGATTGTAACTGGTTTGACATCAATATAAAACATTTCATAGGATCTGATCTATATTAACGGTGATGTTATTCCCGTTTGTAACTTGTTGTTTATTTGTTTTTTATGTTATGTTTCATTTCCTTTGTAAAAAACCGGTTGCGGGGTTAGGAACTGCTTTGTATATCGGTAACCTTCTACGTGAGAAATCTTTATTTTTGAATGTTTTCTTCCAATCTGTGTTATTTAGGAATGACTTAATTCAGCTT
>JAXQQM020075052.1:0-12573 GCA_034641835.2 Pinus albicaulis | reverse complement strand
TTTTTACGCCGTAGGCGTCTTTATTTGAAAACAACCCTGCTGGGTGTCTCGTGTCATAATCTGAGCCCTTCAGTTTTTTGTTAGACGATTGAATCGTCATCGGCCATCGATTTGAATGGTAACAGTTGCCAGGCAGTTGCGAGGCAGTTGCGTTTATCGGATTTTGGACTGGCCAAACTCAAACCTGTTGGAGATAAGACTCACGTTTCCACACGAGCAAAGGAGCAAAATCTTGTTTCTTGGGTTCTCTTTTATAATCCGACCGGTGTTACAATCTGACATACAGCAAGCGTAGGCACTCTGCACCTCGCTGTTGTAACAGAGTTCATCAGTATCTTTGTTTTGCTAATGCTTTAACAAATTTGTCAGCTTGAGATTACTATTGTTTCTTTTCTTTTGGTTGAGAAAATTTGGGGTGTTTTGATTCCTGGGAAGCTTTAGAACCTGGTTGTTTACTGTTCATTTTTTCGTTGAGTGATGATACAGATAGATTGAGATCGAAGTCCTCCCATGAGAACAGGAAAGATGAACCTCGAGTGATGATAAAGATAGATTGAGATCGAAGTCCTCCCATGAGAACAGGAAAGATGAACCTCTGAAGATGGGGAAACCGCATATTGCTGCGCAAACATTCATTTTTTTGAGAATTGGCTGCAACGACGAATAATTTTCGGTCTCAGTGTCTGTTGGGTGAAGGCAAAGTTTATAAAGGGAAGATTGAGAGCACTGGTAAGGTGATTTCTAGATCCGTTTCTTTGTTGGTAGAAATTGTTAAGTTGGCAAGGATTTTAAGAGATCAATTCCTTTCTGTTAAAAATAACCAGAAAAATTGAAAATCATATTTTGACATGGAGGTTATGTTTACTGTATTTAGATTGTGGCTGTCAAGCAACTCGACAGGAATGGATTGCAGGGAAACAGGGAGTTCCTTGTTGAGGTTTTGACGTTGAGTCTTCTTCATCACCCATATCTTGTTAACCTTATTGGATATTGCGCTGATGGTGATCAGAGGCTATTGGTATACGAGTATATGCCATTGGGATCGCTGGAAAACCATCTCCATGGTATTTTTCGTGTCTAATTAGGGTGCTTTAATTTCTGTGAAATAATCTGTATTTGATATCTGATAATCCAATAGTGATCTTTAGCCGTGTGAACCACTCTTCAAGTCTAGCGTTTTTGAAGTTGAAATCACGAGCTGATATCAGTTAGGATAAATCATTTTTCTTGTGCAGATCTCCCGCCTGATAAGGAGCTAGATTGGAACACAAGAATGAAAATAGTTGCAGGTGCTGCGAGAGGGTTGGAGTATTTGCATGACACAGCCAACCCTCCAGTCATATATCGTGAGTTTAAATCCTCTAATATTTTACTGTACGAGGGATTTCATCCAAAGTTATCGGATTTTGGACTGGCCAAACTCAGACCTGTTGGAGATAAGACTCACGTTTCCCCACGAGTAATGGGAACTTATGGATATTGTGCACCAGAGTATGTTATGACATGCCAGCTAACTGTCAAGTCAGATGTGTACAATTTCAGAGTGGTCTTGTTAGAGTTAATAACGGGGAGAAAAGCTATTGACAATTCGCGGTCAGCAAAGGAGGAAAATCTTGTTTTTTGGGTTCGTTAATTCCTCCAATTCAATGGTTTATTTCTCTTTAATTTTTTCTGGTCAACAAATACTCTGGTCATGAAGACTTGGGATTTGGAATATTATTCATGAACCATATATATGTTTGAAGGCCTGAATTAGTGCAATCATTCACAAGTGGCATTCCACTGAACTAGAATGCCCCTGAAGGCATGCAGCAAAGACAACTCACCATGCCTTCGGCTGACTTGATGCGTGTCATCAGAGTGAGCACAGAAGAGGCACTGGTGAGGATGGACCAGACAGAGCAGTCCATCACGGAGCTACAACAAGTAAATAAAGATATCAATATGCAACTCACAGTGGTCACAGCGGATCGAGATTCACAATTTCAGATGCGACAGTAGGTGGAAGTAGAGCTAGAGGCAGTCAGGGGATGATTAGAGCATATGTGGTCAGAGTTGTGGGTAACCAATCTGGACATACCAGAATAGAAAGGGTTGTTAATGGAAAACATCTCGGAACTACGCGGCCTAATAGTCAAGCAAGCCTAATGCAAGTTCTTTAAAAATATTCTCGACGTTCTTTTATGCTTTTAAAATTTTGGAATTTGAAATGACGATGTTAATTTTCCAGAAATTGCTAATCGCCATCACAAAGTTCTTTAAAAATATTCTTGACGTTCTTTTATATTTTTTAACAAAGTTCTTTATAAATAAATAAATAACTAGCAATTGCACCTAATGTTCAAAGGAAACGCCGTAAGAAAGAAAGCAATTGTAATTAATTTGTGATTTAATTAAATATTTAACTTATAAAGATTAAATAAAGTACGATGCTTCATAGTTAAATGTGAGAGTGTATTGGATCTATTAGTTTTATAAAATAGTGTAGAATATTCTTAATACATGTTCCTAAATTATGTTGAATGTGTGATAGTTAGGGCTTGACATATTAGTTATAGAAGTAAATTTACTGGACGCATTCTGATTGTTGATCCAGAATGTTGAATGTCTCATAGTTAATACTTGGGATTACGTTGATCCAGAATGTTGAATATTCTTAATGCTTATATTTTTAATTAGGTTGATAGTTACTGAGGATACGTGGGTGGGCATTTTCTGATCATTCAGTGACTGCATACAGAAAATCCAGTTAATAATACAAAATGAAAATTTACCCGTTGACATCTCATGTATTTATTATTCAGCGTCTTTCTGGGTCTCTTAGTTCATTTTCAATATTCTAAGCTTCATTCCACATACTGAATGTTCACGGTTCACAATAGCAGCATATACCAACCAAGTTTAATGTTGCTGTCCCAAATTTTACAATTATCTTTTTCAATCTCTTGGTTTCAGTTCCGCTCAGTAAATGTTCACTGTTCACAATAGCAGCATATACCAACCAAGTTTCATGTGATTGTCCTAAATTTTGTAATGTTATGATCATCTTGTTCCACCAATAATCTCTCAGGTATTCCCTTCACAAGAACAATAATCATGATCATATCATAACATGGGTGGTAAGCTAATGTGGGTGGAAAGAACCAGTGATTAATTCTGAAATTGGCCACAAAGGCCTGAGAGTTTTTCTTTTGTCAGAGAAGCTATATAGTAGAAAAGTAGCAAGATAAACGTGTATATTCAAGTCCAGGTTCAGTCGAAAAGTTGCATGAATGGAGATGCCCATAACTTCTCATTTATTGCACTTATTTCTTCCTTAGTAGCCTGGTGCTGGTTTCATACAGTGTCGAAACACACGAGGACAAATTGAGGCTACAAACAGAAAAACTGCAGATTGGTGTGAGAGATCAAAATGGGTTTCTCGGTCAAAAGGAAATTGTGTTTCATGTGCTGCGACTGCAAGTAATTTACTGTGTCGACACTGTGAAGTTATTACGGTGCTTCATTTGTTATTCTATGCTCATCCAAGGATAATATATTGATTCCACTGGTGATCACAGATAGACATGCCTTTCTTCTCCAATAGAGAACAGGCGTGACAATTGCTCCACCTCCAGAGATTGATGTTGCTAAGGTTTGATGTTTGCTAAGGTTGAAGCAAACAGAAGGAAGATAAAATGGGATAGTAAATTACAGACCAAAGCCAATACCGACCTTGGAGAACGTTCTTTGTCTCATGATAATGCGGTGGGGGACAAAGAAATAAAATCACCCTTACAGAAAACTATGAGTACAATGTGCCATCAATGCCAAAGAAATGACAAAGGAAGAGTGGTCTAGTGCTCCATATGCACAAAGCATTACTGTGTTTGCTGCATTGAAAAGTGGTACCCTGTTCTCTCTCGGAGGAGATTGCGATGTTTACACAGATAAAGAATTTCTTTTTGCACAAACCCAATTTCATTTTGCACTTTTATTAAAAACATGATTATTTTCTAACTATTATTTATAGCTCTTCAAGTCTAAGGATGGAAAGAGAGATACAACAAAGGGGCTTTGGTGGATTGAAGTATGTTCAATCCTCTTTATAAAACATTCCAAGGGTTGTGAACAAATGTTACTTTCCTCTACGACATCATTTACCAAAATTCTATGGGGTCTCAACCATCAATGGATTGGAAATCTACAACCATTTTGCCAGAGAGAGGACTCAAGTAACTCAATTGTTTTACAGAGTGACACAAGGTAAGATCAAGGCACTGAAACCTCCATAGATGTTCTTGTGGAGGAATACCTCAATCAGATAACCTCCATGATAATGTTATCTTGATTCATCCGCTACACGCCAGTATTCACATAGCATGAGAGTGCCCTGCTCTTCCAAACTGTATAACACCAAAAGTACCTAAAAAAATTAGATCTTAGGGGAACAAACATAAAAGAAATGCCAAATGAAATTGGATACTTGGGGGATTTGGAGGTTCTGGAAATAGGGAGCCCTTTGCTGCAAAGTCTACCACCTTCAGTCAGTCAGTTGAAGATCTTAAAGGAATTGAGGCTCGAGAATTGCAGTGAATTGAAACATTTGCCGGTGACTGTTCGACTGTTGACTCAATTGAGGGAGTTGAGAGTATTGAATTGCCCATTGAAAACATTAAGAACATGGAATGATTTGGAATCATCCAATGACAACTGCATGCCTCAGCTGCAAGTCTTGGAACTGTACAACATGAAATTATCAGAGGTATCATTTGCTACAGGCGTTTGCCCCATCCTTCAATATTTCTCCCTCTGGGTTTTGCAATCATATAGTGGAGGTCGGGACATTGCCAAATGCACTAATAAAACTGGAATTGACTAATTTTTCTACTGCTAGATTTCTCATCATTCAATTTGGCATAATTCTTCTCAATTCACCTCTTAAAATTTTGTTCTGGTTTAAAAGATCATAGTTACAGTGAAAGAATTAGAAAATGCCAATACATGGAAAAAATCCCCCATATAGGGAGGAAGTATATGGATATGGTTGTGCAGTGGAACTGCGTTCTTGATCACAGATAGACATGCCTTTCTTCTCCAATAGAGAAAAGACGTGACAATTGCTCCACCTCCAGAGGTTGATGTTGCTAAGGTTGAAGCAAACGGAAGGAAGATAAAATGGGATAGTAAATTACAGACCAAAGCCAATACCGACCTTGGAGAACGTTCTTTGTCTCATGATAATGCGGTGGGGGAGAAAGAAATAAAATCAACCTTACAGAAAACTATGAGTACAATGTGCCATCAATGCCAAAGAAATGACAAAGGAAGAGTGGTCTAGTGCTCCATATGCACAAAGCGTTACTGTGTTTGCTGCATTGAAAAGTGGTAACCTGTTCTCTCTCGGAGGAGATTGCGATGTTTACACAGATAAAGAATTTCTTTTTGCACAAACCCAATTTCATTTTGCACTTTTATTAAAAACATAAACTCCAAGCTCCTCAAGTTTACTGATCAGCTACAAGATGGTGTCTCAGAGTGTCTGGGTCTTCTTCTTCATCATGATAAGATCTGTCTTGAGATGCTCAACCTTCTCTTGGTGGCTATTAACTGGAAGTCTTGTAGCCTTGTTGGATGCCTCTGCACCTACTTGCACCTCATCAATTGTTGTCCCCAAAGATGGAGGCTCAACTTCCTTGACCATGGCTCCAACTTGAGCCTTCAACTAGCTCTCCAAAGATGACTTACAATGCACACTATATATACCATACTCCTCCTCATGTTCATGCACCTCTAAGTGCTCTTGATGCTGCATTATCATTAGTAACTCATCCCTCAAGTTTTCCTGAGTGTCTTCTCCTTGGCCTTCTTCACATATGCGAACAATCTGTTGGTCACCATGCATAGGTGAATTGGTATCAACATCTCCACATGATTTCTCATACATTTCAAGGGTATTCCCATAAAAATCAATGGACTCAACGATAGTAGAAGAACCCATCTCATTCTCTTCAGAATTATTAGAAGGAATCCCCTCTTGTTCTACCTTTGTCATCACTATTATCCAATTCCTGGAAACTTTCTACAATCAGCTAGAAAAATTTCCTCATAGTATCATCATTGTAAGGAGGTGTAAGTGAAGTTAGTCATATGATCTCACTAAGAAAGGAAGCAACCATACGTCTTACCCATTCACAAGGGTGCTCCAAGAACTTGTGTTGTATCAAGGCAATTATGGATGGTTTGAAGGCCCAATTTAAGCTACTCCAATTTGATTGGTTCACCTTGGAAATAAGTGAGTTTAACTTCTCCAATTTAAAAAGATCTTTCACTGTCACCTTCACAATCTTCAAATCTGACCCAAGTGCAAAGAGAAAATTTCCTCTCCCATTCCTTTTGTAGATCCCTTGGCTGCTCCAACTCTAGAATAGCATGGACTCCTCTTGAGAAAAGTATGTTGTTCTGCCTTTTTCTCTAATCTAAATTGTAGTCCACTCAGTGTACTACTATGTTGATTTAAAAGGCATCTTAAACACCATTTTTATTGTACTACTACCCACTTAATGCATAGAGAAATCTCTCTTAGTACTTTTGAATAATAATATATTGACAATACAAGGCTCATGACTAAAATCTTAGCATATAATGACAACACTAGCAATGAACTCTCTACACCACCTCAGCCCACACAACTAAAAATAACAAGCATCTCTGCACGATAACCAATCTCCGCCCACAACAACACTTCCAATATCGAGGCCCAACCAATCTCTGCCCACAACTACATTCAGCCATGCATGACATGACACAAAAGATCTCTGGCAGATTCATCATCAATAACCCTGCTTAAATACTCTCAAGAAAAGTTCATTACTCTGGTTATAAATCACAGTATTATAACAGAACAAAGCACATAAAATGTATGACAGTAGCAGCAACTCATTACCATGGCAGCTCCTACAATAATATCACTGTCAAGCATATATGAAATACAATAAAAATTTATGGCTACTCTGTTACAGGCTCCAACATAGCAGCCCCTTTAATAACAACAATGTTAACCCAATAATATATTCCGCTCTGATCCCAAAACACTTCTTAGGTCGCACTTTCCATCCTGGCATTGTCGTTACGTGAAAACAAATATTTTTCCTCCTTAATTCATTCTTGCTACCTATTTGAACCTTTGCACAGGAAACAACCTTGTCTTCCCTTGCTTGCACCCTCATCAGTTCCTCCTTGGTCAACTACCTCTTGAGCAATCTCATGTTCTGCTCAACCAACCTTCCTACTAGTTCATAAGCAACATGTGAAACAATATGTTCTTTCCTCCACATGGCCAACAACTTCGATTGCAACTACTTGCAAATGAGATCACGATCTCCCATAACTGAAGACAATAGTTTGCAGGTTTGTTTTGACATTGTTCGGATAATATTCCTTAATGTTAAAGATGCACTGGAACATTTGAAGAATCAAATCATTGCACTCTAGATAAAGCATGATGTCATATGATTTGACTCTAATCATGAATTCCAAAATCTTGAGCCTCTTTCCAAAGGTAGGACCCATGGTGTTATCCAATTCCTGGAAACTTTCTACAATCAGCTAGAAAAATTTCCTCATAGTATCATCATTGTAAGGAGGTGTAAGTGAAGTTAGTCATATGATCTCACTAAGAAAGGAAGCAACCATACGTCTTACCCATTCACAAGGGTGCTCCAAGAACTTGTGTTGTATCAAGGCAATTATGGATGGTTTGAAGGCCCAATTTAAGCTACTCCAATTTGATTGGTTCACCTTGGAAATAAGTGAGTTTAACTTCTCCAATTTAAAAAGATATTTCATTGTCACCTTCACAATATTCAAATTTGACCCAAGTGCAAAGAGAAAATTTCCTCTCCCATTCCTTTTGTAGATCCCTTGGCTGCTCCAACTCTAGAATAGCATGGACTCCTCTTGAGAAAAGTATGTTGTTATGCCTTTTTCTCTAATCTAAATTGTAGTCCACTCAGTGTACTACTATGTTGATTTAAAAGGAATCTTAAACACCATTTTTATTGCACTACTACCCACTTAATGCATAGAGAAATCTCTCTTAGTACTTTTGAATAATAATATATTGACAATACAAGGATCATGACTAAAATCTTAGCATATAATGACAACACTAGCAATGAACTCTCTACACCACCTCAGCCCACACAACTAAAAATAACAAGCATCTCTGCACGACAACCATTCTCCGCCCACAACAACACTTCCAATATCGAGGCCCAACCAATCTCTGCCCACAACTACACTCATCCATGCATGACATGACACAAAACATCTCTGGTAGATTCATCATCAATAACCCTGCTTAAATACTCTCAAGAAAAGTTCATTACTCTGGTTATAAATCACAGTATTATAACAGAACAAAGCACATAAAATGTATGACAGTAGCAGCAACTCATTACCATGGCAGCTCCTACAATAATATCACTGTCAAGCATATATGAAATACAATAAAAATTTATGGCTACTCTGTTACAGGCTCCAACACAGCAGCCCCTTTAATAACAACAATGTTAACCCAATAATATATTCTGCTCTGATCCCAAAACACTTCTTAGGTCGCACTTTCGATCACAAAAGAATATATATCTGTCATATAAACCACTCACGCTTTCAGACACACTCGCAGGCCATTCACCCAAAGTGCAAACATCATCACTACTGTTGACTCAATTGACGGAGTTGAGAGTATTGAATTGCCCGTTGCAAACATTAAGAACATGGAATGATTTGGAATCATCCAATGACAACTGCATGCCTCAGCTGCAAGTCTTGGAACTGTACAACATGAAATTATTAGAGGTATCATTTGCTACAGGCGTTTGCCCCATCCTTCAATATTTCTCCCTCCGGGTTTTGCAATCATATAGTGGAGGTCGGGACATTGCCAAATGCACTAATAAAACTGGAATTGACTAATTGTTCTACTGCTAGATTTCACGTCATTCAATTTGGCAGAATTCTTCTCAATTCACCTCTTAAAATTTTGTTCTGGTTTAAAAGATCATAGTTACAGTGAAAGAATTAGAAAATGCCAATACATGGAAAAAATCCCCGATATAGTGGAGGTCGGGACATTGCCAAATGCACTAATAAAACTAGAATTGACTAAAAGGACTCAAGTAACTCAATTGTTTTGCAGAGTGACACAAGGTAAGATCAAGGCACTGAAACCTCCATAGATGTTCTTGTGGAGGAATACCTCAATCAGATAACCTCCATGATAATGTTATCTTGATTCATCTGCGACACGCCAGTATTCACACAGCATGAGAGTGCCCTGCTCTTCCAAACTGTATAACACCAAAAGTACCTAAAAAAATTAGATCTTAGGGGAACAAACATAAAAGAAATGCCAAATGAAATTGGATACTTGGGGGATTTGGAGGCTCTGGAAATAGGGAGCCCTTTGCTGCACAGTCTACCACCTTCAGTCGGTTAGTTGAAGATCTTAAAGGAATTGAGGCTCGAGAATTGCAGTGAATTGAAACATTTGCCGGTGACTGTTCGACTGTCGACTCAATTGATGGAGTTGAGAGTATTGAATTGCCCGTTGCAAACATTAAGAACATGGAATGATTTGGAATCATCCAATGACAATTGCATGCCTCAGCTGCAAGTCTTGGAACTGTACAACATGAAATTATCAGAGGTATCATTTGCTACAGGCGTTTGCCCCATCCTTCAATATTTCTCCCTCCGGTTTTGCAATCATATAGTGGAGGTCGGGACATTGCCAAATGCACTAATAAAACTGGAATTGACTAATTGTTCTACTGCTAGATTTCTCGTCATTCAATTTGGCAGAATTCTTCTCAATTCAACCCAGGTGCCCCTTCTCCTGTGAAAACTCATTGAACTATCCCTCAAACCATCATGAACATACCTGAAACTCTCTGAAAAACCTTTTTCAAGTTGGCCCTCGCAATTTCAGCTGCGTTTTCTGTATTGCGGGGCCTCCGACCCCATTGCTTGCACTAGAATCGATCCTGAGCCACCTCATATGAAAGCCCTGCCAAGGGCTCATGGGCGCCGGAAGTTTCCCTCTCAAAGAAATCACCAAGGTCGAACCCACAGCAAAACACATTGTTCTTATAAACAAAAAAAAGAGGATTGCCTGCAACACTGAGAGAGGAGGGGATATAGCAATGGCCATACAAGGGTACGAAAAGAGGCACCTTTTTCAAGTTGGCCCTCGCAATTTCAACTGCGTTTTTTGTATTGCGGGGCCTCCGACCCCATTTCTTGCACCAGAATCGATCCTGGGCCACCTCATATGAAAGCCCTGCCATTGCAGGTTGAATCTCATGCGCAGCTGCTGAGACCCACCCGACCTCCAATCAGGGAAACCAACTCCCATAGGGACACCCTGTTGCAAAACAGCTCACCAAGGTCGAACCCACAGCAAAACATGGCTCTTATAAACAAAAAACAGAGGATTGCCTGCAAGACTGGGAGAGGAGGGGATATAGCAATGGCCATACAAGGGTACGAAAAGAGTCACCTTTTTCAAGTTGGTCCTCGCAATTTCAGCTGCGTTTTTTGTATTGCGGGGCCTACGACCCCATTTCTTGCACCAGAATCAATCCTGGGCCACCTCATATGAAAGCCCTGCCATTGCAGGTTGAGTCTCATGGGCAGCTGCTGAGACCCACCCGACCTCCAATCAGCGCCCTGTTGCAATGATTTCAGCAACAATGAGGCGCAAAGATTGTACCAATTGCATTTTCCAGCAGCAATGAGACACAGACATTGCTTCTCTGAAATCCTAGAAGCTTCTCTGAAATCCGAGAATGTCCAGTCGCTCAATGCTCTACCTTCTACATTTTCTCTTTTCATTTTCTATATTTCATAACTGCATTGTAAACTAACTTTTCTATCTAACGGTTGAAAATGTTTCAATCGTCTAACATATAATCTAAGGGTTTCACATTATGCCACGATGCACATCAGCAAAGTTGTTTTCCAAATAATAACGCCTTACGGCGTAAATATAAAAGTGGTATAAAGAGGTATGATAAATAAATAAATATAAAATAGTTATAAAAGGGATGGTTAATAAATAAATATATACCAAATATGATTATAAATAAAAATCTAATTATACCTGTAAACCTATGGGCCAAATACTATAGTAAATAAAAGAGGTATGGTAAATAAATAAAAATATAAATAAAAGAGGTATGGTAAGTAAATAAAACCTCTTTTCATTTTTACTCCATAATTTTCTTTATGTTTACGAACACTCAAAAAATATGTTTTATTTAGGTGAAGCCTATGGTGCAAATACCACAGGCTAAATTATTATTAATACCATGCAAAAACAAAATTATTAACCCTAATATAATATTAAAAGATTATTATTATTATTATTATTATTACTATTAAATCTAATACTCATATTAATATATTATAATATTAATATTATTAAATTTAATAACTTTCGATTAATACACTATTAAATTTATTATATTATAATATATTGCGAAGTATCACCGAAAATTGTGAATCATTTCACGGCAATTTATATTGACGCGAAATGTGTGTTTTGTAGGGGGCTCCACAAAATTTTCCGGCCGACGGAGAATTACACAATAGTTCGGCCGAACTTTTGATAAGAAGTTCGGCCGAACTATTAAGACGTTAGTTTTAACGACTCGTAAGCGGAAAACATAGTTCGGCCGAACTTGGACTAAAAGTTCGGCCGAACTAACGCGTCACCAATTACGCAAAACCAGGCTCTGAAAACGGTTCTGCAACTTTGGACTGATTAAACTCCATGAAAGGTTGTTAATTAATTGTCGGAACCAAGACAAGCATTTTCAGAATTGAATCTACTTTCAGGAAATATAACTTTTATGGAATTTCGTAAACGTTTATTAATTTTAATTATTTTTCTAATAAAATGAGTGCAAACAATTTTTGAGGGTCATCGTGATTCAGTGAAATCAAAATTTTGTGTCTCCCAAAATACATTGTAAAAAAAATTGAAAAAGTTATGGGGCATTACATTGGTCCATTGACTCTAATGGGTAGCTTTTAGATTTTTAGTTTATAACTTATATGTTAAGAAATTTGTTGCCACGCGAAACATATCAAAAATACGCATTTTTTCGTATTGGACCAGTTCAAAAAATTCTAGTAATTATGATATGCATCCATTGGCTTTGTAAATATGACGAAAACAAAGTAGACTCTGTCTAGATTGTTGTAACACATTTTTTTTTTTCAAAAACACAAATTTTCAATGAATACAACATTGCGACATAACATGACTTCTTATGAATCCTTTGATTGTTAAGAAACACACACTCAAAGAAACGCTAAGTTGACATATCAAATCTGCATAAAAAAATTTCAAAAAATAAGTAATAGAAAGCTAAAAAAAATTCTCACAACTTTTATTTTTATCGCAAAATGAAATTCTACACAGAAAAATTGTTATAGTTTGTAGAAAGTTGAAGAACCGAAAAAAATGAAATTTTTTTCTCAAAAAAGGGCAAAAAGTGTAACCCAGCTTCACATTTTCACCCT
>JAXQQM020059461.1:0-43959 GCA_034641835.2 Pinus albicaulis | reverse complement strand
GAGTTAGACGAACATCACATATGAAAAGATCGAACATGATTTGTAGGATCTTCTCCAGCAAGGCCTTCAAACTTGGGGATGTCGGAAGGGAGCTTGGTCGGCATAGTAGGCAACTAGCATCATGGTGTATAGGGTCATTTATCAAACAAATCAAAGTAGGAGAAGCTGAGCACATAAGAAAAGGGCAGGTGTTGAGATGTGTTATATTCTTTCACATTAGCCCGGGTGCGAGCGGGGGTCACGGGGGGGCAACAGCGCCTCGGAAAAAATTTTTTGGTATGCGATTAAGGCCTCATGGCCAGACCCACCCATGTTTTGTGCATGAGTTTGCACATGGTTTTGTGCATGGTTTTGCACATGGTTTTGGGGTACGATGGTTTTCGGCCCCTGGTATTTTGTAGATCCGGTCAAGGGAACTATGGTTATGTTCTAATCCAGGGTTAATGGATTGGGGTTGATGTATGCTTCGGCATGTATATATATGTGTTGCAACACTAAAAGGAATATAATGAAAAATCAAGCTGGTCGTCCCGATTTGGGATCCAGGGGAAAATCTCTGTGTTTATCTGTTTTATCTTTTATGCTCTCGCTATTGTTTATTTTCTGTTATAAGATTCGTGTGTAGATAATTTATATTCAGGGTTAAAACCTACAGGAGGAGCATGAGTTAGTGTGGGTGCGGTCCCACTAGTGGTATTCCCGGCATGATGTACGGGGTTACCACCGGCAATGGATCTACTAGAAGCATGGTGAAGAGGTGACGAGGGGAGAAGCGGAGCAGGAAGGAGAACCCAATGAGCCAGAAGAAGAGTCGGAGTGCGAACTCGGAGGAGGACTAACTCGAATCCTACTCGGAGGAGTAAGTCTTCCTACTAGAAACTGAGGATGAAGGCCAAGAAGTCTCCGGGATAAATGCCTTGGTGGCGCAATGATGATGATACAAACATGGCACAAAGGAAAAAGAGATTGACAAGGGTAGGGAGGTGCAGGATCAACTGACTACAATGTCGAAACAAGGGCAGAGAGGTGCAGGATCAATTGAGTTCAATGTTTTAGAGTCTTTGCTTGGCGGTGTTAACCAAGCCATTTTTCGCTTAGGGTGAGTGTGCAAAGTGTGTAAATTTTAATTTTTAAACCCAGATGTTTGTATAGAAAAAGAAAAAGTGTGTTCTGTAACTGAAAAATAAGCCTGCGGATAACAGTATATGAAACTGAAATAACAGAAAAATAAACAACTAATAATGCAATAATCTAAACCCAAGGAGGCGAGCCTCTCAACAACTAGTCTATAGGCAGGTTACAAAAAACTAATCAAAACACACTAAAATAACCAATAGATCTAAGTTCAGGGAGGGATATGGATCTAAAGGTCAAAATTTGCTGGAAAGTGGTGCAGAAAACAACAACAAATAAGAGGAAAAATTGTTGTAAATGAGGTGGCAAAAGGCTATCTCCTAGAAGGAAACAGAGTGAGCCCTAGAGGAAAACCCAAACAAAGCTAAATGAGGTGATTTGGATGGATAAAAATACAATCTGAAGTGGATCTGAAGGTGAGGTATCAGATCTGAAAAATGGCTGAACACTTTGAAAATTTTAGACAACCTGCAGCAGCTAAGACTCTTCCACAAAGTGTGGAGAATGCGAAGCCTGAGGCTAGAAGGTTTCCCACTGTTGATAAAAAAAGAAGTACAGGTCCAAAAACGGTGGAGACGGAGATTAGACAACCTTTGAGCCGGGCCTTGAACAATCCTGAAAACTTTCAGAAAAACTCCTTACAAAAATCCAGGTCGCAGTTTCTAACCTGTTTTCAGCAAAGGTCACAGTTTTTGGGCTGATTCCCGCTTCCTGAAGCTCCAAGTCATAGGTTTTGGGCCAAAAATTAGAGCACTGCCTTAGAGCTATTTTAACGGTAGATTTCGAGCTCCCCTTAGACGTCTCGAACATTGGTGATGTATACATTTCCTAATAGGTCTGAAAACACACGGAAGTTAGAATTTTTATTGTTTTATGGTTTTATAGGTTAAAAACAACATCAAGAAAAGAAAAAACAAGGGGATGAAGATAAATCCTAAGGTTTGAAGCAACTGGATATGCAAGGATCAGAAAAACGAAAAACAGTCGTAATCGCAAACCCGTGTGGAGTCGCTAGTTGTTAGTATGAATCTTAATTCCATGCGTATGAAAAAAGACCACTTTCGCTATGCATAACAAACAGCTATAAGAAAGCCTGGATTCCAATATCCTCGGATACGCCAGTTGGGTGATCAAGATAAATCTTGCAAAAATCTAGATCTATGCATCAAAGACGGTGGCGGTAGAAAAACAAGATTTACTCCATGCATCAGCAGACAGAACAAGAATGTGTTGAATGAATTTTGTATTAATAGCACCTGAGAGGAAAACAAGGAAGGTGTTTTTCGGTTCTCCTCAATGGGATGGGTTCTTGAAAGTCCTCAGTGTTTCAGATCTAAAATTCCTCTCTCTTGTTGTTGTAGAAAACCCAAACAAACATAGAACTCAATGGGAGCTCACAAGGAAAAAATGGAGAATGTGACCTAGTATAGATCCAGAGTGATCTAATGCAATGGAGGTGACTAATGAATGGGGAAAATCCTTCTATTTATAACAAAATATTAGGGCGGTCTAGAACTCGGTGCATGAATAAAATATTATTAATCGAATTCTAGAACCACCCTTTAGGAATATTTTATTATATTTGTTGGAGGGAAAAGGATTTTTGACTTGGGTCAATTCCTTTATTTATAAGTAATAAATAAATAAATGATTTATTTATCATTTTAGGGAAATGATGGGAATATAATTAAATAAATAATGGTTTATTTAATTATTTATGGATGATTTAGTCAAATTTAACTAAGAATATTATTTAAATAATGATTTAAATAACTTATTCTTAGGAAATAATTAAATAAATAAGGATTTATTTAATTAATTTACTTGTTTTGGGTTAAATATAACTATGAATATTAATTCATTGTCGTTTAACTAATTATTCCCTTAGGAAAATCAAACAAATGTAGATTTATTTAATATTTCCTCATGGGGTTTCCTGTTTAGACCATAAACAACTTAATAAAGGTGGTTTACTAAGTTATTTTCATAGTGAAAGAAAATTTACTTAGGGTAAAATTAGTCTTACATGGTGTACTTGGGTCCATCTAATGATAATAGGTTAGATGACAAAAAAATGGTGCAAAAACCATTTAAATTTGACTTGTCAGTAGATTAGATTAGGAAAATATTGTTGGTTCTTAAAGCTCAAATCTGAACCAAAGAGAAAGGATAGGGATGCCTAACAAATGATAAATCACAACCCTGATGTTTCTAGTTTTGTTTGTACAAAAATAATGTCTATGTGCAGCTTGTCCGAATTCCACAGTCCATGTCAAATTAGATTGCTCAATCCTGGTTTAGTCATGTTTTCAATTTCATGTCAGTAGATTAGAGAAGAAAATTTTGTCAAACAGCTTAATCTTGAAAAATAAGTAGACTAGGTAGAGAATAAGAGAGTTCATTAGCCTAATATGAACTCTGAGGAGTGATAAGGGTAAAATTAGATACTTTTCATTTTATGCTTTCAAAGAAAAAATAATGTCAAGGATTTTCCAGTCCAATTGCACCCAAAGGAAGAAAAAAATGTTAGAAAAAGAAGGATGGGTAGGTAGAAATGAGGTTGAAGCAATCATAATTTTAGATATTTTTGAATTCATGCCTTCAAGAGAACATTAATGAACGAAGGAAAGAAATATGCAAAGTGAAAGTAAGGCACTGGTCTTCAAAACTCAGAGATTTGAGCTCTGAGGTCCTGGACACCTGCTAAAAAGGAGCTGCCCTACCCAAGTGGAGCCATTGTTAGTCATCAGTAATTTTACTATCTGTAGATGACTAAATATCAGTCCTAGATTTCTAAAGAACAAGATTCCTCAATATTGTGAGTGTTGGGTGTAGGAATTATACTTAAGCAAACTCCTCAACACTTAATTGTCAACCCGAGGGTTTCGTAAAATTAGAGACGAAGCACAGGCAATGCCAGAGATGGTATGAATATTTCCGATATAAATCCCTACTTTCTTTGAAGGAAATATTGCAGAATCAAATCAAGATGAGAAAAATATAACTTGAGTCATCAAAATAATCTGACTGAAACAAGAAAGAATGCATTTGCGAAAAGAAGATCAAAAATAAAAGGAAAATCACTCTAGCTGATTATGCTTAACAAATAAGAGTGTTTTTTTCTTCAGCAGAGGAATTTTAGCAATCTCGTTAGATGGGCCCTTGAATCTACTTCCTTAGAGATTCCTTTCTTGCATTAATTTGTCCTGCACTAGTGCAGGATCATAGTTTTATGTAGAAGGTATAAACTATGTCTTTACTGAAGGTTTTTCTACTTCATGGAAGGGCTCGAACTGTTCAAGGTTCATAGCACTCAGATCCTGTGACAAGAAGCTAGTTCTTGCACCAAATCAGAGCTTCCTGCACTTAGCTTTTAATTCTTGAAATGATTGTTTAATTGTCGCAAGTGCTACTTTGCTGTAAAAACAGATTTCGTATCTGAAAAGTAAATGTTTCTAAATTTAACGAAGTGCAGAAATAAAGAAACATAAACATCTATCCTGTCATAATAATTTAATGAAAGAAAGTTGCAGAAAGTAAATGAAGACTTGCTGTAACACACCAATGTGTCCTGGTGCAGGTGTATGTCTCCTGCTTGGACCAAGTGGGGAAAGCCAATCAACCAAAATTGCAGAAAAGAAATGTCACACCAACATGCACTGGTGTAGGATGATTTCTACTGCTTGGACCAGGTAGAGAAAGCCAATCCGAAATCAAGTGCAGGAAAGTAAATTTGCAGGAAAGTAAATTGCAGGAAAATAAATTCTATTTGCTCCACGCAATGGATCCGTTTTCACACAGACATGAATTTATGCGCTAAAAGTTAAATCACAGTATGACAATAAAACATAAATTACAAGAAAAATAGAATGGGGTAAACGTGTTGGGTTGGCTGGGCCCTAGCCAACCAACATGTTTCCCTCTTAAGAAAAAATGCTACTCAGCACTTAATTTAATTAATCAACCAAACCATAAAAACATAATTCATGAAACTGAGGTGAAATTCCATTTTTTATTAGATCATTGAGGCAAATACATGCATGAATACACGTTCAGCCTAGATTCGGGCGATAACAAAATAACCTGCTATCGCCTCTCTGTTCTTCTCTATTCTCCAAAACTTTCGCTCCCTAAGTCATATTTACAAATTACACTATATAGATCTATTGTTCGAAGGCCAAACCAGATCGTTCAACTGCTTCATAACAAAAAGAAAAATTTAGATTGTTTTGTCTTCAAAATAAGATGGTTTTGCAAAACTGGCCGTAACCAATCTTCAGCTTCCACCCTTCGCGGATCTAATATTTGGCTGACATTGGATTACGTGCTGTCGTGGCAGAAACTTCTTGAGTCAAGGTGGTGATTGAGAGGGTTCAGTTCCGCCATGAAGATCTGATGTGCTGGCAACAGTACAGGATCTGATCCTGCACTAGGATCAACAATCACGATAAGTATTCTAACCACCAAACAACATTGGAGATATTGATAAGTTACAAAGAATAATTTAAAAGAAAGAAATCATGTAATAAATATTTAATAAATTTTAAATTGAATTAAAATATGAAGAATAAAGGTTTGTACAAAATATGTCACCGTGCTTGGACTAATGCAGGATGAGGGTGCATAAAATGGTTAAAACAGAGGTAAATTATTATGGTTTAGGAAGGTAAAAAATGGAAAAAAGAGAGAAATTTAGGGGGCTAACATCCTCCCATCCCTAAGTTGTTGTGTGTCCTCACACAACTCTTTACCTCTGCAAAAAACTTCAAAATTTGAGCATTCCAGCTCAATCCTGCTCCATTATAGTGACTCAAGCCTACAATGTTTCAGACTTCTTTTTCTTGATACTCTTCAGCTTCCTTGTTGCCTTTCTAAGTCGTTTGAAACAATGCGAAGCTTGGTATTTCCATATTTTGATTTTGCTTCTCTTTTTCTGTATTTTTGCAGTTAATTCTTCTTTGTTCTATTCCTTTTCTTCCTTTGCTTTAGCTACGAGATACTCCAAGTTCTGCACTTGAAGTTCTAGCTTGACTATCCGAACAGTAGGAGCTATCGAGTCTTCTTCCTATTCTGTCGCGACAGAAACTTCAGGGACTTCAATATCCCTTGTGTTTTCGGCGAGCACTTCTTCTTTTTCCTCCTCTTCCTCGGGTTCTTCCTTCCTCGAGTTCTTCTTCTTCTACCTGTTCTTCCTCGGGTTCCTCTTCTTCTACCTGTTCTTCTTCTTCCAGTTCTTGCTCTTCTATCTTTTTTGGTTATTCTTCATCTTCTTGCACTGGTGCAGGAGGGGACTCAACGTCTTGTGGAGACTGTGGTTCTACACCTGCACCAGGTTCATCATCCTTTTCTGACTCTGTTTAAGGAAATCGGCCAACAGTATATCGTCTTCAACCTCTACAGTTTTTTTTGCATCTGCAAGGACTAACAGCAAATCGTCTTCTTCAAGGGTTTTTTCATGTACTGGTGGAGATTCTTCAACAGGTATATTGCCCGTCTTTTTATTTGGAGATGGAACCATTTTTTCTGTTGGTTTTCCAGTTTGTTTCCTTCTTTCACTAGTGCAAGAAGGACTTCTCTTCGCACTCTTACTCGGTCCTTTTCTCATACTTGTGGGGTCCTCCGTTTCCTTTAGTTGTTCCAACAACATCTCCCAGGTCATGCTTTTTGTCTTCAACTGTTTCTAGACAATGATCTTGATCAGGCCATGATGATACAATTTTTTTTTGGCCTGGTCTGCCCACGCGCCCTGTACACCCTTGGCTATCTTCTCCAAGATTTTCAGTAAGAAATGGGGGAAATCAATCCTCCATCGAATGTGATGGTTGGCTTCAAAGTGTTGGAGCATCCATAAATGATATAAAAAGGTGAGGGAGTACCTCCCTTTGCAAGTCACAAACTTCTGGAGGATAAAGAGGAGGTCCTGCCACTGTCCCAACAGGGCACTGCGCGGAACTCCCTTCCTCCAATTTACCTTCATATTTTTATCAACAACGAAGCGTTGCTAGTGCTTTCTTTCCAACTTTTGATTCTTAAACCATTGCTCTCCAGTGCTACTCAAACACGTTGCTGCTGCTATCAGTTTCTCTGTGACTTTAAAATTCAGGGGCCCAATTTTCACTCGGCCATTTCTAAAGATTTTTGCAAACTGTAGGGCCACCTTCCTGTTGTTCCCGTTAAATTTCTACAAGAATGGAAGAAATCCTGAGTCTCGCAATAGTGCAATACTATTGCAAAACTCAGCTATCTGATCTACCTCGCTGAGGGATGACGGTTCAAAATGAACATGCAGCATTGCTGCTAACAATTATGAACAATCCAATGAAATCTACATGCAACACCGGAAAATTGAGCTTTTTATAAATAGGGATCCAACTGTCCCCTATCCCATCTGTCTCATCACTAATTCCTTCCACCAATAATGAGATGCGCTAGTGATCTTTGAATCAAGGACAGGCACTGCGGGCAAGGCTAACGACTAGGTGAGGAATGATATGAGCGTAAAGGACATTAAGGTTGCGGGGGAAATGAGGATTAATTATGTCTAAGAAACGGTTAAATATCCGCACATATTCCTTCATAATTAAAAAAATATCTTTAGCATTCATTAAAAATAATTATGACTCTTAACTCTTAAAAAAACTTTGTACTTTGAAAAATCTTTTTATTTGGAGATGGAACCATTTTTTCTGTTGGTTTTCCAGTTTGTTTCCTTCTTTCACTAGTGCAAGAAGGACTTCTCTTCGCACTCTTACTCGGTCCTTTTCTCATACTTGTGGGGTCCTCCGTTTCCTTTAGTTGTTCCAACAACATCTCCCAGGTCATGCTTTTTGTCTTCAACTGTTTCTAGACAATGATCTTGATCAGGCCATGATGATACAATTTTTTTTTGGCCTGGTCTGCCCACGCGCCCTGTACACCCTTGGCTATCTTCTCCAAGATTTTCAGTAAGAAATGGGGGAAATCAATCCTCCATCGAATGTGATGGTTGGCTTCAAAGTGTTGGAGCATCCATAAATGATATAAAAAGGTGAGGGAGTACCTCCCTTTGCAAGTCACAAACTTCTGGAGGATAAAGAGGAGGTCCTGCCACTGTCCCAACAGGGCACTGCGCGGAACTCCCTTCCTCCAATTTACCTTCATATTTTTATCAACAACGAAGCGTTGCTAGTGCTTTCTTTCCAACTTTTGATTCTTAAACCATTGCTCTCCAGTGCTACTCAAACACGTTGCTGCTGCTATCAGTTTCTCTGTGACTTTAAAATTCAGGGGCCCAATTTTCACTCGGCCATTTCTAAAGATTTTTGCAAACTGTAGGGCCACCTTCCTGTTGTTCCCGTTAAATTTCTACAAGAATGGAAGAAATCCTGAGTCTCGCAATAGTGCAATACTATTGCAAAACTCAGCTATCTGATCTACCTCGCTGAGGGATGACGGTTCAAAATGAACATGCAGCATTGCTGCTAACAATTATGAACAATCCAATGAAATCTACATGCAACACCGGAAAATTGAGCTTTTTATAAATAGGGATCCAACTGTCCCCTATCCCATCTGTCTCATCACTAATTCCTTCCACCAAAATAGTCGTAGATGCACGACATCTTTGAATCGTGCCGGATTGGTACTAGCGGCGACATTTTTAACGACTAGGTGAGGGAATGATATGAGTGAAAGAACATTAAGGTTATGGGGGAATGAGGAGTAATTATTTCTAATCAATGGTTAAATATTCGCACATTCCTTCATAATTCAAAAAAGATCTTTAGCATTCATTAAAAATAATTATGACTCTTAACTTTAAAAAAAAAAATTGTACTTTGAAACTATTTCTCCTAGTTGATATGATAGCATAAGTACTTATCACCAAATGAAATAATTTCTCATAACTTCTATGATGACCACTTTCCTACGGTGTACACTTCTGAAAAGAAGAAATATTTTGCTTCGGATGAGGTGCATTCTTGCACTGTTATGCTTACACCACTTGAATAAGTTGTTCTGCTGGTATCTGTTTACATCATTATATAGGACAACATGCTTGCACTGGTGCAAGCATAATATCTGAAAAAACTGAGAATTTAAATAAAATGTAGGCTGAACTTCTGACAGTTTCCTCAATTCTAGAATTTTGCTTCGCCCTTCTTGATGCTTCAGAGCATATCATTTTGCTCTGTGTATAAGATTCTGCAATAAATTCATGAGGGAACAAAGAAGTGGGAAAGGGGAATTTTTATAATGGGAAGGAATTTCATTACATGGATTCTAGGAATAGTACCATAGAGGGAATGAACAGAAGTGGGATAGGGAAAAAAATTCAGGGGTAAGTGATATTTTTACGAAGCGGATAGGGTAAATTTAGAAGAATATGGGAAAGTAAATTATACTGGGATTTCAAGAAGAAAACTGAGGGATAATTACGAAATGGGATATGAAGAAAGGAAGAAAATTTTCTGGAAGGTCTGCCTACACTGGTGCAAGAAAATAACTGCAGTGAAAATTAAGTGTTACTTGAAATAAAAAAATATCCATGCTAATTACCCCAATTGTATAAAGGTTGGCTCTGTTGAACCTCCTTTTACTTCGATGGTTACTAGAATATCTAAAGATCAAGCAACATTCTCTTTTTATTAGAAATTTTTTATCTTCCCACCAGCAAGTTGGTTTTTAGGTTGATCCTTCTGCAATCATGTTAGAGAACTAATTTTCATAATTACAGGAAAATATTTTTTCTTTACTTTTTTTTTAAATTTTTTTATTAAATTTATTTTTCTTTGAGAAGAAGAAGAGTTCATGTTTTCAAAAGGTTGGTTTTACTGTTTACCACTACCATCCCAAATTGCTGTTGGACTTGCTGCGTAAAATCTTTCTTGGCAAGCGGCTGAAAATACTTCTTTAATCTATGCCCATTTACCAAGAATACTAAATCTTGTCCATCAATAGTTTTGAATTCTACTGCTCCATTCTCAAATACTCGGATCACTTCATAAGGTCCCATCCAACGTGTATGGGACTTACTTTTAAAAATTTTAAATCTAGAATCATAGAGGAGTACCCAATCACCTGGTTGGAACTGCTTTTTCTGTATAATATAGTCATGCCACCTTTTCTGTTGCTACTGAATTAGGATGTTTTGCTGAACAACATCTCTACAAAACTCATCTAACTCATTTAATTAGAGAAGACACTATTTTTTTGCCTTGGAGAGATCTAATCTTAACTGAACTGCAGTTCTGAAGGTTTTGATCTGGAACTCAATCGGCAACAGAACCTGTTTTCCATATACCAGCTCATATGGTGTATGTCCCATGCTATTCCTCCAAGTGGTTTTGTATGCCCACAAAGCTTTTAGTAATCTTTCAGCCCAGTCTTTTTGATGCATATTGACTGTCTTTGTAAGAATGGACTCGATCACTTTGTTTGTAGATTCCACCTAGCCATTTTCTTGCGGGTGATACGGTGTGGATTTCCTGTGCTGGATCTTATATTGCTCCATCACACCCTGTACCAGATTAGAAATAAACTATGGACTATTGTCAGAAACAATTTCTCTAGGCACACCAAATATAGTAAAAATTTCAGAAAAAATAAAATCAACAACAACTTTTTTTGTAGCAAAAGAAACAACTTTAGCTTCTACCGATTTTGTAACAAAATCTGTACAAACCAAAATATGATTTTTACTTAAGGATGTTGGATTTATTGGCCCTATAAAATCAATAGCCCATTTTTCGAACGACTCAATCCTAACTTGAGGGCATAAAGGCATTTTATTGGTTTGATTAGGCTGGCCCATTTGTTGACAGCTATCACATCGCTTGACATACTATTTGGCATCCTTAAACAAGGAAGGCCAAAAGTAACCAGCACGTAATACTTTATATGCAGTCCGCTTATCAGCGAAGTGGCCTCCACATAGTTCATCATGAGCAGATTTCAATATGTCAAACACTTCCTCCTCTCTTACACATCTACAGATAATCATCTGGACCAGTGTAAAAGAGGTCTCCTTGAATCCAGGAATATGCAGCACTTTTCTGAATAATATTCCGCTTTTCACGAGCGGACAAGTGAGGTGGTGTCTTCCCAGTAACCAAGTAATTAGAAATGTCCGCAAACCACAGAAAATCTATATACATAGCAAAAATATGTTCATCTAGAAAATCATCATTAACAGGAGTTACTTCACCAGGATTATCTAATCTAGAAAGAAAATCTACTACAACATTAGATTTCCCGAGTCTATCAACAATAGTAACATTAAACTCCTGTAACAATAGTAACCACCTAGTCACTCTACCGTTTGTCAATGTTTTGTTCATAAAATATTTAATCACGGAATGATCAGTATGTACAAATACTTCATATCCTGTAATATAGTGTCTGAACTTATTAATTGCAAAAATCACAGCTAAAAACTCCTTCTCTGTAACTATATAGTTTAATTCAGCAGAAGACATTTTTTTACTAATATAATAAATAGCATAGGATTGCTTATTTTCCTCTTGTCCTAAAGCTGTTCCAATAGCCAAATCTAAAGCATTAGAGGAAATGTGAAAAGGTAGGGACCAGTTTGGACCTCAAAAAACTGGTGCCTGTACCAACTTTTCCTTGAATGTTTCAAAAGACTGTTGGCAAGTTGTGGACCAAGAAAATTCACTATCCTGAGCTAGAAGTCGGAAAAGAGGAGCAACTATCTTTGAAAAATTTTCAATGAATCTTCTATAGTAACCAGCCTGTCCTAGAAAACCTCTTACTTCCCTTTGATTTTTGGGTGCAGGAAGATTCAAAATGATTTCAATCTTTACCGGATCAACCTGGATACCTTTGTCAGAAATAAAATGGCCAATCACCACTCTCTCTTTGCACATTAATCTACATTTCTTATCACTCAAAGCGAGATGGGATTCCTGACAACGAAGAAGTACTTTCTCCAAATTTTTGAGAGCAAGTTCCTGAAAAGAATCACCAAACACAGAAAAGTCATCCGTATAAATTTCTACAAATTCTAGATCAGAAAATATAGCCAGGAATACCCTTTGAAAGGTAGCTAGGGCATTACATAAACCAAATGGAAGCACTTTGTAAGAAAATGCCCCCCATGGACATGTAAAAGTAGTTTTATCCTGATCTTCGGGTGTAATCTGTATCTGGTTATAACCACTGGAGCCATCCAAAAAGGAGAAATATTTTTTCCTGCAAGGGTATCAAGCACCTGATCAATGAACGAGAGAGGGAAGTAATATTTAAGAGTGGCTTTATTCAATTCTCAATAATCAATAAAAATATGTCATCTTCCATCTTTCTTACGTACTAGTACTAATGGAGAGACCCACTGACTGTCGGAAATAGGATAAATAAAACCAACATCTAAGAGTCTCTGCACTTCTTCCTTCACAGTATCTCTTAGAGCTGGATTCATTCGCCTTTGAATTTGTTGGATAGGTCGAGTTCCTTCCTGAATATATATGTGATGTGTACAAGTTTCAGGAGGGATACCTTTTATATCTTCATAGCCCCAAGCAAAGGCACTAAGATGGTTTTGCAACAAATTCACAAGCTGCTCTTGCTGAGATGAGTCCAAATCTGAACTAATATACAAGGATTTACCAGGCCTAATCTCAATAAGAGTGGTATCGGGCTCAGGAGTACTTAAGGGAGTGGTCAAATGCAGTGGTACAGAAGAATTAGAATCATGATTTTCTTGAAATTCTAGGCTGAAAAGTTGGCTCAAAGGCTCATAATTAGGCATAATGTCTAGATTATTCAGGAAACCTTGAATCTCATCTTATTGTGAACATCCAGTATAATGATGAATAAAGGAAATATACTGAGTCTCCTCATCACTGCTTTGATCCAACCATAAGGTATCTCAAAGGTCCTAAATGGATCTGGTAGGGGAGTATAATGTATCTTTCTTCCTAGAATCTCCATGTGAGATATACATATCACCGGAACGACATCCAATATATGCATCAGACGTAGCAAGCCATGGTCGACCCAAGATCAAGGGATGTAATCCTACTGGGTTCTTTGGCTCAAGAACAATGAAATCAGTAGGATATTCCCAAGAATCTAATGAGATGATCACATCGTCCAATACTCCTTCTGGCTTAATTTTAGATCTATCTGCTAATTCAAGCACAGTGGGAGTAGGGTGAAGATGAGATAACTGAATTTGATCCATGGTTTTCTTAGTCGTGAAATTAATGGCTACCCCTAGCTCTATAAGAACATTACAGACAAGGACATTACCAATTTGAACTAAGACAACAAGGTTTCTGGGATCAGTATATTTTTCCACAAACACACATCCCATCATCAACTCTGCTTCCCTACCAACAAATTGAATGGTTCGGGGTTCCAATCTCTTCCTCCTAGGTTTCTTGAGAAAAAATTCTTTAATGATCTTGGTACAAATGGGGATCTCTTTGATGGCTTGAAGCAAAGGTATCTTACTGAAAAGATTCTGAAGCTCAGATGCCAAACTAGTCTCAGAAATAGGCTCACTCCTTTCCATTACTAGCCTCTCTGGGAAGGGAGGCTGGTTGGAAGAAGATGGCAAGGATTAAGAGGGTAAGGGCTGCTTAGTGACAGCTTTCAGACAATGGTTGAGAGTTTCCTCTTCTTTTTTCTCTTCAATGATCACCATAGGTTGCTTTTGATTTTCTAATGTTACAGTCCTTCTCGAACTTAATTGAATATCATGAACCCCAACTGGAATAGACTAGTATTAGAATGGTAAAGGTGGGTTTGTTACATGGATCATTTGCACTACTTTATTATTATTAGGATTGGGCATAGGTTGAGAAGGCAACTGAGGAGGTCGAAAGGGTGGAGGTAAAGGCAATGGTGGAGTGGACTGACTCAGAAGTTGAGGCATTGAATAAGGTGCATGTGTAGATGGGTATGACTGCATAAGTGGATGGTAGGAATATGGAGAATGAGTTGGCCCTCTCCAACCTTTTTTCCATGGTTGAGAAGGTTGCCCATGTTGATATTGATTCCCATACTACCACTGCTGATAAGAGTTAGGATAAGAATATGCATGCGAATTAGAACCAAAATAGTGTGGAGGAAATTCAAAAGCCATACCTATACCTACCTGAGGCCAATTCCTTCTTGCTCCCATAGCATTCAAGTATTCAGCTTCAGGCTGTCCCTCTGTAAATACAACTTTAATTCCTAGTATAGAGGGACATTTTTCTGTGATATGGTCTTCTGCACAAATAGCACACTTATTAGTTTCTTTCAAATTAAGAGGACACTCTTTAGGGGGATGCTTGTCTCTACATTTAGGACATAAAATACATAATGAATCTTGTTCCTTCATGAGTTTCTGCTGAAATTTTAAGGAGTCTAACTGTTTGGTAACATTGTTCATTATATCAATTTTCATGTTTTCCATTTTATTTTCTAGTACAATAATCATAGCATCAGTAAATTCAGTTTTTCTATTTCTATTTCGAGTTCCTCTACCGGATCTGTACTGGTTTCTTGAAAATTTCTAGCATAATTCACAAATTTGATCGAAATTTTGTTGAGAAATATCACCTTGTCCTAACAGATTCAAATTATTTCTAGCATTATCAGTAAGTCCTCTTAAGAACAAGGTTCTAATAGTGTTGCGATCAAGCTTAAGTTTTGACCTTTGTAAAATATATAGAAATCTTTCCAAATAATCTTCAAGAATTTCATCATCGTCTTGTATGATTGTAAAAATTTCATCCTGCATGTCCCGAGTTTTGCAATATTCTTGATATTTAGACAAAAATACTCTCTTCATCTGATCCTAAGAAGTTATGGTGTTTCCTCCTAACCCCATAAACCAGCGAAGAGATGAGTCCTTGAGGGTAACAGGAAATAATCTTAACTTCTAAGCCTCAGTTACATAATCATAACTTCTACACAAAATATCAAACTCAAATAGAAAAGATTTGGGATCTTCATAAACTTTACCATGGAAATGAGGGAGAGATGATGGTGGAATATTCTTCATCTGTGACACAGTATCAGGATCCACAATTGGAAACATAAAAGTGGACTGTCCTTCACTTACTTGGTTGTCACCAGTCCCTTCCAAATGATCTTCTTAGTCCAACATTGTTCCCTTCTTACTTGTACCACTCTCCACAGGCTGATCCACACTTGAGCTTTTATTACCAGAATCCAAGTGGATTGTTCCTGCATGATGGGTTTGAATTGGATTGGGCTTCCTGCTTGCAGAAGAAGACCCAATATGAGAAAAATTCTTTTGGCCCTTAGTGGGTTTCGAACCATTACCTTTCCTAGGCATTCATTTCAAAAAGAAAAAAGAAAGAAAAATAACAGAAAACTTCTAAAAAAATGTTGTCAGAAATCAATTAACACCAATAAAATTCCTTCAAAATTTTTTTTCCAAACAATGCTGCAGAAATAAGGAAAAAAATTTACCTCTATTGTCTAATTAGAAAAATCTTACCAAATCAAATCGCCTCCCCGGCAACGGTGCCAAAATGTTGGGTGCAGGAATTACACTTAAGCAAACTCCTAAACACTTAATTGTCAACTCGGGGGATTCGTAAACTTAGAGATGAAGCACAAGGAATGCCAAAGATGGTATGAATCTTTCTGATATAAATCCATACTTTCTTTGAAGGAAATATTATAGAATCAAATCAAGACGAGAAAAAGATAACTTGAGTCATCAAAATAATCTAAGGCTGAAACAAGAAAGAATGCATTTGCGAAAAGGAGATAAAAAATAAAAAGGCAATCACTCTAGCTGATTATGCTTAACTACTAAAAGTGTGCTTTTCTTTAGCAGAGGCATTTTAGCAGTCTCGTTAGATGGGCCCTTGAATCTGCTTCCTTAGAGATTTCCTTCTTGCATTAATCTGTCCTGCACTAGTGAAGGATCATAGTTTTATGTAGAAGGCATAAACTGTGTCTTTACTGAAGGTTTTTCTACTTCAAGCAAGGGCTCAAACTGTTCAAGGTTTAGAGCACTCAGATCCTATGACAAGAAGCTAGTTCTTGCACCAAATCAGAGCTTCCTGCACTTAGCTTTTAATTCTTGAAATGATTGTTTAATTGTCGCACGTGCTACTTTGCTGTAAAACTAGATTGCATATATGAAAAGTAAATGTTTCTGAATTTAACGAAGTGCAGAAATAAAGAAACATAAACCTCTATCTTTCCATAATCATTCAATGAAAGAAATTTGCGGAAAGTAAATGAAGACTTGCTGTAACACACCAATGTGCACTGATGCAGGTGTATGTATCTTGCTTGGACCAAGCGGGGAAAGCCAATCAACCAAAATTTCAGAAAAGAAATTTCACACCAACGTGCATTGGTGCAGGATGATTTCTCCTGCTTGGACCAAGCAGAGAAAGCCAATCCGAAATCAAGTGCAGGAAAGTAAATTTGCAAGAAAATAAATTGCAGGAAAATAAATTCTATTTTCTTCATGCAATGGATTCGTGTTCACACAGATAGGAATTTATGCGCTAAAAGTTAAATCAGACTCTGATAATAAAACATAAATTACGAGAAAAATAGAATGGGGTAAACGTGTTGGGTTGGCTGGGCCCTAGCCAACCAACGCATTTCCCTCTTAAAAGAAAACACTACTCAGCACTTAATTTAATTAATCAACCAAACCATAAAAACACAATTCATGAAACCAAGGCGAAATTCCTTTTTTTATTAGATCATTGAGGCAAATACATGCATTAATACACGTTCAACCCAGCTTTGGGCGATAAAAAAATTAGCCTGCTATTGCCTCTCTATTCTTCTCTATTCTTCAAAACTTTCGCTCCCTAAGTCCTATTTACAAATTACATTATATAGATTTGTTGGCCGAAGGCCGAAACAGATTGTTCAACTGCTTCATAAAAAAATGCAGAATTTAGATTTTTCAGTCTTCAAAATAAGATTATTTTGCAAAACTAGCTGTATCCAATCTTCAGCTTCCACCCTTCAAGGATCCAATCTTTGGTTGCCTTTGGATTACGTGTTGTCGTGGTGGAAACTGCTTGAGTCAAGGCAGTGATCGAGAGGGTTCGGATCCGTCGTGAAGATCTGCTGTGCTAGCAACAGCACAAGATCCGATCCTGCACTAGGATCAACAATCACGATAAGTATTATAAACACCAAACAACATTGGCGATATTGATAAATTACAAAGAATAATTTAAAAGTAAGAATTCATGTAATAAATATCTAATAAATGTTAAATTGAATTAAAATATGAAGAATAAAGGTTTTTATAAAATATGTCATCATGCTTGGGCTAGTGCAGGATGAGGGTGCATAAAACGGGTAAAACAAAGGTAAATGATTATGGTTTAGGAAGGAAAAAAATTGCAAAAAGAGAGCAATTTAGGGGGCTAACAGTGAGTTTTAGAAATCTCACTACCTTCATTATCCTTGTCACAAATTCTTCATTATTCTACTATTTATTCATTTCATGGTTAACCTGCTACTCCTAAAGGGTCCATCATGGGCTTATTCTACTCATCTATTTTCTATTTTCCCACCTATAACCCCAACACTATGTTTTTCCTTTGCCTTACTCCTTCACTTTCCATCTAGGGTTAACAATCAACCTATTCATTCCCATGTTCATCAGGTTCCTCAAACCATGATGGTCTCAAAACTACCTATATAGGCTCTTTAGATCAATCAAGTACATCAATTTATATATATTCAAATATATCAATTAGTCAAAAACTCTGTTTTTACACTATTAAGTTCCCAAGCCTAATTTTAGTCAAAGACCAAGTTAAAACCCTCCCACTAGATCATTAGGGTTTCATAGGTTGTTGGGTCTTCATTAGTGTTTTAAGATATGTTCTTCTTATGCTAGAAACTGGTTCAAATGAAAAACAAGATCAACAAATGGTTGTCAAGAAAGATCAGAAAAATCTCCTAAGAAGACCACTCTACCAATTTCAAGTTCTGCAAAAGATAAATGAGAAATTTTAACATTTCTACAGGAGTGTTAAAGTGACCAACAACAAAGAATTGGTAAGGTAATAGGCCTGTTACAAATTGAAGACATTCACAACAAAATGAGAGGAAGAAATTTGTGTTCAAGAAGAATTAGGGTTATTAAGCCTCATTGGGTCAGCAGTGTGCGAAGCAGGTATCTAGTGAAGCAAATCACATTGAAAAAGCATCCCAGAAACCTAGGCTTTTGGTAAGATGGTCAAATTAAGGAGGTAAAATTAAGATGTTAGAACTCCATGATGACAACAAAAATAATATTTTAAAGGGATACTGTGTATGTCATCCCAGAGTTTTCCAAAGTGAAATTCCTCACTGTTTCAAAGGACAAAGAAGTAAAGAATATCAGTAACAGGAGGATCAAATTCTCATTTTAAGTTACTCACACTTAGTGGTAAAAGGAATGAAAACATAGTTTTGAGCTCTAAGAGGGAAACCCAAGGTGACTATAAGGTTTTTGCTGTGTAATTGAATATATCAAACTTCAGGAATATCATAAAAGCCTAAGTCAGTATGTTATGGCACCTGCAAATCAGAAGTGGCCAAAGAGAAGGTAGCAAGCGTGATCTAAATTCTATAGTGCTGGTCAAAGGTGAGTTTATCATGCCCAAGGGTCAGTGAGAAAGGTGAAGAAAGGGTTCTCATAATCACCTATCAAGCAAATGTTGAAAGGCATCAATAGGACAAAAGGAAGTTAAAGTTCCCCGAATGGAGCAAATCTGCTTACAAAGAGTGAAAGGAGAAGAAAACAATGTAAAAGGATCAGTAAAAAGACACAAATGGTTGAGTTGAAATGTACAAAGGAAGTAGAAGAAGACCAAATTCATCCTTTGAAGTCACCTGCAAACCAAAATAATAAAGAGTTGGTGAGAAAAGCAATATAAAGGCAAAAATCTATGTCTTAAGTCACTTGCAGTAAAAAAGTCAAATAAAATAGCAGTGAAAGTGACAAAGGCAAAAACATTAGAAAGTGGGTTTGCTGGGATTAAATTTAAAATTCCAAAAGCATATTTAGGGTCATTTTGTTTTTCATTCAACTCATTATTCACTTGCAAGGATAAAAAATAGTCGAGGAGTGAAACTGTGAGTGTTTTTAGAGTCAAACGAGCAAGTTACACTGTGTTGCGTGCCTGGAGTCGTATGCTGCGCTCTTGGAGGTTTTTTCTGTGCAAAATATCTCTGCGCTACACACCTATAAGTGTGAATTGTGTGTTTACCCATTCAGAATCTGAGTGAAACATTCACCTGGTAGCCCGTTCAGACTCTACGTACAGCGTTCACCCGATAGCTCGTTTAAACTTTGTGTACAACCTTTCCCAACCGGTCCATCGTGCACGCGCTACGCGTTCAACCGGAGACCTAATAGGCCAGTGTAGAGATACTTCAGTGCTGTGCGCCTGGCACCTGGCACCTTAGCTTGACCAACGTGCACGCGCTGCGCACCTGGGGAAAAGCACGATAGACACAAGCTCGACTGGCCCAGTGCTGCGCGCTCAGTGCTACACCCTCGTCCGACCCGACGACGCGTTCAGCCACCCAACAACATGTTCAGGTGCTACGCATTTTGCCAAGAGGGCCTCTGCACCAGTTCAAACCCTCAATTTACTCAAGGCCTCCTCAGATTAGCCTCCAAGGGTTTTCTGAACACCTCCAAGGGGTAAGTACAAAACACAACCTCCTCTTCAAGGTTCTTGTCATTTGGTTAAAGGAATAAAACCTAGAAAGATGGACTAAATGTCTTGAAAACCTCCCTCATCTGCAAACCATAAAAGAAAAGTTAAGGCAGAGTGGCCATCAAGTTTGTCTCCCCTTACCTCTCACTCGTAGTCATACACCCTACCCTCACTCATTTACTCCTCCACTTGCAAAAACCTGCCTTTCTCATCACCATCTCATTTACCCTCTTCATATATTTTCACAAGTAGAGTTAGGGTTTTGGTTTTCAAGGCAACAGTGAAATCAAGATGTCAAGGGAAGGTAATAGTGACAATTTTGAGGGAGGCCAAGGGCCTAGAAGACATCAACGCAAAGGTGGAAGAATAAATAGGTTTGAGCCACTGAACACCATGGAGTTAATGGCATCTCCTATGACAGTTTCATATTTCTAGAATGTGGGTTGTTTTTAATTTTGTGAAAGAGTACAATAGGTACAAAGTCATCTTGAGCTGACCAGGCTTTTTATCCTTAACCTTCATGACAATCAAGTAAATTTAGTAAGGGTAAAATTTGAGCTATCTTCAAATACCATTTCTATGGCCACTGGGATACCTAGTATGGGAGAAAGGTGGTTCAAGCAAGCTAATTCGAACCTGAGCCACTATGAACCTTTCCTAAAACCTAGATACAAAGATGATTGCAAATCCATTTTTCCATTTTCACATTTGCTAAAGAGATATGCGCCCTTGATGAGAGTCATCATGAAATATTTTACATGTGAGGGGAGATTTTCTAGGCTTTATTCATACCACATAAGATTTCTCATGCACTTCACTAGGGTAAAGATGCTACATTTTCCCTATTATCTCTATAGGAGTATTGATAAGATGTCTTATATTGTGCAGAAGAGACACCCTTCACAACAAATGCAGAGCCTCTTTCACCATTCTCTAATCAAAATGGTTGTGTTGCATCAATTAGCGGAAAAGGGTATTCCATGGTAGGTTTTCATTGCCCATGAAGTGTTCACAAACCCACATCCCCATCCTCAGCAAAATTTGCCCTCATCATCTCATCCTCCTCCCCATATTCCCCCATCATATTCTACTGATCATGCTTCACCATCTACCCATATATACTCACCTCAAGAAAACTCTTCTTCCTCACCCTCTCCCATTGCATCAAATCAAGAGGGAAGTGGTAGTGAGCAAGCAAGTGACCATGAAGGAGAAGGTACTGATAAATCAAGCAGTAAGGAAGAAAATGAAGAGGCAGAAGACAATATGGACACAATTGAAGGAAGTGACAAAGAAACAGACGATGATGGTGATGGTAGTGAAACTAAGAGCCATAATGACAGTAAAAATAGTGAGGCTCCTAGTAGTGATAAGGGTAGTGATGATGTTGGAAACAAAGAGGACAATGATGAACCAGAACACATGGAGGTAGATAATGGTGCAGAAATTAGTGCAAATGAAGAGGAGAGTAGCAATCATGATGATCATGACATCAGTGGAGATAATGATGATGATGAGCATGATGTTGACACTGATCAAAACAACAAACACAACAGTGGTAATATTGAACACGGTGAGGCCGATGTTGGAGATAAGGAGGTAAGCCAAGAATTCAGTGAGCCAAATAATAGTGACAGTCATGACAGTAGTCATGATGGTCAAGAAGAAAGTGAGGCTGCTAGCAGTAATAAGGAGTAAAATGAAGCTGATAATAGCAGTGGAGATCACAGCAAAGAGGCAGAAGGTAGTATGAATGCAAATGATAGAAGTGACATCGAGGACCACAATGACAGTGAGGTTGATGATGACAGTGAAGAGAATGAAGAGGCTGGTGATAACATTGAAAATCATAGCAATGGTGCTACTAATAGCAGTAATGAGGGAGGTAGTGACAGTCATGACAACAGTCATAATGGCCAAGAAGACAATGAAAACAATAAGCCTCACAGTGATAATGGTGATAGTGCAGAAACCAATGATGACAGCTCTAACAGTGAAAACACAAATGAAGAAAGAGGTCAAGAAGATATTGAAGCTGATATCATTGAAGGAGAAAGGGATGATGATACAAATGAAGATCACAACAGTGATGTCAAAATGGAAGAAAATGAAAGTGAGGTTGATGAAATTAGTCAAGAACACGGTGCAGAAAACAATAGTCATGACGTCAGCCATGGTGAGGGCATTCAGATGAACAATATTGAGCCTTTCCCTCTCACATACCAAAGAGGAAAGAGGCATGTGTTTTCTGCCTCTAAAAGGCAAGGGACCATGCCATCCACCTCAGCTAAGAAGCTTGACAAAGGCAAACAAAAGATCAAAGAAGAAGAAGAATAAGAATATCAGCATGAGGTTGAGAAAGAGTTTGAACTCCTTCATATTGACAGTGATGAGGAAAATGAGGCAAGGATCTCAATCTTTCTCCTCCAAAACAAAAATTCCCAAATCGAAGACCTCCAAGAAAATCTAGATAGGGCCAAGTGTGTGAATAGTGTCCTTGAGATGGATAACAAACAACTAGGGGCACAAAATTCCATTTATGAGGCTAGAAAAACCAAAGCCTAGAAAGAAACTCAAAGAGCACAGATAAAGATAGAGGAATTCATGGGCATCTATGAAGAAAGTGAAGATGAAGAAGGACAGTCTAGAAGAAGACCAAGAACCATGGGTTTAAAGATGGCCTTGGCAGGAAAAAGAGAACAAGAGTCAACCTTGGCATAGCAGCTCCCTCTAAGTGACCTACTTGCCATGGATATAGAATAAGATCAGGAGCCTTGGCTAGAAAGTGAAAACACACACTTGGAGGCCAAATTGGAGAAGGCAAATAGGGACCTTGACCTCCAAAATAAGATGGCCAAACACTATGCCTCGAGAAATCAAATTGCAAGGGCCAAGCTCAAAAGAGCCCTTGCCAAATTTCAAGCCCTCGAGGAGGCAAAGGGTCAATAAAAGCTTAACATTCTTGTTTATGCTTCCATGCAAGCATCCCAGACATTAAAAGGAAGATAATTGCCAATTTTGGGAACTTTTTGTAAATTTTTGGTTTTTGCTGATTTGGAGGGTCAAGGGCGCAGCACCCTTGGCACTACACTTTTTCTCAGGGCACTCTCAGGAGGTAAAGTTTACATTTTTGGAATCCTCAACTCAAGTACGGCATGCTCACCAAATTATAGGTTATTTGGAGTTGATTTGGTCCTCCAAAAGGGTTAAAAACACCCTAAATTTCACCTTTCTGCCTAGCTTTCAGGGCTTGTGTTGTGCCTTTACCAGCCTTGGGAAATTTTATTTTTGAACAGGTTAAAGGGGTCCAATCAAAACAAAAAGGGTAGTTTTGGAAATTAGACTCAACAGGCTTTCCAGAGAGCCATCACAGAGCCCATTCTGACATCGGGAAGACCTTCAAAGCTTGTCTGCAAGGTGACCCCGTTTTCCTGTGCATGTGCTGCGACCTTTGCCTTGAAATGCATCCTTAAAACTCAGTGTTGCGCCCTGACAATCAAAAAGTCAAAAAATTATGCTAGGAAAATTTTAGGATGTTTTTGGGAGCCTAAATGTCATTTTTTTTTTCTAAAAATCCTCAAGAAGATATTTTGCATCAGATATTTTGTGCCTTGGGCCTTGCAAGGTCTCAAAGGAAAAAAGTGACATTTATGATTAACTTATGGGTTTCTAGAAACCTAATTAGGGTTTTTTTCCTCCATGCTTGTTAAATAAAACATTGAGCCCTCATTGTAGGGGGTTGGTTGTTGATTAGACATTTTTTTGAGGATAATACATGGACTTGGAGATTAAAGACAAATTGGCTCTGATTTTGTGAATGGATTGGATTGTTTGACATTGGAGAAGGCTTGCTTGCAGGATCCCTGAGCATTGTAAAATGGTGATATGTTCCTATTTAGCTCATGTTTTCTTGTATTATCATTTTTTTCATCCTTCTATTGCAGTAGGAAAAAAATTTTAGACTAAGAAATGTTGTTTAGAGGCACCTTAGTTCTGTTTATCCTTCACTACTTCTATGTTTTCTTTTGCTAGGCTAGTTTAGAGAATTCTTAGTTTGCTCTCTAGACCCACTTATGCTTGCTTATCTTATGAATGATTTAATACAATATATATCAAAGTTTTTTTATGGTTAGCCCTAGTTGTTTGATGTTACTTAAACATTGTTCTTAAGATCTTCCTTTGAAGTATCATTGATCAGTTTTAGTCAAAGAGGTTTATGTTTTGATCATGCCCTTTGTCCATTCTTGAAAGGTTACTTTGGAGGTATTTATGACTATGATAAAAAATGTCTAGGAGTTCCCTCTTCTTTTATCTATGTTATATGTCTATCTTGAATGTTTTCTAATCTTGAAGGTGAAATTACTAGAAGTTATACAAGTTTATTACCTTTTATAGTTCACTGGATTGTTTATCTTAAATGCTTATTTGCTTGAGTTTAATAAAATAGTTATTGGTTTGCCTTGTCTTATGATTACTTCTTTATGCTGAGTAGTGTTAAAGACCCTTCTTGTTTAGAGGTATTTTTTCAAGGATTCTTAACTGCCATTTTACACCTACTATGTTCACAAATTTGGTGTTCATTCCATCTCACATAAACCTTGAAGATCCATTTTAATATGTTAGATTTGACTTGTGATGCACCTTGATTCATTGTTGAACTTTCCATAACCTTTTGTAGACTACATAGCCCAATGAATTGAAAATATCTCACTCCATCTATTTTACTTGATCATCTACCTAACACAAACAAACAAACAAACCCTAAACTTAACAACTAGCCTAAAATAAAACCCTAATAGAAAACAAGTTCACATCCTTTGCACAAAATATAGAGAGCCCTCTCTAAGTCAGGGAAGGCTAGGTCCTAGGACTCCAAAGGCTGGTCTGATGTTACCCCTCTTCATTTGTTCTTACCAATCTAACAAATTACGAGGACCTAACATTAGGTATGGTTTGGTTGTATATTCATAGGACTAAGGTGAAATGTTATAATGAGGCTATTGAGTGCCTCGATGACAATGGGGAACAAATAATTTTGCAGGGCAAGAATAAGGCTACATCCATTAGGATGGTTACATTTATGTAGGAAAATCACAGTCATAGGAAAGGGTGCGTCTTGTTTGTGATGCATATTTCCAATGCCAAAATTAAGGATGTTGAGGATGATAAGGTCTTTAACAGGTACCTGCTTTTGTAACAGTTTTAGGATGTATTCCCAACAGAGATCTCAGAGTTACCCCCTCACATGGAAGTGGAATTTTCAATTGTGTTGGTACTAGGAGTAGCACCAACATCAAATGCACGGTACAATATGAGCACTCTGTATTTAGTGGAAGTGATGTAGCAGCTGAAGGAAATGCTTCACAAGGGGTACATTAGGCCAATTTTTTCATCTTGGGGTGCACTAGTATTGTTTGTGAAGAAGAGGGATGGTACTCTCAGGTTATGCATTGATTACATGTATTTGAACAAGGTGAAAATTAAGAACAAGTATATGTTTCTGAGGATTGATGACTTGTTTGATTAGCTGAAGGGAGAAACAATGTTCTCAAATATTGATTTGAGATCAGGATACCATCAGGTACGCCTCAAAGATGAAGATATCTACAAGACTACTTTTCGGACTAGGTATGGGAATTATGATTTTTTTAAGTTCCTTTTGGTTTAAATAATGCTATAGCTACTTGTCTGTGATTTATGAAAAATGTGTTGTGTTCTTATCTGGAAAAGTTTGTTATCTGGACAAGTTTGTTATCTGAACATGTCGAATGCTTACAAAAAGTGTCGAGATTTCTCAGGGAACATCAGTTGTATGCCAAGGTTAGTAAATGCAGTTTCTTTCAGATAGAGGTCCATTACCTGGGGAATGTGGTTTCCAAATAGGGTATAGCAGTGGATCTGGAAATTATTAGAGCTATTATGGAATGGGGAGCTCCTAGGAATGTGCACAAGGTTAGATCATTCATGGGGTTAGCATGTTATTACATGCAGTTCATCATGAAATTCTCATGGATTTCTTATCCTTTTACATCATTGCATAGGAAAGGTAAAAAATTTGAATGAACATGGAAATTTGTAGCCAGATTTGAGCAGTTAAAGTAGGTGCTTACAAACTCTCTAGTTTTAAAAATTTTGGATCCAGATAAATAATTCGTGGTGTGTACATATGCTTGTAAAATAGGACTTGGTGGGGTTATGATGCAGGAAGGAAATGTAGTATGCTATGAGTCGAGGAAACTAAATGAGAACGAGCATAACTATGTGATGCATGATCTTGAGTTGGAAATGATCATCCACGTGTTTAATATGTGGATATGCTATCTTGTTGACATGAGGTTCATATTTATGAGTGATCACAGTGGTTTGAGATACTTATTTGATAAACCAAATCTAAATTCCTAGAAATCTAGGTGGTTGGCTACGATTAGTGAATTTGACTTCAAGATCAGGCACATTAAGGGTAAAGAGAATATGGTTGCAGATTATCTTAGTAGAAGGATATAGGTAAATCACATAGCAGTAATGAATTTTTATGGGACATATTTAGAGGATCAGATATTGCAGGCAGGACAACAAGATGACAGGTAACAACAACATAAGAAAAGGTTATCGTAGTAGGGCACATGCGAAAAGGATAAGGATTATCATATCATGGTAGATGATTTGGTGAGGTTTAAGGAAAAGATCTATGTGCCTGAAAAAAATGAGCTCAAGAAGATTATGTTGTGGTAATTTCATGTTAAGTTGTCTTCAGATCACCCGGTATATAAAAATACATTAACAACAATTAATAAATTCTACCATTTGCCAAATTTGAGGAAAGAGGTGGTAGATTTTATGGTGATATGTTTTGATTTTAAACATGTAAAATAAAAGTTTAAAAATCCAGCTGGTTTAATACATTCGATTTCGATTCAAGAGTCAAAATGGGAGGTCATTTCTATGGACTTCATTACAGGTTTATCGAGGACATCTAGAGAAAATTATTATATCATAGTTGTGGTTAACTAAAGTAGCTCACTTCATTCGAATGAAGTCTAATAATTCATCTAGTGAGGTAGCATAGGTATTCATCTGGGAGATAGTGAGGTTACATGGTATTCCTAGAAAGATTGTATGGAAAAGAGATGCCAAGCTCACTTCTAGATTATGGAAAGAATTATTTACAAGTTTGGGTACAGATTTTGCCTTCAGTACAACTTATAATCCACTGACATATGGACAACCAAAGAGAGTCAACAATATTTTGAAGGATATGTTGACGATGTATGTTTTGCATCAACAATGAAAGTGGGAAGAATATCTTCCACTGGTGGAGATTTCTTACAACAATGGGTATCAAGAATATTTGAGGATGAGTTTTTTTAAGGAATTATATGGATGGAGTTGTAATACTCCCATAAGTTGGACTAATCCAATTAATAGGGTATTGATTGGACCAAACATGTTGGAATACATGGTGTTAGTGTCAGTATTTGAATACTTCCACCAGGGATCAAAACACATTTGCATGTGCATCTTAGGTGTCCCATTCTGAATAAATTTTTCATCATTCCATTAGGTTATGATATAAAAATTTTCCACTGGTGGTTGTCCTGGTCAAATAAACTTCCTTCTCCCTCAGAAGATCATATTGGATGACTCATTGAGCATAATAACACCTATGGAAATGCTATGTTCACTTGGAAGTCTTTAAAGTCAAAGGTCAAAGTCTCATTCAAAAGTCAGGTCAAAAGGCAATCCCATTAGGTCATAGGGTCAAAATCATGAAAATTGGTCATTTCATCATCAAATTAAGCTTTTGAAGGAGTAGTAATAGTCAAATGTATTAAAAAAATTTAGGTCCTAAAATATCATTTAGAAGTAAGTGGCTTTGTTTTTACCATATTTGTCTCTCATTTGTGCTTGGAAAGATCATTTCCCTCTCCTAGGGTTTTGAGGGCATTTTTCTTAGTTTCATGACTTCCATGGTTAAATAATCAACAAGAATTGTATCTTGATGCTCTTACACCTTACCCTATCCTTAATATACCATCATAAACACTTACCATCACTCATATCCCTCAAAATCATCATTTTTCCACAAGCCCTAGCCTATTGCTACAATTTGACACTTTTTCGAGACTAGGCCTGTGTTTTTCTCTTTTGGACCCCTTACCCTCACTCAATCCTTGAAATTCCACTTTCCCCTACTCTCTAACATCTATCCCTATCCCCCAAAATTTCCCGAAGTATTTATACAGCCCATAACCCCTTCATTCCCCTCCCTCTACAAGGCATTCCAAAAATCCCTTATTTTTCTTACACAAAACCCTAATTTCCTTTCCTATTGAGCTAGGGTTTACTAGGGAATCAAATACATATGAGTAGAGGAGGCATAAGGGAGGTAAGTTTAGCAAGTATGAAGCCATCGCAACTCATAAAAATCATTCCTCCATCATTTTCGAATAAATCATTCCAAGAATCAAGTCATTTTCCACTCATAGGGCCAGTTTTTCTTCAAACTATCTTTCTGACCAAAAAGAGATGAAACTAACAAAAATGAGAGATTTTTTTGTCCCTAATAGGTCAATAAAGAAAAACCTCCTTCATATTTTACACAGGTATCATGGTTTTTTATAAATGTTAAAAATACAGGTGCTACACGAGGTTTGTTGCATTTTTGGAGTGACCTTGGGAAAATCAAGTTTTCTCCTAGTTGGAGTGTCCAAATGACTTGATTGATGCATCAAATGATAAATAGATAGATATGGATTTCCAATGAGATATCATGATCTCAATTTGGAGTTGAGGAAGGCCTTAAAAAGTTTCCTGCACTATCACTCTGTATTCTAGCACCCTCATTCAACACTTTTGACTGGTCTTGGGAAAATCAAATTTTGACAAGGAAAATGAACTCCAAAATAAAACCAAAACGTAGATTTGGAAAGTAGACAGGATAATATTTCCAATGAGCTATCCTAGGCCCAATTTGGACATCGTGAAGGCCTCCAATGGTGGTCTACAAACATGTGGTGCAGTGGTGCTGGGCGTTCAGGAATGGCGCTGCGGGTTTAGAAAATGCTGCCTCCTTTTTTCACCTTGGCACTGAGCGTTTACTAGTCTTGGGAGAAAAGTTTTTTAACAGAGAAGATAAACACCATTTTGGAAACTATAGGCACATTTGGAAACTAGAATCCGAGAGATTTTAAATGAGCTGTCATGGAGTTGATTTGGACATCGAGAAGGCCTCCAAACTTTCCCTGCAAGAAAGGCTATTTTTTTGTCATGGTGCTACGCGTTTAGCAGGAAAATGCAGTTTTCATCATCTTCAGCAAAATTTTGAATTTTTGACTTTTTACTTGGGAAAATGAGAAAATTACTGATGTAAATGGTCATGGTGAATGTAAATGTCATGTTTTTACTTTCATCTAAGGTAGATACATTAGGTAAGTCATAAGTTGAGGTCAAATGAATCAGTTTCCTCTCTTTTAGAGGCAAGTTGTTGGGTCTTCCTAGTTTTCAGTTTCTTGTTTGGGATTAGGTGAAACTGATCCTCATATCATGGATTTTACCCCCTAAGGCTAGGGAGAGTGGTTTTCAGGTCTATATCATATATTTTCTCAGTGATTTGTAGGGATTGGACTCACTTGGATCTTTGGCATCTCAAGAGACATTTTTGTATCTGTTTGGCTTGGACATGAATAGAAATTTGCAGCTATTTCTTTGGGATCCATGTGCTATGCAATTTTTGACATAGTTTCTTATTTGTGATCATTTTTATGAATGTATTGTGAGCTCATAAATCATTTTCATGTCTATGATATGCTTAATTTCAAGTTGAAAGGCAAAATTCATGTATCATGCTCTGTTTTGGGAAATTTAGCCTAATTTGTTTATTTTCTTCAATTTAGGAAGAACTCATCTTGCATGATCTTCCTAACTCCTCACCAGTCCCTTCACCTCATCATAATAATATTTTCATGTCAAAACCTTCTACCTACCTTGCCCCTCAGAACCCTTGCAAATTTTGACCTAATTTCCTTGCCCTAGTTGTTTGACTCCTCCTGATCCAGTAAACCCTACAAAATCAAAATCAAAACCCTGAGCTACTATACCTAGCCTAAAAGATTCTTTCTTCAGTCATCTTGACTGTTTTCTATATGGAGAGATCCCTCTCCTAGCCTAGTAGCGCTAGCTACTTGGCTAAGCATGGTTTGAGGTTACCTCGAGATTGCCTCTGTCAGCCTAAGGTTCAATCTGAGTGATAACACATGGAACAAAAAAATTAGGTTATCAAGAAGAACCTAAGGTAGAAAAAGACAGGAAAAGGTGTTTTCCAGATCATACCATTACGTTTGAGTTTAAAATTGGGGAATATGTGTATTTTCATAGCAATCCAAATAAGAGATCCTTAATGATTGGATCATCTAAAAAGTTATCACTTCAGTATTGTGGGCCTTTCAATATTCTTGAGAGGATTGGATCATTGGCTTACTAACTTTCACTTCCTTCGACAGTGAAATTCCTATGTGGCGTTGCTTAATAAGTATGTAAAATATTTTGATCATGTGTTTGATTGGTCTATATTGCAGCTGGATCCAAAACGTGAATTCCGACCAAAACCGTAGTGCATTTTGTAGTGAAAGATGCTCATGCTCTAGAATCGACCAATCAAGCAAGTTAAAGTGCATTGGAAGCACTTTGGGCCCAATGAAGCTACATCAGAGATGGATGATCAGATGTAGGCTATGTATCCTTCTCTATTCAGTGGTTGAGCAGATGTATTTTGGTATATGTTTTGGTGTTGTATTTTGGTCCTGTATATGTATATCTATATGTATGTAACTACTGTAAGTGTCCAATATTTAGTGATCAAATGTACGCTTTCAAATTTTCTTAGTAGTGGTACTAAGCCAAAATTTTATATTTTCAAGTCAATTTTCAAATAAAATTTTGTTCACTGGATATGTCTAGGTCTTAAAAATATACTCCTTCTAGTTTATTCATGGTCATCATAATTTTAAAGGTGATGTCATCCATTATCATCTACAATCTTAGGTCATTCACAATGCCTTCATCTAGTTCAGAGTCTAGGTATCATTTGTTTCGCTACCATAAAAGTATAATTATGCCATCAAATAGGGAAACAAGACTTCATTATCATCATAAAAGTCATTTAAAGGGAGTTAGAATAGGTAGGGAAATAAATTAAGGCATTTTGTATTATTTCAAAGCTTGCTACATTGTCAAACTGTTTCAAAAAGGAAAAATTTTCCTCAAAGTTTTTGGTTTCACTAAAAGACAAAAAAGGTCATTTCAAGATGTTATGAAGAGAAAAGAAGGATTATTCAACTCATTTTTTCTTTCCATGTTTGGTAGATCTACTCTCTTACCTTCATATTGCTCCATAATTGTCAAGGGTTGGAAGAAAATCAATAAAAAATCTCTAAAGATACCTCTGCTATGCATCTGGAAGGTTTTGTTACACTTCTGGAATGCTCTGCTATGCATCTGGACACTTGTGCCACACATCTGGTAGTGTGCTACGCTTTTTTCATTTGGCTCCTAAATCACTCATCCAAGCTCTAGGATCACTGCAATAAGTTTAAAGCTTCTTCAATAGTAATTCAACACCTCACATCCTCCTTAAGTCAATTTATCAGGCAGGGTATTGATTTTATTACTTACCTCCTCTCCCACTACGTTTTCACTTTTCCCTATGATTGAGTGATTTCAGTGGACCAAACCCTAACCCTATGATCTAATACCCTCATGCATATTTTTTAGACCATAATCTATCATACCCTACAATTCACATCTTCAGTAAACATCATTCCCATCAAAACCCTAAATTCTACTATTTTTCTGTTGGAAAACTAGGAAATCATTGTTTTTTCCTAATTTTATCACCTTTCTTACATCCATTTCACCAAATTTCACCTATAATTTGAAGCCAAAATATAACCCTACCTCCCGAAATATTTTGGTATTTTTTCTTGGCTTTATTACCCTTCATCTCACCCTCCAAACTTACCCTATCCCTATCCTATGTTTTTCGAAATTCACTTCCCATACCCACTACATCTAAACAGCTAGGGTTTCATACTTTTGATAGAAATTATGGAAAATGGAAAGAAAATCCACAAAGGAGGCTGCCACTTCATATTTGACTCATCCACCTTGCAATAAGTCAGTGCCTCACCTTTTTCCAAGAGATGCTTTGAGAGGACTGGATGTTTGATGTTCTGTGAAAGAATTATGGAAGAAGGTTGTCATCTCGAATTGACTAAACTATTTTCCACTAGTTTTATCATGGGAAAGGCCATCATTGCAGGTGTATAGTTCAACGTATCAGCAAACGTGATTTCTTCAGCAACAAGTATTCCTAGTCATGGAGATAAGTGGTTCAAGGGCATGGACTTAGACCTTGAAGATTACAATTTGTTCCCCAAACCTCATGCCAAAGAAAACTCTTAGCACATTTTCCTTTTCAAGCACCTAATTGACAAATATGCTCCTTTTATGAGGTTAATTATGAGATATTTCACATGTGAAGGGATATTTTGTAGGTTGTACAAGTACCATGTCAAATTTTTGATGTGGTTCACCTCTACTAAACCACTTGACTTGCCAAATTATTTGTACATAAGTATGCTTAAAATTACTGAAAAGGTTAAGAGAAAAAACAAATATCACTATCCAAGTATATTCTATCATGGCCTAGTCAAACTCATTGTTTTACATCATCTCTGAGCCATCAAAATCAGTTGGGAAACCTTCATGGAGAAAGTAGTAGCAGCACCCACTACTAGTCCTCTTGTCCTTCATAACATAACATTACCATTAGTATCAGAAAAACCAATGGAGGTTGGCTCTTCGAGAAATAAATCTTAGATTTCAAAGGATCCTAGGTTTGTTGAGATCACTCACACCTATGAGAAGGGAAAGAAACATGTTTTTTCTCCCAAATCCATCAAAACTGTATCTACACTTGATACTATATCTGAGCAAAGATAAATGGAGGAGCAACCACTCATGCATCAGATTGAATCACCATTGCACCAACATGATGAAAAAGTGCCCTTGGAGGTTGGGGTGGCAAAGAAAATGAAAGATAGGCCAAAGAAACTCAAATGAAGCTAAAAGAGAATGATAACTTGGATTTGTTGGCTGAAGATTCCTTGATTTTTTAGCACATCATTCATAGGTGTCATAAAAAAAAATTTGAGAAGTTTTGAGCAACTTGGGCATTTTTGGTGATTTTTGAACTAATCTAGAAATTCTGCCTTCATAGAAAAGTAGCGCCAAGGCGCTATGATTTTTCTCATGACACCAAAATGAAGATTGAATCATATGGTTGGATGCATTTTGATTAGTAAATTTGAATTATGGAACTGGTTATGCATACAAAACTCTAACTTTGAAGAAAAAACCAATAACATATCATTTTTCTATGCTTCTGCTACTGTTTTTGACTAGGCACCACGCTTCCAGAGTGAGGTTGGGAGAATAAACTTTTGGACACCTTGTTTTGGGTATTTTCTCAAAATTCCAGATGTTCCAGAAAGTAGACACATAGGGCTTGGAGTTCTCTCTCTATTCTCTTTCTATCACACTCTTGCAAACTTAGATTTTTCTTGGAGCATTCTTGGAGAAAATTGGATTTGGAGAAAGAAGGCAAGGAAAGCTAGAAAGCATAATGGGACTACAGAATCAATAGATACAACTAGATTTCTTTGTAGGTATCGATTTGCGTGTATGGTTTATTTGCTACTTTTGGCATCCATGGTGTATGCATATGTCTATTTGGTTATGATTTGTTATTGGCATAGAGGACTTCCTGGATTGACATTGGTTTTGTCTATCTTTTCCATTTCGTGGATATCCATGGTGTTTTGGGTTTTTCCATTTTTTTCTAGTTGGTTCTCATGTTCCTCATATTTTTGGGTTGAGCTATTAGTTCCTAGCACCTTGGTTGGAAAAACCCTCTGGAAATACTTGGGTTGAGTTACTAGTCCTGGAAACCTTGGTTGGACAAACGCTCTAGAGCCCTTGGTGGGTTGAGTTACTAGTCCTAGAGCATTGGTTGGAAAAATGCTCAGAATCCCTGCAGAAATTGTGGGTTGAGTTACTATTCCTTGAGCTGGGTTGGAAAAAACACTCTTTATCCTTGGATATCTTGGGTAAAGAATGAACTAGTGATGATTAGTGATGTTCGACCAAGAGGTGGAATCACTAGGTTGAGCCTATTTGGCCTCTAGAATACTTGGCTTGGTTTTTTTTGGTTATTCCATGAGATCCCACATTCATGCAAAAAATATGGCACATGGGTGATTGGATGAAGAGAGATTGGGTTCAACCCACTCTATTGTCGGGTGGTACGTGGAAGTCCCTGACTTGGTTGGATTTTTCATGTGTTAATAATAGCTCTTTTCCTCTTGTATTTTATAATTAAATGTACATTTTATGGTGTTACTTTTATGGTTATATTATCAACATTATAATTTTGGTTATATGTTGGTTATAAGCATGGTTTTATGACCTATTTTAGTTATGGTTCTCATCATGTTTTGATTGGTAAATGAATGGCTATTGAATGAATTGCATAAGAGATGTTATTCCAACTATCATGATAGGGAAAAAATACTTCTTGATGATTTTCACATAAATATGAGACCCATGTATTCAGATATGCATTTATAACCTATATTTTACATGTTTCCCATGTGTTTGATGAAATTCCTAGTATGTTCTAGTCAATCTAGGTCAACATTTTAGTTGAGAATGAATGTTTTGCTTTGTCATTGTGTAAATAATGATTCTATGTTACCTTATTGAATTAATGAACATATACATACTTATAACCTACTTGTATTATTTACGCAAAGTGTTTGTATAAATGACTAATTTGGACCTGCAAATTCATCAGCTCATAAATTTTGCATAAGATCTCCATTTAACTATCATAATATCTTGTTTAGAAGATATATATGAGGAGGCAAAAAAAACACATAAACCCATTTTTCATTTTTCCTGTCTCTCCATTTTCTATGAAAATCTCGTTTAGGCCCTTAAAATTGCCTCAGAAGTTTAGAACCCGAAAAACTACCAAAAATAGAAAGTTTCGTTAACTTTAAGGAGATGAAATTGAAAGGAAATAATGTTAGGTAAAATAAGGATGATAACGGTGTGATCACATGTCACTAGGGTTTTCAATCAATTTTGGACATGTGGACCCCATTTTCCATAAGAGAATCTTGGAGATTGGGTCCCACCCAATAAATATCACCTCATTTTTACCCTAGAAAGCTCATGGATTTGGGTAAATGTGGGATGTATGGTTACACATAATCTCCAATATACATAAACAAGAAAGGGAAGAGGGTTGTAACCTTTACAATTCCGTAGAAACAAATTTCTAACCTTAATGATATGTATAGGATATTAAAGGAATAAACTAATATGTGGAGTATAAATCATTTCTTTCTGTGCCCAATGGTGATTCCATAAAGTCACCACAATTTAACTTGGTAACAAGAGAAAAGGTATTAAGAACTTAGAGCCAACTATAAATATCCAAATAAGAGAGTGACTTGATAACGATAAAACTCCTCAACTATAACAGAGCTCAAGGTTCCATGCATAGATGTACGTTTTTATTTTAAGATAATATTAATCAAAATTCATCACGACTATATATTAATGAGAAGAATATTAATATGATTTGTCATTAAACTTTACATGCAAGGAGTTGAGATGAAGATGCCATTTATTTGTCGCAACCTTGCAATAAAATGGATAAGGGTTTAGGCCATGAAGTAGAATAGTAAATAAAATATTATAAGGGATCATATTTCCAATATTTACCTTGTAGTTTCTACCTAGAACCTTCTTTAAAAAAAATGTTCAGCAATAATCATAGTAGTCTTAGATAATTTTGAGAGCAGAAAAACCATTTTTCTAGCATAGGATCTTCTAACCTTGTCAATATGTAGTAGATGGGTTGAAATGTATGCAAATAATATTGTTAGGAAAAATGAAAATAAAATAAATCTAGTAAAGAATTAAATACCAAAGTTGAGTTCCTCTTCTTTTTAGTTTTATCTACAAGAAAAGGAAGCCATAAAGCCTTTCACAAACCACTACAAAGGCACTTGAGAAATTGAGTATTGAAAACATAGATATCCAATCAGCCAAAGAAAATTATTTTAGTAGGGTTTGAGGCCATGGGTGAGAGCTCTAGACCATCACCAACACAGATGCACAATGAAAATGTGATGGAGGAACTAGGTAGGGTAGTTACCCTATGCCCCTTAGTGAGCAGTCTAGACCGTTCTTTACCAAGATGAAATCTAGAACATTATATCTGATAATGTGTATGAGTTTCACGTACGAGGTGGGACCACTACTCCACGTACCAACCACCAAGTAAAAACAATCGTTCTATCGAACAATTGGACTGAGGTTTAACTAGGATTCACCATATGCCTTTAAGACGTGTGATGAATAATGAGAAAAGGTTAAAACCATATATATATATATATATATATATATATATATATCTATATATATATATATATATATATATATATATATATATATATATATATATATATAATATAGCTGCGTTTTGTGTAAGGATATACCACATGAAACATGGAAGATTTTGCAATAAGTCTTATATATTACATATATGTCATCATGTACAGGTTCAAAGGAAAACACACACACGTATTCAAATATGGTAGTTCATATATTATGCAGAGTGAATAAGAATCATGGACTCAAGTGCTTAAATAACTTATATAATTAATTTTTTAGATATAAATATAATATATATAATATATATAAGAAATAAACATATATATATATATATATATGGATTCTATACACATACCATTCAAGGGTAAAGAAGTTAGATATCCAATTGTGTATCTCCAAAACCCATAATGTAAGAAAGGTAGCAGAAAATTTTAATTGAATTTTGACCCAAGGTTCAACTTAGGGTGCCAAAGAACATTTCCTCGTAGTCTATCACTTCGCTGAAATTTTCACTCCCTTGAATCAAAGGAGCATCTCACTCGAGGCGAGGCAGAACCATGAAAAGGTGTAAGCGATCTACATTTAACTACTTAAACAACATGCGTAACCATTTGTACATTCATTCACATCTATTTAACTCATACATTTCACAGAAAATAACCATAAACAGAAAAATTTAAATGGGAGTGCAAAACACATAGAAAAATAAAATAACTCCCATTATCCTTTTATTATTAAAGCATCAGAGCCTGATTACAATATCATCTCTCCATTACAACTTGAAACACATTACAAACTTGCACTCAAATAAAAAAATACACAGTAAATATCAAAATAGAACATTACATGCTTCTATCTTAAACATTACAATAACGTTAAAACTTTTTAGGACAATCCAAAATATACAATGTTGTCTATGCTTTCAATATGCTTTGAACTTTTTAGCGTTGTCCTAAAAAAAATTGTTTCTCACTAGATTTTCTCTTCTTTTATAGCCATGCTTTCTCAATTTAGTCTCTGGTCCCTCGCTCGCTTGATTCACATTTTTCCAACAGCACTAGCTAATACCTTGGTTCTCTACAGGATTATATCAAAATAAGTTTCAAATTCTTCGGTGTGTGCCCTTATTTTCCACTACACAAGTCCTATGTACTATTCCTAATTAGCCCAAGCTAATAGGAATATTCAATTTTTGTTTTGTTTCCTGTTCATTGAATAAAATTGTAAAGGGGGATCAATAATATCTCCTAAATAAAAAAATAAATCAATGCTCAATGTGAAACAAGCTAAATCTGAGCTATCTTCAAAAACACACTCAAGTTTGAAAGAGACTGGATCAATTGACTGGGTCAACAGGACCAAATCAACAACGTTGTCTAGGTGCAATGAATCTCCAAAAGGCACAGCACAGTCCATGTTGGAGGCCACTCATGTGAATGAGGCTAATTCATCAAGATGGTTTAGGGTTTGGCAAGGTTCCCACATTATAAAAGAAGGAGGACACCAAGAAAAGGGTTGATTATTTGATATTTATAAAGGTGTTTTCTGTTTATACATTCCTTATTCTCTGGCTGTTTAGCTGAGAATAGTGTTGTTTAGAACTTGGGTGTTCCTGGTCGGGAATCCCACCTCTTTCCTTGAGTAGCTCTTAGAGGAGACTTGTTCTATCTTGTCCACTATCAGGATTTGGGCCAAGCTTCATCTTCCAACCACAATTCAGATCCTGTTAAGGGTTTGATTGTTTTTGTAGGTTGCAGCAGTGGAAGCTAGATCTATTTAGATCTAGACAAATCTAGTGCCTCTTCTTAGTGAGTGTGTCTTTTAACCTCATGGAAGAGTGTATTGGATCATTAGAGCTGCACTTTCAAATATAGGCATCAGGCCTACTTAGTACTGAAGCTAACAACGCAATTTATCTCCCATAATTTCGTTATCTACAAGAGGGAAGTTGCAGGGTGTTTGAGCAACATTTTGGAGGAGTGATCTCTGCTGTTAACGGGCTCTCCTTGCACTGTGGTGATCCATGGATTGGCCACCCAATCCATGTTCATTTCAGATCTGATTTGCATATAGTTCTATTTACTGCAAAATTCCTGAATATTGCTGCAAGACTGCAACTTAGATCTCAGATCTACTCACTGTTGTTCATGATTTGCTCAAATCCCCAAGGGGAGTGTATTAAGGATCCCATCTAGTACATAGATCTGTATTGGATATACCTTTTTGTGTGAAGATCTAATCCAGATCTGAAGTGTAATAGATACCAGCTGTAGCATCAATAAAATAATGTTGTCAAGCTTTGTAGTCTCCATATGTTGTTGCAGCACCTCAATCTTGAGGGTTTCTTCATATAATTCTTGTTTCTCTCTTGTATATTGTATGAGCATCACCATGTATCTGATTTAATGATGTCCATAGCATATTTCATCCATCACCTTTATAACATCACGCTGTCTGTGCTGTAGTAAATTCTGCAGTAATTAAGTCATGGGGATTGGGCATTTTTAAGCCATGTCGGGAGAGGGAGATATGTTTAACATAGCTAAAGTAATTTTTTTCTGCTCAAATTTGGTATGTGAGTCCCACATGACCTAAGCTACGATATCCCACCATCACTTGCCCTTATTGTTACGCTCATCTCTGAAATTGACCTTTTTAGGGCATAAAATGTTGTTTTTCCCCAAATTTTGGCTCATAAAATGAAGTACAGTTTGCTTCTGTAGCTTGGATTGATGGCTATGTGTTTTTAACACATCCTATGAGCTATTTTAATTTTTAAAATCTATCACTGTGTTTATACATTGCTACAGTCCCTTATTGGGCATTTATCAAGCCATACTAGGTGTGGGAGGCCTGCTTGCCCCACCTAGAAGGATTTATTTTGATATCCTCTTGGATTTAGGACTTAGATACTCATATATAAAAGATACAAGTGCTGGTTTCAAATCATGTAGCATTCATTCCTGGAAAATTCATTTTCCAGTCATGCCTTGCTGACAGTTCCCTTTTGGGGATATTACAGTGGTAACAGAACATCTTTCTTAGCATAGCCTGTGCATCCTTTGGGTAAATATGATTTTAGAGAAAGATGAGCCTCTTGGTGATGGATAAAATTGGTATCAAGGAAGAAGACTAAAGAAATATTACACAGAAGACAAAGAGAAGAGTTTTTCTAACACTCTCTCTCAAGCCATGCATGAATTGAAGGAAGAAATCAGGGGAATGAGAAGGAGAAGACATGAAAATTCCTCATGGAGTTATTCGCATGAAGAAAGCCAAAATACTTATTATGTTGTGTGTGAGCATTCAACCACACAATCTGATCTACAACGTTGTAACATGCCTACTTTCTTGTTGAGAGAAAGAGGAGGAGGAGGAATGACGGAAGAGGAGATCTCCCTGCTTATTTTCCAAACCTTGGAAGGTATTAAAGAATATCTCAAGGAGATGGAAGGGGAGAAGTGTAGAATATTTTTGGAAGGGTTTGAAACAAGCCCTAACCATTCTCATGATGGGTGTGAGCATTCAGCCACACATGCAGATCCATAGCGCAATCTATTACCCACATTTACCGTAAGGAGGATGGAGGAAGAAGATCCATCACCACATGGAGGTGAAGGGGGAGCCATTGCTTCCATTAGAAGAGCCTTTGTATCTTTACAAGGAGTTCCAAATGATTCAACATGTGGGAATCAAAACAAAACTCTGGAGCAACCTGCAATAGCATTGGTGGATTGTGAGATGGAAGGAGAGGAATATAAGAAGGATCAACATCAAGGGGTGATGAGCATTCACCCTTATATATTTCAGAAGAATTATACACAAAGGAAGGAGACTACACTGTGCAGAGAAGAGGGGAAAAAATCAGTCCACTCATACATGCAGTCCACTTCAGATTTTGATGGCTCACTACATGGAGGCATTCCACCTGGGATGCCACTAGATCTAAAATTGGTGAGAGACATCTTGCCTCTTGGCTCACCGTTCTTGGATTCCAGGGAGGTGAGGAGCTTGGAGGATGAATTTGGCATGAGGGATGTCAAAATAGCAGGCAGCAACATGGGGAGAGCTTCACATGCCAGATCACTAGTGCTGTCTCTTAGGAGGATTGATCCCTATTGGAGGTCTCAACGTTTGGTAGAGTACTACAAGGATCTTGGTACATGAATGATTCTTGATGACCCGGATGGAGATGATAGATACATAGTGGATGATATGGTCATCTATTCTTATGGCAGAATCTTCTTGACTAGAGCTTTTAAGCTGGAGTGGAAGCTTCTTCATACAGCACATGAGGACTTCCTTTCCATGCATTATTATGCATATCTTTCTTTGGAAGAGGAGTCCACTTGGGAGGGCATCTAGCATGACATATTTCAGCATATGGAGATATGCATAGCCCAGATGGTGATGCATAGGAGGTCACAGTCACTTCCCTACTCATTGGAGGTGAGGGAAAGACTTCAGTTGAGCCATTTCAGCTCAAGGTTTCAAGTACATGGTAGAGGAGGTATAATTTCACGATATGTTTTGTACTTCTTTACTTTATATGAGCAGCATGTTGTACCAAGAAGGATCATCCCTTCTTGCATTTTGTATGGTGTACTTGTAGCTACTTGTAGCATGGATTTTGGCAACCTTGTTGGTGGTTTGTGGGGGAAGCCACATGATTCTTGGTGTGCACCATTGACACCATATTGTAACTTTGTATTTCCATCTTATGAGATGACTATGGCAGCAAACAAGTGGCTAGTGAAGCACTTGTTATCTCTTATTTTGATGCAAGCAAAGGATGCACTGTGATGGTTCCATGAGTGGAACTTTGATTCACTCTCTAGTTGTCATTTGGCAACTTTTTTTCATTGTATTTTTCTTCCATATATTGCTGATGTGTTTATGCTCATGGGAAGCTTTGTTTGGAGAGTGGGCCTGAATTTGAAGATGCCCATTGGAGTATGATTCTCCCTATTTCACATGATGTATGTTTTAGGAGAAACAATGGGCACACCATGATTGCCATATCACCCCTCTTCCCTTCATGTAGGGGGAGCCATTGGGAGAACATGTGTTATTTGAGGGGGCACTTCTTGGTTGATTCATTTTGTGGGGTGGCTTGGGCCAATTTTGGATGCCATGAAATTTCAGCCCAATATCAACAACCTCCACATACTTACCATAAATGGAGGGAGAAACTACTTGGATGGGAAAATATAAACTCTCCATTTAGCCCCAACGCATTGCATAGATCTGGGGTTAAATATTATTATGATAAGCTGCCTAGAATGGCTCATTTCATTTGGATGATTGCATGGGTATAGGAGTCACTCATTGGGAATGAGACTTCCCATGTTTTTCATCACTCCTACCTTGAGGAGGCCATTGAACAACAAAGATATTTCCACTTACATCTTCCATTTTCTCATGATTTACACTTTCCTGCTTTACATACTTGGAGGGAGACATTGGAGGACAGATTCATTGCATATTATGATGAGTTATGGTGGGGTCTATTGATGAGGATGCCACAAAAAGAAGGAAGGGGGAATTTTTCTCTACCTTGCAGTTGCTTGAGGTCAAGCAACATTTTGAAGGGGGAGGACTGTAATATTCCTAATTAGCCCAAGCTAATGGGAATATTTAGTTTTTGTTTTGTTTCTTGTTCATTGAATAAAACTATAAAGGAGGATCAATAATAACTCCTAAATAACAAAATAAATCAATGCTTAATGTGAAACAAGCTAAATCTCAGCTATCTTCATAAACACACTCAAGTGTGAAAGAGGCTGGATCAATTGACTGGGTCAACAGGACCAAATCAACAATGTTGTATAGGTGCAATGAATCTCCAAAAGGCACAACACAGTCCATTTTGGAGGCCATTCATGTGAATGAGGCTAATTCACCAATATGGTTTAGGGTTTGGCAAGGCTCCCACATTATAAAAGTAGGAGGAGGACACCAAGAAAAGGGTTAATTATTTGATATTTCTAAAGGTGTTGTCTGTTTAGACATTCCTTATTCTCTGGCTGTTTAGTTAAGAATAGTGTTGTTTAGCACTTGGGTGTTCCTGGTCGGGAATCCCACCTCCTTCCTTGAGCAGCTCTTGGAGGAGACTTGTTCTATCTTGTCCACTATCAGGCTTTGGGCCAAGCTTCATCTTCCAACCATAATTTAGATCTTGTTGAGGTTTTGATTGTTTTTGTAGGCTGCAGCAGTGGAAGCTAGATCTATTCATATCTAGGCAAATCTAGTGCCTCTTCTTAGTGAGTGTGTCTTTTGACCTCCTAGAAGAGTGTATTGGATCATTAGAGATGCACTTTTATATCTAGGCATTAGGCCTACTCAGTACTGAAGCTAACAACGCATTTTCTCTCCCATAACTGTGTTATCTGCAGGAGGGAAGTTGTAAGGTGTTTGAGCAATGTTTTGGAGGAGTGATCTCTAGTGTTAAGGGGCTCTCCTTGCACTGTGGTGATCCATGGATTGGCCATCCAATCCATGTTCATTTCATATATTATTTTCATCTGGTTCTATTTACTCCAGAATTCCTGAATATTGCAGCAAGACTGCAACTTATATCTTAGATCTACTCACTACTATTCATGATTTTCTCATATCCCCAAGGGGAGTGTATTAAGGAGCCCATCTAGTACACAGATATATATTGGATCTATCCTTTTGTGTACAGATCTGCTCCAGATATGAAGTGTAATATATACCAGCTGTAGCATCAATAAAAGAACGATGTCAAGCTTTGTAGTCTCCATATGTTGTTGCAGCACCTCAATCTTGAGGGTTTATTCATATAATTATTCTGTTTCTCTCTTGTATACGGTATGAGCATTACCATGTATCTGATTTACTGATTTCCATACCATATTGCATCCATCACCTTCAGAAAATCACGCTTTCTATGCTTCAGTAAATTCTGCAGTAATTAAGTCATGGGGATTGGGTATTTTTAAGCCATGTCGGGAGAGGGATATCTATTTAACATAGCTAGAGTCATTTTTTTCTGGTAAAATTTGGTATGTGAGTCCCACATGACCTAAGATATGAGATACCACCATCACTTGCCCTTATTTTTATGGTCATCTCTGAAATTAACCTTTTTAGGGCATAAAGTGTTGTTTTTCCCCAACTTTTGGCTCATAAAATGAAGTACAGTTTGCTTATGTAGCTTGGATTTATGGCTCTGTGTTTTTAACACATCCTAAGATTTTATTTAATGCTACATATCCATCACTGTGTTTATACATTGCTACAGTCCATCATTGGGCATTTATCAAGCCATACTAGGTGTGGGAGGCTTGTTTTCCCCACCTAGAAGGATTTTCTTTTGATATCCTCTTGTATTTAGGACTTAGATACTCATATCTAAGGGATCCAAGTGCTAGTTTCAAATCCTGTAGTATCCATTCCTGGAAAATGCATTTTCCAGTCATGCCTTGCTGACAATTCCCTTTTGGGGATATTATAGTCGTATCAGAACATCTTTCTTGGCACAGCCTGTGCATCCTTTTGGTAAATATGATTTCAGAGAAATATGAGCCCCTTACTGATGGAGAAAAGAGGTATCAAGGAAGAATACTAAATTAATATTACACAGAAGACAAACAGAAGAGTTTTTCTAATA
>JAXQQM020076050.1:0-135445 GCA_034641835.2 Pinus albicaulis | reverse complement strand
TGTCGTGAAATCCCACTCGCATTTGAACAGCCACTAGTCGCTCGATTTCGTGTCAAATACTGTCGTACGGCTCCTGTCAGACGGTTTTGGCTTGTGATTGGCCTCCCGGCTTAGAAACTCAGGTAAAAATCAAATTTCATTGCTTACAACCGCTGCACTTGTCCGCTGAAATGTCTTGTCAAATGCCGCTTGAATGTGTGCCAAAATCTATCCTTCTCACTCGTAAATTTTTTGCTCTCCTGCTCTCCTTCTCCTAACTGCCTCATGAAAGAATGAATGACCTTTCCTCCTTTTCCTCCTTTAACCTAACCCTAAGTGACTTTTGGGGAATCCCTAAATCCAATGGCTGAGATAGATTGAGATCTAGGGCTGAGATTAAATGCTCATTTAAATCTCACTTTCTATTTTTTAATTCACCCCATTTTAATAAAGACCCACTTAGTCTTTTATTTCCAAAGTTACTTTTTCCTTTCTAATTTTATATTGACTTTATTTAAAGTCACTTTAACTTTAGTAACTTTATCACTTAAAGTCACTTTAAAATTAGATTTGACTTTATAACTTTATAAAGTCACTTTAGTAACTTTATCACTTAAGTCACTTTTAAATTAGATTTAACTTTATAAACAAAATTATAAAGTTACTTTAGGAGAAAAATTAAATTCTTTTGGACACTTTTCCCTAGGCCAAAGATCAAAGCCTTAGGGAACCACCTGTCCTCCGGTACCAAATTTCAACAGTGGATGCCCACCAAAAGGATAGATTTTGTGGCAAATGATATCCTCCTGATGTTTAGGCTCTTCAACCTGAAGAATTCTACTTGCCTAGGGATTCACGCCAAGCCCTAGTCTCACTCCCTTAGCCTTAAAGGGGCTGAAATTTGAGGAGAGAGAATAATGGATAAGAAAGATAAATGATCACCAACCAATTGGACTAGTCCCTTATCCCTTGGGACTATGGAGTCAATGATGTTTCAAATCAGGCAATAGCTTCTAAGGAGGCTGAAATTTTGATGACCTAGCCTACCAAAATTCTAACAATTACCTATCCGATGGAAGAAGGGTTTATGGGAGAGCTACCAAGAGTTCACCACTAAGGACACTCATTCAGATGCTATGTATGAGTAATGCATGCAATAGATCATCTAGATTAACATTCCATAGATATTCAACAAATTAGGGCACAATTGCAATTACTAGAATCAACAAAATTCCATACATTGGACATGTAAGAGATGGGTATTCAAAATTTGGATACATTTACAAGTAACATGCAAAGAATCTATTCCATCCATCCAAAAGAATAACTCCAAAGTGCAACAATTTAGCTCCAAATATCAAAATGCATCAAAGATCCAAATATCTCCTTAAGTTCAAGAGGCCAAAAATGCACAAGAACATCGAAATAATCAAAGTGTGATGTGATGACATACAATAATGAAGGCCTCCTCTTTTTATATGAGGAGGCTGAGCGAAAATCTGGTAAACTTGTAACAATCTATCTCAATACTCTTAGAGCCCCATGTTGCAAGTGGGCCATCCTCCTGTTCCACAACTTGCATAATTCACTGCTATTGGTGGTTGAAACCAATGATCTAGTTGGCTGAAACATGAGCTTGTATAGCTTCCCATGCCAAACTCTAATCACTCTAGCCGAACGGATACTGGATCCCTTGGGTTACATGAGAACCTGCACATCTCGGGACACAACCTCATACCCCTTGTCCTCAATAGCGGAAACTGATATCAAGTTCTTTTTCACCCCCAGAACATATAAGACATGTATCACTATCATGCAAAGTTGTGACTCCTTCTCAAAGGATACAGTCTCAATACCAACTGCTCTATGGAGTCATCACCAAGCACTACCTCAAGATCTTAACCCTGTCCATAAGATCTGTAAAATGCTCACTGACACCTATCATATGGCAGGAAGCCCCAGTATCAATATATCATATATTGAAGGATGCAACACTATTGGAAAGACTAACCACGAAAGAAAAACTCTTTCTCGAACATTGTAGAAAACTCATCCAACTCATCCAACTCACATGAAGCTGCAACACTCTTCTTCCCTTTCTTGTTAGGACGCATAACTGCATAGTGTCCCATCTGCTGACAAGAAACACATCTCACTTTGCTCATGTCCTTGTCCTCCTTTTGCATACCTTTCTGCATGGTCCCACTTGTGGCACCCTTCTTGGACTTCTTTTTTCCCTTTGCCGCAATAGCAAGATTCTCCTCGTTATCCCCATCATGCTGGCCTGCACTCTTTTCGTTTTGTCTTATCTCCTTCTGATTGAAATTATCCCACAATTTCCTCCACTCTGGAAGATTTTCACGGGCTACAATCCCATCAATAAAGGTATCCCACTTCTTGGAAAAGCCACTCAAGGCTGTCCTTGTCAACTGCTCGTCTATAATGGCCTCTACCACTGCTGCCAACTCGTTTCTCACTTGAGTGATTTTAGTGAGGTATGATAAAACTATGTCAATCTTGGTCATCTTGGTACTCCTCTAGTTTTCCCGCAATGCCATATGACAAGTATTTACTATTAACATTTTGAGCATAACAAAATGCAAGAATCTCAATGTTGCTGGAAGGGAGACATTGTCAATTTCATCTTGAGATCTCCATGACCGTTCAGATAACTCCAGAGCTCTTTTGTACAGGTCATGTGCTTCTATGTTGAGCTCCCTGTAGATGAGCACAAAAGAAATAACAGAGAAGGATGGCTCCAACCTCTTTACCTGGTCAAAGGGTCTCAGGATCTTTTGCTTTCGAATCTTCCAGCATTTGGATCAGAGAGATACCGTTTTCTGCAGCCATTCTTAATAAGATTGCCTGCGCCTTCCATTCAGCCATTTTGTTAGTGGCCTTGGCCCTTACCTAACCATGTTCTCAAATATATGTTATGAGAATGAGAAAGGTAGATCACTTTCCTAGCACCACATGTGCCAGGGGTTTCTTGACATGCACCATTGAAAAAAGCAAGTAGGAGTTGCAACATATATACTTAATAGTGACATTTATTTTGAAAATAATTACGTTGGTAGAAAATTTAATGATCTGTGACGATTAGCTAATTAAGACCACGTTTTTTTTTCTATCTCTCCATTTTAGTTTATTTGTTCAATGAAAAAGTATATTTTATTTGTTTCTAATTCTTGAAGTCATTATTATGTTTCAAAATGTTTGCATTGGATTCAAAATCATGGGAGTTTTTCTTCTAATTATTGTTGAGTGTATTGTCTGCACAAAATTAGTTCATTGCCTTCTGCAATAAAGTAGTTTAATTAATTGATATCTATTTGTTCTATGTGAATTGATAGGAAGTCATTCCAAATTGCTCATTGATAAGCTTTTGAGAGTGGCGACTTCAATATCTTCTTTCCAAGGGCAATTCCCATTGTCATGTAGAGTATATGAAAAAGTTGAAAAAGAGGAATCTTCACTGGTGGATTTCATTAATCTGTCTGCAAAGGAAGAAGACATAATAGATCTTAAATTCGACTCATCTACTAGGTTAGTTTGCCTGTTTTTGTTTTTGATCCCTTAATGAAATAGTTGATTGAAATATACTATTGCTTTTGAATTTTAAATGCACTTATTTACCTTTAGTACAATGTAACAAGTTTGACTAAGCATTTGTCTTCCCACTATTATGGCAATCTCGACTATCAATCTCTTATAATATTTTTTGTGATTTTGGTTTTCTCACTGGATTGAGATGCTCTAGTCCTGATTCATGATATTTGTGTCTTATTAGAATTGCATTTTCGACATGAAATATGTATTACACTATTGATAATGAATGTATAACAGTTTAAGGATTGTGTTTTCTGAAGATGCATTTTTTTTTTTCGTTTAAGATATATCTTTAATAAGACTTGTGCAACTCTAAACATGAAAACATATAACTTGTGGGAAAATGAGGGAATAATAAATATAAATTGATTTATTCTTGTATAGATAGACTTGATGTGAAAGCTCATAAAAACATTCAAATAGAAGTGATTAAATAGTCACATTAATTTAGATCTTCAAAGACAAGGTTTTATTCATACAAAGATAGTGTGACATTTAGGAGGTACCTAGTAATAAGAAGGTAAAACTTCACCATTGGGCGTGAATCAGCTGCAAAGGTTCACAATTGGAAGCAAAATTCCCTTTCGAGTTGGCATTGTGTGGAGACAAGGGAAAAAGGTAAAAAGGTAAAAAGAGCACAACTACTCTTTCGAGCAGAGATAGAGAATTTGAAAATCCATATGCTTACATTTAAATATCTATCCCTATTTATAGGGAATGATGGCTTAATAATGTCTTACTTCAGAGAATTTATCATCTAATTTGCAATTGAAATCAATTGAAATTGCCTAATTTTTAATACAAACTTTGATTGATTAAGGGTTTGCTTACACCCTAGAAGGTTGTAGCTGCGCATAAAGTAACATTTCCTCCTAGGACATGGTATGTTTGAAGCATTGTAGTCCCATATAATTGCACTTGAAGGATGAGAGCAGTTCTTCCATTTTAGGTCCTTTAATGTATTTTTTATTTGAAAAGTGTTCACCCAGTAGTTGACTACCTTCATTAATTATTGGTAGCTTTTATGTTCTAATGTTGTTTTAGTAGCTTTAGGAGGTTATATGCCTACATATGGATGTGGATTTATTATTTTGAAGTGTTGGTTAATAATTGACATTGATGAAAATATAAGCTCTCTTGATAAGCACTCTTGATGGATGTTGCACTCTTGGAGGATTATAATTGATGATATGGATGACTATACTTGATGACATACATGATGACACTTGATGAGCACTCTTGAAGGACTTGATGACATGGGTAATTGTTGGAGGGCACTCTTATTTCAAGAACAGTCACAAAGAAAAATATACTTTGTCACCTTGGAGTCATCCTATCACATTGGCTCCTTCACCAACTTGAAGAGGAATCTTTCCTTTTTCCAATGAGCCCTCACTCAGCTCCTTACTCCAAATACTTTAAAGAGAAATTGATTTTTGAAGGTCATATAACCTATTTTGCAGTCTAGCCGACCTATACTTTGTCTCTCAAGTTGGCCTTCCTCCACAAGTCACGTCCCCTCATTTTCATAGCAAAATTCATATAAATAAGATCTCAGACCTCCATTTCACATCATCTAATTCGGTCATCCATCACAGAAGTACACATATAGTTCACAACTCGTGAGCTCTACAGCACCAAGGAGAAGGAGCCTAAGGCCGAAAAGAGAGGAAGCAATTCAAAAATTCTGACTGGTTTAAAAACTTGATGAAAAAAAGGTCTCTCGGACCTGTGATAAAAAAAATGAGCACTTAACTTGCTTGTTGGAAGACTGTGGGTATCATTCGAAGCTCAGACCCTCATCAAAGTGAACTCGGACAAAGCCACAGGCTGCTACAGGAATTTCTTTCAAAGGAACCTTGCCATCGAACCCTTGCAGCTTTAGACAAGTATCCATAAGCTTGGACAAGTGACTAGGAGGGGGCTCAAATCCATCTGTAAGGGCATGGATCTCTTTTCAAGGAGTATCATCTCGCAGGAAGCTACAGGATCTCTGTGGCTCAGACCTGTAAAGGAGTTTCAGACAGTGACAAAGAGCTGCCATTGGACTTTTAACACAGACAGCTAGATGGACTATTCTACAGGCAACTAACCTCGGACTGAAGCTACAGGATTTGAGGCCTCGGACACCCCCACTTAAAAGCAGTCACACCATCACACTCTTGGACCTAGCCACCATCACATTCTTGGATTTCTTGCACCATCACACAGGCTTAGACCTAGCCGCCATCACATTCTCGGACCTGTGATCAGAACGGTCAACACAAAACCTCAGACCTTGTTTCATACTTGGAGTCATTACAATGGTTTGATTGGACCTCAGTGAAGCTTGGGTATTGCCGTCTTGGTGAAGCTTTAAACTATGGAGTATATACACATTTAGGCCTCCACCTGTTGCATACTCAGACTTGTGTGATGAATGTGAAGATTTGGATGTTGAGACAGTGATGAACTTGAAGGCATAACTCTGAACAGTGAAGTGAAAAAAACTCTGAGCAATGAAGCATTGGAGCCTGGTATTTTGGAGGGTTGGTGCCCTCAAATAAGATTGTAATCAAATTTTTGTAAAAGGGGATTGGCGTTCTCTCTTGTTTATAATAAAATCCTTATTACTTATTTTTTCTGATTATAATAGTGTAAGAATCTTAACTGGTAAAAATAACAATGAAAAGAAATACCGATTCACCCCTCTCTCAGTATTTCCAACAGTTGGTATCAGAGCTAACTTCTTCATAATCAGCCTAACATCCGGAAGAAGGATTCTTAGGGCACAATGAAGAATCATGAAACAACAGGAAAGATCCCTCAATTGAAGGAACAAATTTTGGGTTTTGGAAGCATAGGATGACATTCTATTTAATGTCTCTTGGACCTGAAGTACGGAAATCAGTTTTGGATGGATATAAAGTTCCATCTACTCCTCCAACAGATCAAGACGAAAGGAAAGTTTATATAGCAAATGCCAAAGCACTAAATTCCATAACAAGTGGAATTTCTGATTCAGAATTCACGAAAGTGATGAAATGTGATTCTGCTAAGGAAATGTGATTTTTGCTATTTATGACAGAGACTCCAAAGTCAAAAAGGCGAAACTTCAAACTCATAGAAGACAAATTGAGATGTAGAAATTTGATATTTTTCAGCCCCACACACAGAAAATGACACGCTGATTATTGGTCAACATGACCCTAGAAAAACCCCCTACAACTCTTGGGGAAAACCGGTTCGAAAGCTGCTCTTTATTTCTGAATATGCTTTTATAGTGAACAGGAAAACACAATAAAAATTCCTGCAACCTCACAAATGTACTTATCTCGAAAACTGTGCACAACTCTACTTCGAATTTCGTGTCAACGCAAAAAAAAATTTACAGAAAAATGTGCAGCATTAAATGCTCTACGGACATCATAGAAAAATGTGCTGTACGACTGTACGACCTCCTTGAAAACAACACTGTACGACCTGCTGAAAACTGCTGTACAACTGCCTCAATTTCTGTGCTGTACGACTGCATTGAAATTGCTGTACGACCTCGATTTCTGTGCTGTTTCTCTGCTGTACGGAAAATTTGGAAAGCAGTGCTTCAAATTGCTGTACGACCTCCTTGGGAATCGTGCCAATATAGCAACAATAAATGCTGTTCTCCTCTCTATTTTTGTGCCCTCTTGTTTTGAAAACCGTGCTCTGTCCTTGTTGTACGGATTCGCTGAATCTCCTTGCTGCTGTCCTCTTCCTCTCACCGCTCAGAAATGTCTCCTTAGCTTTCTCTTCTCCTCTCTCAATTTTCTCATGAAAGACTGAATGATTTTTTCCCTCTTTTCCTCCTTTAACCTAACCCTAAGTGACTTTTGAGGAATCCCTAAATCCAATGGCTGAGATAGCTTTAGATCTAGGGCTGAAATTAAATGTGCATTTAAATCTCACTTTCTATTTTCTAATTCACCTCACTTTAATAAAGACCCTCTTGGTCATTTATTTCCAAAGTCACTTTTCACTTTCTAATTTCACATTGACTTTATTAAAGTCACTTTAAAATTAGACTTAGTAACTTTATCACTTAAAATCACTTTTAAATTAGATTTGACTTTATAACTTATAAAGTCACTTTAAGAGAAAAGGTGAAATACATTTGGACACTTTTCCGTAGACCAAAGATCAAAGCCTTAGGGAACCACCTGTACTCTAGTAACCAAATTTCAACACTCCTTCTTACTGAGGAAAGTGTTTCTCACCACACCCATCTTGTCTCTGAATTAGACATGCTTGCCCCATGGTAAGGCTTTGGTAAATATATCTGCTACCTGCTCATCTGTGGGAATATACTCAAGCTTCACAGCTCCCTTCTGAACATAGTCTCCGATGAAATGATATTTGATCCCGATATGCTTTGACCTGTCATGAAATACTGGATTTTCCGTGAGTTTAATGCAACTCTGATTACACAGTAAATCACTGAAGGTATCAACGACTGACCAAATAAGCCAAACAACATCTTGCGAAGCCATATGGCCTCACAACTAGCTAAAATGGCTGCCATGTACTCTGCTTCCGCCGAACCCAATGCTACTGACTGCTGCTTTCGGCTGAACCACGACATCACTGTCGAACCGAACCCAAAACAACACCTTGAAGTGCTCTTCCTATCAGAAGTACAACCTGCCCAGTCAGAATCAATGTAACTTGCCAATCTATAACTGTCTATACAATGTGGGATCCACCAACTCAGAATCTGAAGCGTGAAGCTTCTTCCAGTTAGTGATCATAGGTGTCGACATGGGTTTACAATCCTCCATGTGAAATCTGCTAAGGATGTCCACAATATACTTCCTGTTAAAATTGGACAACTAGGTCCAAACTCCATGCTGTGATGCTCAGATGAAGACACCAATATTTTTGTTGGGTTCCTCTTTCGAAGAGGTGCAAGATCGATCTAAAGATCATCTTGATCCGTTGAGCAGAACATTTATTTTGAATTTATTTTTAATACTTTCAAAATATGTGCAGGTCGGCCTTAAGGTTTTACACCCCTAGCAAATGTGTCACACACCCTAAGTGATTGATATAAATAGAGTCAACGTTGGGAGGAAATTTCAATCATCACACACATCCTCATGATCTAGAAATGGATGCCGTAAATATGGATGTCGGAAATGGATGCCGTAAATCTGGATGATGCCGTAAATATGGATGATGCCGTAAATCTCTGGATGTGGGATTCTTTTGTTGAATTATGTTGATTTTTGATGAGCCGTCTTTAAGGGCTGTGTGTGTGACACTTTTGGTTGGCTGACCATATTGAGACTTCGCTGGTTGAAGCATCCTGTAGACCGCCGTAACGCACCAACACACTTATATTTTTTTGGCTTGTCTTCTGTCGATCTACTGGTATGTTCTATCAACACTTACTTTCTTGTTTATGTGATTGCTGACTGACATTGGGGATAAAAGTAAAGTTGCATCAAACATAGAACATCTTCAAAATTTACATGGTATCAGAGGTGAGGTGAAGACAAAGCCCTGTTTGTAGCAATCACTGAAGAAGAGGATGGGTTCCTCAAACTACAATGGCTTTAAGGCTGATGAAAAATTGACTGGGAAGGATGACTTCCATGCTTGGAAGATGACATTGGATCTTAATTTGGAAGACCAGGATGTCATGGACGATGTGCAGGGTAAAATCCAAGAGCTTCCATCCGCTGCAACTGCTATTGCCAAATCAAAGTACAAGAAGGGGGAAATCAAAGCGAAGTTGATGATCAGGGACTTAATTCATAAGAGTCTGGTTGCCTACATCTCTGAGCTAGGTCACTATGCTAGAGAATGCCCTTTCAAGAAGGTCAAGAAAGGGAAGGCTCCCTCCGGCGGAAATGGGCAACCTTTCAAAAGGTCAAGAAATTCCAGATATGAGGAATCAAATGTTTTTGATGATAAAAGAAATGAATTCATTCTTGTATCTGCTCTCTCTGTTGCATCTCCACCCGACACTATGGATGTCTAGTTGATAGATAGTGGTGCCTCAAGGCACATCATTGGGTTCAAGGAAGCACTTACTGATATGGTCGAGAATGATACAAATCTACAAATTATCCTTGGAGATAATGCCACATATCCCGTGAAAGGGACAGGGACTGTGACCCTCCACTTGTCTCAAGGTCAAGTCCTCTGTCTGCAAGATGTACTATATGTACTTAATTTGAAGAAGAACCTTATGTCTGTTTCGGCCATGGAAGACAAAGGTTTCAATGTGGCACTCATTGATGGAAGGTGCGCATGTGGAAGAAGAGTTTCAAGGAAGCTATCACGATTGGGTTTAGAGTTGGTACACTCTACCAGGTTGGAGGAAGTCCACTGGGAGCGATGACATGCGATACTATCCAACAGACTGAACTATGGAACCAGAGGTTTGAACAACTTCACTACAAGGCCCTTCCTGAAGCAAGGAAGGTGGTGACGAGGATGCTTGAGTTCTCAAATAATCATGAAGGTGTATGTCAGGGTTGTGTCGAAGGAAAGCATACAAGGGGACCTTTCCCCTCAAGTGTCACAAAGACATCTGATGCCTTGCAATTAGTACATTCTGATTTGTCTGGTATGCTGCCCGTGACATCCTTGGGAGGATGTTCTTATTATATGAAACGAACGAGTTCAAGAACTTTTGCAGAGGAGCTAGCATCAAGAGGGAGACCACAATGTCTCTGGGCTACAACGAAACTTCGAAGGCCTATAAAGTATATGTGCCTGGTCAAAGGGAAGTGGAGATATGCCATGATGTTACCTTTGACAAAGATGCTTCCTTGAGGAAAGTAGTCAGTCTTCCGAGATTTGAGTAAGATCATGAAGCAAGGCCTGGAAATCAAGAAGAATCGAAGGATGAGACGATGCCTGATGCTGAAGGACCAATGGACCCAATTGATCCACCTCCTTCAATAGGGAAGAGACCATCATGGCTCAGGGACACTCTCGAGGATGCCGAGGGACATATGGCCCCAAAGGGGGACATTCGTGAAAGCAAGAAGCTAAGTAGATACCAAGGGTATCTAGCAGCCATGAGTACTATTGTTGAATCTGAGCCTGGATCTTTTGAGCAAGCCGTAAAGCATCAAGTCTGGAAGGATTCTATGCACGAAGAGTATGAGTCCATAATGAAGAATGATGTCTAGGACGTGGTTCCAAAACCGGAGGACAAAGCAATTGTCACCTCGAAATGGCTCTACAAGATCAAGCATGGATCTGATGGAAGTGCTGAAAAGTTCAAGGGAAGATTCGTTGCCTGTGGCTTCTCTCAAAAGGAAGGCATAGACTATGATGATATATTTGCACCTATGGCCCAATATACCACCATCCGATCTATCATAGCCCTTGCTGCTACGCAAGGATGGAGTCTCCATCAGATGGATGTGAAGACCGCATTTCTACATGGTGCGATAAAGGAAGAGGTGTATGTGGAGCAACCTCTGGGGTTCTAAGTCCAGGATCGGGACACCCATGTTTGCAGGTTGAAGAAAGCCCTCTATGGGTTGAAGCAAGCACCCAGAGCTTGGTACGAGAGGATAGATAGCTACCTGATGAAGCCAGGCTTCACTCGTAGTAATGTTGATCCAAACCTTTACTTCAAGGTTGATAGAGAGAATCCTCTCATTCTGGTGCTATATGTGGATGACCTCTTACTGACAGGTGCTGTCCCTCTCATTCATCAGTGCAAGAGGGAGCTCGATGTTGTGTTCGAGATGAAGGACCTAGGACTGATGCACTACTTCCTAGGCCTGGAGGTCTGGCAGAGACCTGGTGAGATTTTGCTTTTTCAAGGAAAATACATTGTGAAGCTTCTGGAAAGATTTAGTATGATGGACTGCACGAAACACGATACCCTTAATATCCCCAACGGAAAATAAGCAGGTAATACACGACAAAACAAGCGACTATATAGAACAAAATGTAGGAACATAAAAATGCCGGAAGTGCTAAGCCATTTTATTAATCTGAGAATATAATGAGATACAATGGATAATCAGAATAAATGCACCTATCCTTGCTCAAGGCAAGTGAAGAATCCTCTCAGAAAAATAGGAAATGGCTGCTACAGAAACTGCATCCCAGCTGCTGGAAGAAACTGCCGTAAACTGCTGTTGCTGGAATGAACTGAAGCTAGGGGCTGATCCCCTTGCCGGAATGAGCTAAAAATCTACAGATCACCTATACTCGCTGCTCCGGACAAAACCCAGAAACCATATACCAAACAGACCACCTCCGAAAATCACCCCCAGAAACCCTCCTCCTACAAAAACGCTGTGCCTCCAGGAACAGCGCAGAAGCTCAAGAAACATGCTGAGGAAAGGGCCTGAATCCTCCTGCAAAACCTCCGGCTGAAATGGCAACCTCCTCAAGGCTGAAAAACGCTGAAACCACTGCCAAATCACCACACACCAACGCTGCTCAACAAAGACTGCGTCCTCCCTGCTGAAACTGCGTCCTCTCTCCTGGACTGCGCAGTCACTCCAAGAGACCAACTCCTCTGCAACGTCCACCCGAAAATCCACTGCAAACCACCTATAGAAACTGAAGGAAAGACCTTGCTCGAGCAGGCACTCGAAGTCCCCCGGAGCCAAGGGTGAGATCTCCGACCGGAGACACTCAGTTCGCACTAAACAGTGCTGCAGACCAACTAAACAACCGGCGTGCTGAAGTAGACAGAAGTCTAGCTCTCAATATCAATATCATATCAATAATGCCAAATGGAGTGAAACTCCCACCTTTTATAGTGCTAGCTCCCTCAAAACCCTAACTGCGTCCTTGAGTTCCTCCTTGACCTGCGCAGTTACCTTAGGAGTCTATGTGAGGCCTCTCTCATGTGTGTGTGGACCCCCAAGGCTTTCCCCTTTAAGTTACAACGTTGCCTCTACTAGGGAAACACTTTATGTTATTTAAGTGAGTTAGACCCCTTTTCTCACTTTTATTTATTAATTAACTATAGTCGGCAAAACTATACAAAAATCAAATATTCCAATTAGCGGTGCTAATTAGGAATATTACATTTGTATGGGAATTCTAAAACAATTTTCAACTTAACTCCTATCCCCAGACCTCACCCTCGCTCGAAATCCAAATCTCACAGTGAGGAGTCCATAGGGGTGGAGGGTCCCTAATGTCTATACAACCAACTTAAGTTGGAGGTTAATTTTTAGAGATACAAGTCTAGTATGCAAAGTGAAATGCCCAAATGATATGAAAGTGAGTTTGCAAGTGCTATGTAAAAGATGGAGATGATTTAATTAAATATGCTTCATAGTTAGAACAATAACTCAAGTTGCCATAAATTGAAAGTGCTATGCTTCTTTACTTGTAGTATATTGTGAAACTTATCCAAATGAGAAATAGATCACAAAACATAAGTAACTGATGGAAAATGAGATTACAAATTAGGAAATTTAAAGGACTATGTGATCTAAGCAATTAATGAAATGGAAATATGAGTTACTCACATGCAACTAAATTAGATTAGCAAATGAAATGATGAATGCAAGTGATTTAGTTGAGAAAGTAAAAAAAGAAAGAAAGTTAACCACTCAAGAAGATTTCCTCCCTCTAAATGAGTAGGTGAGATACCATGGGAAAAACTTCCCAAGCTCTCTCAAGAAAAGTCAGCTCTTTATTAATGAAAGTGAGGCCCTCTTATAGAAATGAGGGGATTGGGAAGAGCTTACAACATGCGTTTTAAATTTGCTCCTTCCCAAAGTTACGAGTGTAAGATTTAAAAAAAAAAAAATTTACTTGTGAGATGTTTACAAAGTAAAGGCTTAAAGCCTTGAGGTGAATGGCGGTTACAATTCCTCAAAAGAATGAGGCTTTAAAAGTAGAGGTGAAGTGATAAGGCGGAACTTGGATTTGAGGTTCCAAACGAAAGAGTGTTCCTTAGCCTATGCTTTAGTTCCCTTTCTTCAAACTTAGATTGCTTCCAAGAACACCTACAGGCAAACAAGCAAAAGAGTTAGCATGCAAAAGAAATATCGCTGAAATATGTGAGAGGAAATCACATGCATGCGAAGGAAAAAGTTAGAAACTCAATGCAAGTATAAAATACACTTTATATTACAACTTCCCTCACTAAGATCAGCTTGAAAGAGTTGATTTAGTGAGTGAGAATTAGGATTTAGATCCAACAACTTAGCCTCAAATGCTAGATAAAATAGATATGTGCACAAATAAGAGAAGAAATATATGATTTTTTTTTAGAGATGGAATAGAAGCAAAAGGCTCATGAAACCCCCTTTTAGATAAATCTCTTGATGTCTTATGAGATTGTTGGCCTGAACAACTTGTGAGACCTTTGATATCCTTGGAGCTGACTTATTCCAACCGAAGAAGTCTTCACACTCCAATAGACTTGGCAACCTGTCCTTTGAACACACAAATTTCTGCAAACCAATTGTTAGTGCAAAAGAAACTTGGCATATAGAGGCCACGTTGAGCTTGTCATTTCATCGAAAATAACAAGCTACAACAAGAGCACAAAACATACCAAGTCCAAAGGAGATCTGAGATAGCTACAAATCTCTCCTCCCTAGACAATAGTGCCTTCAGGCAAATGCAAAAAAAAAACCAACTAGATTGCAATGTGAAGTAAATAAAGAACAACATCAAATGAAACAAGTATACCTCATCAACCAAAGAATGCACCACAAGAGAAGCTAGTAACCCCAAAGACTTTTCTTTATTCAACTCAATAACAATTTCGGCATAGTAACAATAAGCACAAGCTTCAAAAAACCACACATTACAATGAGAGCCCAAGGCTCATTTAAATAGAACTATGGGAGCAAATCCCAATGAAAAATCAAATGACAAGTGGAGAAGGGGGATAATCCCAATGCAAAAACGAATTTGCACAAGTGGTTGCTTGCTTTCTGTAGATTTCCAACGAACTGCTGTAGGTGGTAAAGACTGGCTGTGTGTGCTCCCTTGAAGATCAACGCTGATTTTTTTTGGAAACCTGTGTGTATCTTCACTGTTGTCCAAGTGTTTGAACACTGCTAGAATGAGGAGACCACTCCTTAATTAGCCGTTGTAAACTCCAGTGCATTCCCAACAAATCTGCAATCTCAAATCTAATCAAACTAGCTTTGCGTGCTTGCTGTAAGTGACTGGCAGCGTTGAGAATAATCTGTTGAGAGTATTTGATGGACTGAACTGCTGTAACGTACAAGTGTAAGGTGACTTGGAGTGTAGTGAATATTGTTGGAGACATATTCCACTTTAATCTCAATCAAATATTTTGTAATACGATTTTTCAAGTCTGCGTGGAAATTCCCTTTGCTGCGTTGATTTCTGAGTGCCAACATGTGGGGACAAGTGGGAGACAAAGTCTGTCCCATGTGGCAGTCTCGTCCCCCTTTTAATTTGACACCAAAGTCGTAAGCAATACATGCCAAAAATCTGCTGTATGTTGCACTTTTGAATCCAAAGGGATATACGTATGACAAAGTGGGGGACAGGGTTTGCCATGTCACCTTTCTTGTCCCCCCTTAAAGTTGAAAAAATTATTTAATGTTTTCCACCTTAATTCCCACTTCTAACTTTATGCTTTAATCTATTCATATTAAAATCAAAGCTGAACCTTTACCATACGTTGCCTTATGAACTCAACGTGGAACTTTGACTTGGCACATTTGGAATGTTGACTTCAACTTGCTACACCTAATGTGGTGGGACCCACATAGGTGCCACATCACCCTTTACCTCTCCGCATAATTTCCATGTCAAAATTTGATTTATTTTGACTTTGGAAAATTTTCTCAATTTTTCCAATTATTAATTTTTTCTCATTTTTTCCACTGACATTAGGAAAATTGGCTTTTGAGGGAGTATAAGTCACTTTTTGACCCTCAAAGTGGGTCCTAGGATAATGTTGGGTCTCTGAGGATGATTTTCGAGTAGTCACATGCCCCAGACATTTCCTAAGGCCACTTATTTACATCATTACATAAAAATTAATTAAAAAATCCCCTTTTGCGGGAAATTTTTAATTATTAAAAAATCCTACTTAGACTTAGTCAAATTCCGCGAAATTTCAGAGATGCCCTAGCATGGTAATATACATCGACTCTAGACACTAAGATGCGTTAAGGGCTCAACCTTCAAGCCGTCACCTCGGCTTTGGGGTAATGCAATGAGTGAAAAAACCTAGAAAATTATTCGCCACTAAAAAGAAGGAATAATTAACCAAGTAAAAAAAACACTCCAAGGTGTACTCGCTTGCTGATCGAGTCCCAACATCCTAGGCCTGTTACATGGCTTTATTCATCATACTATGACATTTATACAATATCCCCGAAGGGCTACGGAATCTGAAGACTGAAGAAGAAAATGATGAGAAGAAGAAGTAGAGTTTAAAAACTCTGTTGAACATAATGATATCTGATGGCACAAGTGTCTTCTGGTTCATCCTTGGGCATGGAGTCTTCACATTATCATCAGGTGCCACTCCAGTGGTCAACAGGTGTGACGAGCCTATAGTTAATTTTGTAGAATTTTCCAGGCGGTATTTGGGTCAGAATCATACATTCTTATAGTGGGGCATATTGTTGGTTAGTCGGGCAGTTTGCGTCACAGTGTGGGTTTGATTTTGGTTCGGAGTTGGGCCAAACCTTTTCTGGGTATTTCTAGGTTATAGGAGAGGAGTCCATTGCTGCAATTTCAAATCAATCCGGGCATTGTTGAGGCAAAAATTTCAGTTTCCTTCCAGCAGCAATTAGCAGAATTTCTAGGCAGTGCCCAGATTTTGTGGAAGCCATTTCCAGCAGTTGGATTAGTAAGATCTCACCTATGATTTGCCTTGCTTGCATATCAGGTCCAGGTTCTATCATTCCTTGCCATTTATGTATTCATAACTTTGTATTAATAAAATGGCTCAGTTGTTCGGCTCAGTTTCTTGTGTATTTTGATGCGTAAGTTTGGAATTTTTTTATTGTTGTTGCTTCCTTGTACATGTCTCTGTTATTTGCTGTAAATTTCAAATTTGGAACATTACACATTTGCTGGCCAAGTTGGACTGTGTCTAGAGGACGAATTGTACAGCCATTTGTGGGTGGAGTTCCTGGATGGGCGAAGTCGATTTTGTCACTTTTGGAGCCCTGTTTCTATTGGACTGCGTGGAGTCGTTTCTGAGCGTAGAGGCTGAGATTATCAGTGGGTGGGTTTATCTCTGCATTATGGCAAGCTAGTGTTGCTGGTTCAGTGGGGCATATTTGTGGACTGATATTTCATGAATTTACAATGAAGTTGTATTGCTGATATAATACCAGAGGACGAGGACTTCCATAGGGACAATTTCTTGAGACAATACTCTGCACTTGTGGCTGATATATGCGTACCAGGGAGACTGAAATATGAAGAATATAATGCTGAAGTGAAAACCCAGTGTATTCCTGAAGTGAAAGTGCTGAAGCAAAAGGACTTTGTATATATTTATATTGTGGCTTCTGTAGATCAGGTTCCCTTGTTCTATTCATATTGTAAACTCAGCTGTCAATTAATGCAAAGACTGTGTATTTCCAGAATTCATTTTTATGGTGATATTGAGTTTATTTCAGCGTTGATAAATGTTCATACTATGGTTATTAAGTGTATTTCAATGATTGGGTTCCTAGCTGATATTTATTCCAGCCTTGCACTGTTGTTTAGAAGTGTTTGGAAGCTTTGGTTTGAGACTGTGTAGTCACTCTGAGTTAAACAAAGTAAAACTGCAACTACAGCCATGTGCCATCAATCTGTTTGATGAAAAGTGTCACTGAAAACTCACTCAAAACTCAGAGGTTTTAAGGGAAAATTTTGAGATATCTTGGGAGTGTATCTTACAGCTGATGTCAACAATCCCATAAATATGTTATCACAGATAACTAGGTTAACTGAGATGAACAATCACCACAATTGATAATGATTTATGAACAACTACCAAGTACATTTTGATGTGAACAGCCACAAATAAATAGGGTAACTGTATAGTGCACAGTCATAGCATCATGCCACTTAGTCCCTGCCGAATTTCTTATTTGTTGCTGCCCTAATGCTTGAAGAGTTTAGTAGCAGGAAAAGCCTAATGTAAATTATTTACAACCAAACGCTCTCTTAAAATTTGGAAAACGTAATCGGCTAAGTCTGGGTTCTAGAAAACAGGTTTTGAACAGAATTGTCATTCAGGTTGAGTTTGGCGCACATCTTTTGTGCCTTCTAGATTATTTTCAGACTGGTGTATCTGCTACACGAGTCACTATTTCTGCAACCCACCCCTTGCACTTTTCTCCTTAGTGGAGATTGCTCTACTTCTGCAGGCCTTCCCCTTGGACAATGGCATTGCTGGTACTTTGAGACTTCTTGGCTCCTCCAATTCATCAGCATTTCTATCAATTTCCCCGACACTTTCAAGTATTCTCTCCATGAACCTAGTGTTGAAAAATGTAACTAGGTTCGGTCTTGATAATTATCATTGTACTTATATCATTATGTATTTTATCTAAAAAGCAAAAAGAAGAAAAAGAAATTTTTATTATCAGTTAAAACTTAAGCATATTCTTCATGCTTTTAGGATTTATTGAGTCAAAGAGTCAAAGTCCTATTTGGAATTCTTGTAAAGAAAAAAGAAAAAGAAATTTTAAAAATGTAATTTTGGTCAATTCACCTCAAGAAGCCAAGTCGGCCCTCCTGGATGACAAGTCAGCTCACTCAAAAGATGTGTCTTTTCACATATGAGAACAACTATATATTGGCATAAATCCTCCACCAAAATGGCAAGCAATTCAGTGCTTTATGTGGTGGGTTCTAAGGTAAAATATGTTGAAGAATGTAACTAGGTTCGGTCTTCATAAATGTATTTGTGTCATTATGTAATGTACTTGTCAAAAGAATGAAAAAGAAAATTTTTATTATTGTTACAATTGTTGATCAGTGGTTGTCATTGATGTCAACTCAAGCAACACCAGGGGCTACCCCGATCTTGCATAGGAATTTTGACTTGACAACTTACTCTATTACAAGTCAAGGATATTTTGGATGGTTTCTATTTGTCGAGATGTTTCCGTTGATATATGGCATGCCATGTAATTCTTCACGGTTTGAGAGATATTCGTGTTTGAAGTTAATAACCCCAGTTAGTGGGCTAACACCCCATGGGGTTGTGGCATGACACTAGTCATTGGTGTTGAAAAGTGTAACTAGGTCGGTCTTCATGTTGACTATGTAATTATATATTTATGTAATAAAGAAGACAAACATAATAAATATATTCTTGATATGCTTGCTTCATGGGTTTCATGAGCAAAGCTTTATTCTAGGTCAAAGGACTTCTTCTTGATGTCCTTTAGGAATTTGTCTTCTAGTTATAAATATATTAAAGAGTCATGTTTATGATAAGTCAAAGATACATCTGTATGCCTCCATACCTTGTCACATTATGGCTTAAGTTCAACGTTGGAGACAGTAAACTAGTCAGCTTAAAAACTTCTACATAAGTCGGCTCAAAAGCATCCATTCATGTCGGCTCCAATAAAGAGACCTATTATGTATATATATAATAGTTAGACTGCGGCTCATTCAAGGATAACGACTTTGGATTAATACAAAAAACAGAAATACGAAGTCAAGTCTTTCAACGATATCAAGACTGTGGGAAAAACAAAAATACTAAGTCAAGTCTTTCAATGATATCAAGACTGCGGGAAAAACAGAAATACGAAGTCAATTCTTTCGATCAAGACTGCAGGAAAACATAAATATGAAATCAAGTATTTCGATGATATCAAGATTGCGGGAAAACAGAAATACGAAATCAAGACTTCCGATGATAACAAGACTGCGTTTAAACAGAAATGCGAAGACAAGCCTTAATTGTTTCGGTGATATCAAGACTACGTGTAAGGGTAAACTGAAATGCGAAGACGAGCCTTAATTGTTTCAGTGATATCAAGACTGTGTGTAAGGTGCGGATTACACAGTGTGTAATACAGATTGGAAGAAGCAGAGATATATATCGAAGATATAACTTGAATGAATGTGTTGAAGTCTGAAGATAAGGAACGCATTGAAGTCTACATGCGAATGAAGGAATGCGTTGAAGTCTAAGGCTACATGCGAAAGAAGGAATGCTTTGAAATGTGTAGAAGAGGCTGCATGAAGTTCTGAAATAGAACTATTTTAATTCTAAGAACAGGGTTGTGTTAATAACATATAATAAGGTGCCAACAGCCAACAAGGATCTCACAAAGCCCGGAAGAAGGAAGAGCTCAAGCAGAGACCAAGATGTACATCGGTGCTGGAAAGTGGAGGAAAGAAGGATCATCTTAAGAAGCCAATGAAGAAGAAGTGACAAGGTATTGGAAACATACAAAGGTGAAGGGTCTAAAGTCTTGGTCATGGTACTTGCCATCTGAAAGTCTATAAGAAGAATTTCTCATGGGTTTTCCTCTCCAAGAGGGAGAGGTTTTTCCCTAGCTCGAAGAGCCTAAATTCGTGTCTCTTGTATTTTGATAATTGACTTGATGAAAGACTAAATATGTTAAGAAAAAAGACATAAGCAAATCAAGAAAGCTTGTAACGACCCATTCCCCTGTTATACCCAAAACAATATTAGCGTGTGAACGATATAGGCATTTGATAGCTACACCTGCCTATACCGTCCACATCGCACTAGTACGCCCACCTAATATCAAGATTACAAAGATTGGGGACTTAATATTAAGATTTCAGATCTATATATATATATATTACGATCATCTAAGTATAAAATCTTATGAAACAAGGTAATAAAAGAAATGAAATAATAAAGTTAAAATCTTTAAGGTAATAAATCTTTAAGATAAAGATGAGTATGCAATATTAAAGAATTATATAAAAGTACTTAAATAAAATCCCACCTTTATAAATGTGTATACATACGCACATTAATGGGGATCACCCACCATAACAAAATTGAAGGTAAACATAAGGTTGGATAAGGCCTCGGGAAGTTTGAGGCGGTGGAGGAAGATTGTTTAGATTATATTCATATCCAAACATAATGAAAAGCATACCACCATAAATGCATAAAATATCATCATTAATAAGGATAAGGCTTCGGGAAGATAGAGGCGGTGGAAGGAGATTATTTAAAGGAGGTGGTATGGAGGAGAAGGGGGGATGTTTTCTTGGAGGAGAAGAAATGGTTTTTGCTGAAAGGAGAAGGAAGGAAATGCCGGCTTGCAATGTTTGGGAAGGAGTCTCTTGTTCTTGGAAATCTGGGCACGGGGGACAGAGGGGACACCCTCTGGGTCTGGGATTAGTCCCGGATTTGGCTGGGAGGATTCGATTGCCCCAGTAATCTGTTCTGTGCTCTGTTCACGATATCACTAGCTAATCTTCAGCCGCTTCAGCCGCTTCAGGATTCGTAAGTTGTGCTGATTTTCAGGTATTCTTCTACATATAGGTTAATTATGCAAGCTGAAATTTCAATTTATACCATTTCAATGTCTTATTAGATCGGTTTTACTTAAACAAAAGTTCAAATAGGTACAAATTCTAGAACTCTGGGAGTAGGGTTATTACATTTGGTATCAGAGGTCAGTTTCAAACCCTCTTACGACCTTATAGGCCCATTAAGAATTCATTTATAAAGCTGCTGCTTGTGTAAATCAGTCTCTGGCTGTTCCCAAAATTTAAAAACGTAGCCTGTTCAAACTTTCGGACTTATTAGTAAGATGGTGTTATGGAAGGTAAACAGATTTTGAGCTTAAATTTAGCAACTGTATTATAGGCAAACTGCGTTATAAGTCATTCAGAAGGAGCAATATGCTTCAACATTCATTTTAAAGGACACTGTCATTCTGGTTTATATTCATTGAAACAGTACGGCAAACAACCCAGAATTTACAATAACACATTTCTGTTCAGCCTGCTCAGCACCAATTCAATTCACAAATTTACCTACACCTACAAAATCAAATCTCTCTTGCTCAAAATCTGCATCAATGTACTGTCAGTCCTGCAAAGCATGCATGACTTCATTGGATCTGCACACTTGCTTCAAGTTGTATCAAGGATAAATTTAACTGATAGCAGCCTTGAACAATCATACGCCACTTTCAGTATAATAGGTGAAACTCTGAAAGTACTTACAGGAAATAAAGCATTTCTTCCTTCAATTAATCAATAGAAGCATCTATTTGCACTCTTTTTGGCTTATCGTTATGCCTCCTAGACTAAATTACCATGGGGATTGATGCCCTTATTTGGTTATGGGCAGCGTCTGAGCATCTTGGTAAAACAACTTAAAACATGGATGACAGAGTACCACTTTTGCCTTTGAATCTAACCCCAAACCAATGCCGTGTTTGAAGGTATATGGAACACCCTGTGATGAATATGATTTACAGCAATATGTCAAGCAATTTCCCAGACTCTTGCCTCCATTCCATATAACTGTACCATTTTGAGATGCTCCTATGTCAGCAAAAGCTGATAGCATCGACACCACATATAATAGTGAGCACAGGATTCGAGACCCATGCAGAAGTATTGGTGCACTCAATTACGCTTGTTGTGACTCAGTGAAGGGTTGTTAAAACAACAATGATGCTAGTTTTAGAATTGCATTCAAATATGACAATGTTGATGACCACATTGTACAAGATGGCATACACTTTGGACTATCGTTAAAATAGACTGCACATAAAGCTGCTTGTTCCGATCTAGCACCTATACAAGATGAATGCCCCTTGGGCTGAATAATACTAAGCAGATAGTTGCAGTGGTACATAAACTCATGGCTTCACTAAAACCAACTTTCTATTCATCACTTGTAGATTCCTCTGGCCCGTTGACACTACTTGCATGGTGTATTTTCTCTTCAATTTCAGGGCAATTGCAACGTGAATGTCATAGTAAAGAATTTTTTTTATATTTGAGAGATTGATGTATATCAAATATGGCCTTTTATATTTTGAGAAACATAGATGAACAGAGTTGATATCCCAAAATAATGGAGCCTTTGTTCATCAGCAATCAAGTTGTACAAGATAACACGGATTGTTTGTCTTCTCTCCTTGTTCTGGAATATCTAAATTTTGTTAGAGTCAGGAATGTTTGGGGTGCAGTGAACATACCCATCAGTCATGTTCACGAGGGCGACCAACAACAGAAATTATAGACATGAAAGTCTAACTAGAGCAAATCTTGAAAACACAAATCAGAATCACCATGAACAGCATTAACCTCTCGTCCATAATGTGCACAGTATACAGTTGCCAATAGGATTGAAATCACCAGGAACATAACAGATTAACTACCTACTCACAAATCAAAGCGAATGACACAGCTACAACTTCGCTCATCGATGAGGAAAATGGTCTCCTGATAAACATTGACGGTGACTCTCTCCCTTGATGCAATGCACAGTTGCCGGTCTCTAATATACAGGGACAGTGTTCGGAAAGAACATCTGTCTGACTCCTTCTGCTGGAATAAATGGAAGCATCATAGTGGATGCACCAGCAATCAGACGAGCACAAAGCAAAATCCGTGGTGGTGAAGGGAAAGAATACAAAGAATCTGCCAGCGTATTTATGGTTGAAACAATAGACTTGCGTAGTGTGTCGAAGGCTTCCATATATCCACAAAAGGAAGATGCATCATGAAGGTTATGGAGAGGTTTGAGAAGCCTCTGAAGAACAACAATGTCAGACAAAGCAACAGTTTTCACGACTATTTAAAAGGGAACCGACCGGAGCATATAAAGTGTGACACGATACCAACGTGGATACAGATGTTGAAACCATCGTAAAACTGATAACCGACTACACCGACGCCGCTCAGCCGGACTCGTGCATAAGGGAAACCTTGGCACCGGGCTATCACTCGCTGAGGTGTCGTGGTCAGGCCGGGGGTGTGTGTCATATGAAAACCGCATTAAACCAAAGTTCTACAGTCGCGGGTTAATAGACGAATATCATTTCGTTAAAAATATATATATATATGATAGAGTTTAACAATTTAGTATCACGGTGGGACGGCATGTGACTATATATATAAGATTGGCAAACGATTAAACTGAACCCGACGTAAATCGAACACGCAATTTTCGGATCTGGAGTCAGAACGCGCTACCATTGCGCCACACATATATATTTTATACGCTAAATACAAAGGGTCCGAAACCGGGCATATAAAACTTTGCCCAAACCTCAACCCAATTTAAAACCTAAGATTATTAAATTCGGAATTGATCCCTCGACCCCACAGTTCCTATTACAGACTTTCGCAAATAGACCAACAACTGCTCGGCTTTGGTATCTCGACCTCCCTTATCCACCAATGGTGAGGGCTAAATTCCTGCGAAAGGGTCGACTGGCTCGTAAACTCGTCGATCTCTTTTCTCTGAAACCAAGGATGTTAAAATGACTCCAAATTTAAAACAGGGTTATTACACAACAGGGTTATTACATTGTCTATTAAACCCTGTCTAAAATAGGGTTATTACATTTCTTTAACTCCACGTTGTTTCTCATTGCATTCTTCAGTGCCGATTTCTTCTATCATTTCTGCTTTTGTGGGAATATAAGACTTAGGTCTAGTAGATTCTAGAAACATTTTACGGAGTTTAGCCACCATCCCGATCTGGCACTTGATCTGTTTATGCTTCAGCTGCTGCTTCCACCGGACCTGGAACGGTTGCGACATGCATTAAGGTAATCCATGAATTCCTTATGATCACTACAATAAATGTCACCCTAACTTAAAACCCTCTCATTAAACGAACTTAAGTTCAAAATTTGTTTAGTACTCAACACGTCATCTTATAGAATTGTTTGACAATCGTGTTTTTTTTTGAAATCCTGGCCATCGTGTGAATACTGAACTCAAATATGCTCATTGCATTTTTACTGGGATGATGACTTTTTTTAGAATAGAATACTATCTTAAGAAAAGCTTAAGCATGATGCCAAAATCCAGTTTGATTTGATAGGGTAAAACAGTATCAAATGATCAACGTAAAGTATTACTGTCGAAGAACAATACTTAAATTTATTTATTATAATAGCACATAAAGTATTACTGTTGAAGAAACAATCATCTTCTGAGTATTTCTATGATTTATATTTTTCATTTTTTTTTGTTTTCTAGAAGTCTATAAGGGTCTCCAAACGTTTTCTCCACGACAAACCTGAATAAATAAAATATAGAATCAAAATTGTTACAGTCCTAATCTGACATAGTATTATTTTGATGTGGAACGCTACTCCTTAGGTCATTAATGGAGGATTGGGCTCCTCTATATGGAATTTCATCATTTTGGTTTCTTTAAAAACACTAAAAGGTCTGCGCCATAACTATCGGTAAGACGCCCTGCCCAGCTAAACATATTCGATCAGTCTGAAACTTTCAAATAAATTCTAGTTTCAAAAATCACCTTCCTGTTCATACTTTTGAATTAAGCTGTTGTTTTATTATGTCTCCCGGTGGGCAGAGGCGATTCTTTTGTGTTTGTACTTGATCAAAATAACCATGCTCAAATTTTATATTTGCATGCGGGTGGTGATAAACCGTTGAAACGCTATGCATAATTGAAATACAGTAGTTTATCCTTGAAGACAGAAAGAAGACCGAGTCCATGCTTGCTCTATTAGCTGATTTATTAACCTCAGAATCCACAGAGTGAACAGTTTTGGTTCCCTAGGTGTTTACTATTTAGGGCATACGCATTAGGTTTGTAACCTATGGGGATTTATTTCATGAATAGAGTGTAGATAAAATGTTGTTTCCACTGAGCGTGACATGAAAAACAGGGCATCACTTTGAGGGCTCTTTTGAACAAAACTATATACTCTGTAAATGCCTTGTGACTATGTTTTGCTTTCAAAGAATTTCTGGACCATTATTATGGATGTCTTCAGGAAAACATTTCCTGGGTATAACAAGAGGGAAATAACACCCCACTGATATACAATAGACCATTCTCAACAGACTAAGACTCCACAACTAATGTGAGGCAATGTGTTTTTAAAATTATGGAGAAAGTTGGTGTTGTCGCAGAATCTTGATGCTAGAATGCTAATGCTCCTTTTACACTTCAGAGTCCAGACCAAGCTACTTCTACATAATAATAAATACATAACATGATTGCCGGTTTGAATTGATGTAATACTTTTTTTGAACTTAGTCTTGGATAAGAGTACGTGTAAATTACTGCAAGAGTAGATAATTGATGGATACTTAATTTTGTAGGCAGTTTTATTACAGGCTTGGAAAGTTCATGTAGCTCATAGGATGACTGTTTAAGTTCAGATGCACCATTTATTGTGTAAGTGTTCCTCCTGTAAGAACTATCTGTTCCCTTTATGTATGTTAACTTGGAGATATGTCCTGTGTAGGCATTTGCGTTCATCTTCGTCCAATAAAGTTAATTTTTTTCATTACAAAACTCCTCTATGTTTCATCATCTCCCTAAGGATCCTTAATTTGTCCGAAGGTTCACTCATTAACTCCTAGCAGAAGTTGTGCTTGAATTAGCAGAAAATGTAGACTGACAAAAGGTGAGAGAGTCGTATATCTGAAATATATGAGTTGATACCTATAAATAGGCAAGGAGTATGAAGAAATAACACAACAAATGAGTTGTTAGCCCAATAATAGATTATAGGATAGGAAATAAAAGGAAAAGAGTTGTTCATTTTTTTTGATATTGTTGACATGGTGATGACATTTTAGTGAGTGAGATGACGGGGACTGTCAACTGATGGGTGATGTATTTGAGAATTGGCACTAACAGGGTGGGTCCCGGGCCATGTAATCCTGTCAGCGTGTAATCTTGGAAGAGGAGTTGGATGATCGCTCTTATTATTAATTGCCAATATATTATCTCCATGTAATAATTACATACTAATCTGTACTCCCAGTCGGTAATAAATCTATTTCTTTTGGATATGAAAAACGTTCCGAGCTTCATGTTTAAGTTTCCAGCGGTCACTCATTGTACATACTATGTATTAGTTGTGGGCAGTTTAATTGCGGGCCTGTTGTTAGCAGAGTGAAGGAAATAGTGCCTCCAAAAGACGCTATAAAACCGCTTCCATTTGTTCATTTACAAACAAAGCAAAGAATCTCGTGACTAAAGATGATCTAAGTGCCCAGGAGTTGGGATTGGAGGCAGCCAGGATTTTCAAAGATTTCCTCACTGAAGATGCTTCCTTTAATTTAACAAATATATTTAGCAGATTGAAGCTATGGTATGCTCTATTTGAAGTGGGTAATCTATTGGAGTTGATATACTCACTATGATATCTGCCCATTTGAAGTCACTTCGAAGCAGCCACACTAACTTGTAATATAACAGGGACAAATTTCCTTTAATGCCTCGGGAGGGAAGGTGTGTTTAGGCTGACAGTAAAGCTAATCAAACCATCCAGAAATCGCAGTTGTCTCAAATGCAAGGTTAAAATATAAAAATTGAAGGAAACTAAAGTTAAGAGTAAAGAGCTGCAAGTAATACGGATCCCTGGATACCTTAATCACCTAGGAGAAAAGATTAAGAATGCCGTATAATTAATATTAAGATATTAAAATGTAGGCTTATTACAGGTTCTTATTTCTCAGGAAGAGAAAGAGATACAATTTCTCTTTATACACTACGTATATAAGACGCTGCTACTTTGGCAAGGCAATTGCAGCAAAGGAAGAGCTTAAGATAGCATTAAATCAACACATAGCAGCGAATTTAGGAAGGAAACTCAAAATTAATAATAAATAAGGTTATGAAACTCGATAAGGAGCGATATAAAGCTAATTTTAAGTTTGACAATGGGATTCATCAATTAAGAGAATTAACAAAACTATTTTCCATTTTGAATGTTGCAGAGAGACATACTAGGACACAGGAAAGAAAATCTATGAGTGCATTTATCATGATAAAGCACTCAATGATCAAACTGAGACAAGAGGAGAACAAAAGAAGAAATATTCAGCAATTTTGTAGCTTTATCATGAACCTGAACATCGATCAGCTTTTGAGTAACTGTTTGTAGTGGCTATCTCTTTTAGGCATTATCATTTAGAGAGAAATTTTATGATAGTCGTGCTTGGTATTGTAGAACTACTCAAAAATCCAAACATTAACAGAAAGTCTATCAATTCTGTACAAAATTTATCTGTTTCAGGTGCAAGGATGAATGGTGCAGAGATCAAGCCTAAGAGGTGTTGATATCAACTCTACTTGATGAAAATGAACTATTCTATGCAATGATTACAGTTGTGATTATAACAATAGTTATAATTAAAAAGAATCCATAATAAATAGTGATCAATAAGCTTAAAGTAACACGTATATTTGGTAATAACAAGGAGTGTATAACCATAATTAGAGTAAGTGCAATATATGAGTGACAGTGAACCATATGATCTTCATAGCTTACTGAGTGTAATACCATAGCTATTTGGACTAGAGCTCACATATAAAATCAGGGTTTCAAGTGCTCTAAATAATTCCGTAATAAACCGGTACCATTCACCAGTTAAGTAGGAATAAGGATAGAAGTAATGGCATTCATAGGCTTGATAAAGGTTGAATCCTATCTGATATAGCATCTACTCGTATATAAAAGAGACCTTCTTGCTTCACCTATTTCACATAGTGATACTCGGCCTTGCTATAAGATTCTAGTAGTCTACATGTTCGTAAGGTCAGTACTATATAAGCTATACTATTCAATGGATTCACACTGGTTAACCTGTTGTAACAGTAATAAAAGCTCTTTTAGTATAGAGGTTCATCTCTCACCATGTTACATAATAAACAAGGTAGTATGGTACTAATATAGAGTCAAGGGTAAAGGTTCAATGTTCTTCATTAACATATCACTATCTTCACTGATTCCCATTGATTTTATTAGCTATGAAGAGTATGACATAACCACATACCAGCCCAACTTACCGCTTTGTAATCATAAATCACGCAGCTTACTGATCATGTATAAAGAGTGGTCATAGCTTATCCATGAATTTATAAAATTTATTTTGAATGATCTCGTAAGAATGAATTTTACCCCCTGATACATGGATACCCATAAAGATAGAATGCTACTTCAATTTAGTGATACAGGATATATGCTGTTTATTTCAATTTACTAGGGCATGGACACCAGTATGCAATATGGCATTTAAATTAACATTGCAAGAATGTGAAATTATAGATTAGACATTATAGATGAAAATATCTATCGAATTATTTCAGTGCATTTCAAGTATGATTCAAGGAAAGGGAATAAAAGTGTAACTACATTGTGAATACGAAAAGTAAAAATAGGGGTATATAGAGTGAAAATGATTAAAGCAGTGCGTCATAAATAGAACATGAATAAACTAAACCGAAGCAGCATCTGAAATGAGAAATTTTATTGAACATATTGATATCTATGTGAGCAAATTTTCTTTTTATAAATTCTAGGATTGATATCATATGTATCAAAGTATTTTGAATGTGTAGAAGTTGTTATATGGGTAACAATTGGTTATGAGCAATATAAGATGCATATGCTGTAATATGTGTTCGAGTGTTTACATTGCAGATTATGTACCAGTGAGTATCATGCAGAAAAACAGGTTACTGGAACAATCTACGTGATGACAGATTTCCAAGAACAATTGAGACTCCATGAGATCCCAAGATAGGGTGTTGACCCTGGTCCTGCTGGGAGGAGTGGAAGTGTTGCCCACTGTTTACCCTCCAATACCTGGAGTCATGGGAGGACTGTGCGAGTCACGCTCCCCTAGACGTGTGATGATGACTGCCGGATGCCTACAAGTATGTCAGGTCGACGTAATCGACTCTGACATCATTGAGGTCTATGAATGGATCAGTAAAACTGATGCCATGGCATATTCCTGTAGAGGACAGATAGGATGGGAGTGGAAGAGATTAGGAAGGATCGGATGATTTTAGAATAGTTTGGAGATTCGGTGAAGATGGGAAGTAACAATCAAATTACCAATACATACTTATTTAAAACGAAAATTCAATCTTAAAATACAGGCATTCTACAATCACCCTAATCTCTAAAAACACAATATTAATCTGAGTATATAAAACCATAAACTTCGGGACGAAGTTTTCTGAAGGGAGGAAGTATGTAACGACCCATTCCCCTGTTATACCCAAAAACAATATTAGCGTGTGAACGATATAGGCATTTGATAGCTACACCTGCCTATACCGTCCACATCGCACTAGTACGCCCACCTAATATCAAGATTACAAAGATTGGGGACTTAATATTAAGATTTCAGATCTATATATATATATTACGATCATCTAAGTATAAAATCTTATGAAACAAGGTAATAAAAGAAATGAAATAATAAAGTTAAAATCTTTAAGTTAATAAATCTTTAAGATAAAGATGAGTATGCAATATTAAAGAATTATATAAAAAGTACTTAAATAAAATCCCACCTTTATAAATGTGTATACATACGCACATTAATGGGGATCACCCACCATAACAAAATTTAAGGTAAACATAAGGTTGGATAAGGCCTCGGGAAGTTTGAGGCGGTGGAGGAAGATTGTTTAGATTATATTCATATCCAAACATAATGAAAAGCATACCACCATAAATGTGGTAAATATCATCATTAATAAGGATAAGACTTCGGGAAGTTAGAGGCGGTGGAAGGAGATTATTTAAAGGAGGTGGTATGGAGGAGAAGGGGGGGAATGTTTTCTTGGAGTAGAAGAAATGGTTTCTGCTGAAAGGAGAAGGAAGGAAATGCCGGCTTGCAGTGTTGGGAGGAGTCTCTTGTTCTTGGAAATCTGGGCACGGGGGACAGAGGGGACATCTTCTGGGTCTGGGATTAGTCTCGGATTTGGCTGGGAAGATTCGATTGCCCCCGGTAATGCGATGCAATGCTACGTTCACGATATCACAGGCTAATCTTGGTAGCTTCGGGATTCGTAAGTTGTGCTGATTTTTCGAGGTATTCTTCTATATATAGGTTAATTATGCAAAATTTGAATTTTCAATTTATACCATTTCAATGTCTTATTAGATCGGTTTTTACTTAAACAAAGTTCAAATAGGTACAAATTCTAGAACTGCGGGAGCGAGGGTTATTACAAAGCTCACAAGTAATTATCAAGAAGAGAATTTGAATTAATCACCAGCCCTCTAAATTCTCAACATGGTATCAGAGCTAAGGTGCTGAATGCAAGAGCTGCTTGACAAAGGAGACACTACAGGAAGCAAAGATCAAAGTTTGGGTTGAAGGATCAAATCAGTTTGCAAGGAAGGCTCTCTAGTTATATCAACTCATTCAAGCAAGTAATCTTTGCCATCAAAGATTTACATTCAAGACAGTGATTGAAGAAGACAGTGATAACCTAGATTATAATTTTCGATCTAAGAAGAAGCTCCAAACTTCTTCATCAAGAAAGCTGCCAAAAGAGAAAGTCACCTACTCAAGCAAGTATCTATGACTTTATCTAAATCTATCAAAACGTCTTCTTTGCAAAGAAAGCATCAAACTAGTTAGGGTTTCAAACTTTCCTGCATGGAAGACAAGGACAATGAAGTCATGCCAAAAACATGAAGGGAGATACAAGAGTCCAAAGGATTCTTACAGAATCCATAAAAGACTCTCTCATCTCCGATGTATCAAATCATCAAAAAGGGAATATATGAGAAATTGGTGGAGCTACTCTCTGTGAGTACTGTAGGAGAAGCAATCTCTCTGATCAACTGCAGGAACTAGGAGAAGTAATGCTTGACTCTAAGATGACCACAGTGGTGTTGAATGCTTGCCAGGAAAATGGGGAAACTTCACTTGAGGATTATACGAGAAGATAGAAGCCACACCATTCCACAATTTAGTGTCTCTATGAAAAATAGAGGAAACAAGATTGAAAGCCAAAGGTTTTACAGGATCAAGTGAAGGGAATCAAGCCTTTGCAGCCACGTCAAGGAAGAAATGAAGATTTGGTACGTTTGGTCCTCAGAATAGTATGGAAAAAGCACAATGCTTTGTATGTGATGAACTTGGACATTATAAAATAGATTGTCCTAATTTTGAAAAGGACAAGAGAAATAGGGAAGAAGCCCATGTCTCTGAAAAAGAACCTGATGCAAAGAAATCTAAGAAAGAAGAAGCAACGGATCTCCACTACGATTGAGATCATCTTCTCCATTAAGTGATTTATGTTGATTGTATGATGGGAGGCAATGTAGCATCCTAATCGAAGCATGGTAGGAGCTACTGGTGAATCAGCTCAAGGAAAAACCTCTGTGACAAACATTACTAATGGAAAGCGATCATCAAGAGCAAGGGTCATCATGGAAACATATTTCTGGGATGTGATGACATATTGATGAAGCAAGCCAAGGGAATGAAGCTCTTCATTCTTGAGAAATTACTACAGGATGACTCAAGGGAAAAAAGTATGAGGTATGTATATATATTTATATGTTGACATTGGATGTTGTGAAGTAATGGTTGCAAGTAATGGACTTCTGTACTTAGAAGTATGATCTATGGAGGAGTATCTCTCAATGCACGGACAGATGAAATCAACATAATATGTCCTCATGGAATATGAGGTGGTTGTATATGAACAAGAAACTAAAAAAGTTGTATGTTCCTAGGAATCAAGAATGTGCAGAGAGGAAGAGATCATTAAATGCAACCATGTCAAGAGGTAGTTATCATCCGAAGGTCAAGAAGATGTGACTAGGAGATCTCCTGGAAAGATATGTAGACTCTGACGAAAGTCTGGTAAAGAAGAAGACCCTTGGAAAAACATATCATTAGGAGACGTGTCAATCTGTATGAAGGATGTCGATGCCTACAAGAAGATGTCATGATGAAAGATCATCATTGAGGTAACTTTTGTTTTAAAAGTTCATATGTATATGTTTATCTGGATGAATTTGTGCAGGGCTTCTAATCATGAGAAAGGATGTATGATCCTGGGAGATGATTCGAAGGAAAGCAACATGGCATAACAATGGACCAGATAAGGAAGTCTAATGAATCACTTTCTGACAGCTGACATGACTCAGGATGAAAGTGATGGATGATCTGTGCCCTATGAAGCTAAAAGTTGAAGATTCCTCAATATATAAATCCGTGACATCAAGGACAAGAATTCTTCATGAGCAGCTGGGTGTCTCACCATTGCTGTCGAAGGTCCCTGGTTAAGAGGGAGCATGATGGTAAGTTTCTTACTTGGAAGAAACTTGGTAATTCCTAAGAATGAACTTAGGTACATTCCTTGTATAGGAACGAGTACATTCCCTTGTGGAATAGATCCTCCCTGGTTGAGAGGGAGAGATAGACACATCATTCTGGTCTTCACTTGGGAAGACAGAATGGAGGATTGGGTAATCATCTAGCATTCGATACCCTTTGAGAATGTGTTAGGGCATTCAAGATAAGAGTAGTCGGGGACCGATATTCTTTGAGGGCTAGCTACCCAAGAGAAGAATAGTCCAAGAAGGTCATACTTTCGGAAAACCCGGGTGGAGTATGTACCTTGGAGAGACAATGACGAGGGTGTATATAAGTCATGTATCTCGCCAGCATTGTAGCCCATTATCTCGTTGAGAGATGCCACTGTTAGTCAAGGCATTGCATTAGGACAATGCTGGTTGATATGATGTCATACAGATGCGATTACCAATCCAATTCTTCTTATGAGTTTCTTCAGTTTGAAAGTGACCATGTACTTGTATGAATACCTCCCTAGTTAAGAGGGAGTGTTGAAAAGTGTAACTAGGTCGGTCTTCATGTTGACTATGTAATTACATATTTATGTAATAAAGAAGACAAACATAATAAATATATTCTTGATATGCTTGCTTCATGGGTTTCATGAGCAAAGCTTTATTCTAGGTCGAAGGACTTCTTCTTAATGTCCTTTAGGAATTTGTCTTCTAGTTATAAATATATTAAAGAGTCATGTTTATGATAAGTCAAGATACATCTGTATGCCTCCATACCTTGTCACATTATGACTTAAGTTCAACGTTGAACACAGTAAACTAGTCAGCTTAAACGGCTCAAAAGCATCCATTCACGTCGGCTCCAATAAAGAGACCTATTATGTATATATATAAAGTTAGATTGCGGCTCATTCAAGGACAACGACTTTGGATTAATACAAAAAACAGAAATTCGAAGTCAAGTCTTTCAACGATATCAAGACTGCGGGAAAAACAAAAATACGAAGTCAAGTCTTTCAATGATATCAAGACTGCGGGAAAACCAGAAATACGAAGTCAATTCTTTCGATCAAGACTGCAGGAAAACATAAATACGAAATCAAGTATTTCAATGATATCAAGATTGCGGGAAAACAGAAATACGAAATCAAGACTTCCGATGATAACAAGACTGCGTTTAAACATAAATGCAAAGACAAGCCTTAACTGTTTCGGTGATATCAAGACTACGTGTAAGGGTAAACTGAAATGTGAAGACAAGCCTTAATTGTTTCGATGATATCAAGACTGTGTGTAAGGTGCGGATTACACAGTGTGTAATACAGATTGGAAGAAGCAGAGATATATATCGAAGATATAACTTGAATGAATGCGTTGAAGTCTGAAGATAAGGAATGCGTTGAAGTCTACATGCGAATGAAGGAATGCGTTGAAGTCTGAAGATAAGGAATGCGTTGAAGTCTAAGGCTACATGCAAAAGAAGGAATGCTTTGAAATGTGTAGAAGAGGTTGCGTGAAGTTCTGAAATAGAACTATTTTAAGTCTAAGAACAGGGTTGTGTTAATAACATATAATAAGGTGCCAACAGCCAACAAGGATCTCACACAGCCCGGAAGAAGGAAGAGCTCAAGCAGAGACCAAGATGCACATCGGTGCTGGAAAGTGGAGGAAATAAGGATCATCTTAAGAAGCCAATGAAGAAGAAGTGACAAGGTATTGGAAACATACAAAGGTCAAGGGTCTAAAGTCTTGGTCATGGTACTTGTCATCTGAAAGTCTATAAGAAGAATTTCTCGTGGGTTTTCCTCTAGAAGAGGCAGAGGTTTTTCCCTGGCTCGAAGAGCCTAAATTCGTGTCTCTTGTATTTTTATAATTGACTTGATGAAAGACTAAATAAGTTAAGAAAGAAGACATAAGCAAATCAAGAAAGCTCACAAGTAATTATCAAGAAGAGAATTTGTATTAATCACCAGCCCTCTAAATTCTCAACAATTGGTTGTGGTCATTGAATTGTCAATAATTAATCCATTTTTAAGCTCCTAAAATCCCTCCAACGTTCACTTGTTGAATACCCTCTCAACCTAAGCATTTATATAAATTGTGGCCCTCATATCCTCCTCATGTAAGGATTTCGCTACTTATAACAGGTCATCGTGGCATTTTCGCTATAACTTTTTTTTTACGAAGCTTCAGATGTTGAAACCAAAACCCATTTGGGCGAAATCCTGATGAAGCTCGTGTCCAAATTTCAGATATTGGTTCGCTATATTTTCAAATATATGATTTGAGGAAGTTAGGGTTTTTGCAAGCTCCCGAAGTTCATGTCAAACAAGTGACCTTGGGAAAATTTTCATAACTTTCTCTATAAGCATTGGATTCAAATTTCGTAATAAGTGACAGAAAGAGGATGGGTTGTAGTTTGTTGTGTATCGTTTTCAGGACCAAAGGTTGAAACAGTGACACGTGGCACTTCGTACAAGTTATCTCTACTGAACCAGTCTATAATTAGGTCATCGTAAGAGATTGGAAATAACTATTTCTTGAAGAATCCAATGTTGATCAGACCTACGAGGTTGGAAAGAGGACTCAAAGGGCTACCACAGGACGAAATTTCAGACCTTGGAGATCTGAAATTACACAAATACAACAGATTTAATATCGAGCTTCTAGAAGGCGAGAAAAAATATGCATTCAAGGATCACTGCAGTAACGACAACACATCAACGGTCAAGGATAAGTCTGCTACAACAAGGTATATGATTAATGTTTGAATTTTAATTTGAATATCATCTCTGACACGTGTTTTTTCAAGACAGTGTAAGTATTTTGTACGTATGTTTGATTGGGTTTTGTTCATAAATGTTGAACGTATTTACATTTGAATTTTGAATATTTCTCTGACATATGGTTTGCAGGACAGTGTAAGTATTTTGTTTGTATATTGGTTTGGGTCTTGCATGTGCAGGAAGGAGGACACAATAGGACAACCTAGACACATACTAGAAGGACAATGCAACATCAAAGTACCATTACTTGAAGCAAGCACAACAATACCTCAGCAGCTAGTAGTGTTCAAAGAAGCAGTGTCAAGTCAAGTATCAGGTTGTGTCAAATGTCAGTATTGTAAAAATCATCATTGCAAAATTGTAAAAGAGTCATTATTGTAAAAGAATCAATCCACCTAGAGTTGGAGAGGCATTGTTGGGAGGTATAAGTGTCATTGTTGGATAATGTTGTGGTTGGGTTGCAGGTCATAGAGTGATTGGGTGATTGGTCTAGTTCAAGAAAATCATTGTGAATCATATTGTATCGTGGATCATTGTCCACGGTACGTGAGTCCACACTCTTGTCTTATTTCTGATCATTATAGGGTGGCAGGGAGGAGCTAGGTTGGTGCATGAAGTCACCTACAAGTTGGAACTTGTGAACACTTCAGGGTGGTAGGTTGGTCTAGGATGATGGGGCATCCATTCAATTGACTAATGAAGATACCGAGGTGTTGGCGCATCCTTCCAGTGGGAGCTAGAGAAGAATGCTTTTCTAGAATTCTAGTAAGTTGTACCTTTCATTTCGATTGGGGCTGAATATTAAAGAATTTATTAGAAAAGCATTCGATGGTTTTTGACTCGGAGGGGGTTTCCACCTAAAATTCATGTGCCTATTGTGTTCTATTGTTTACTGTTGTTACTGGATAAACATCAAGAATAATTGAAGATTAACTAAAGCTCTGAAAAGATTTAAAAGTGCTAATTGATAAGAAATACGGATTAACCCCCCCTCTCAGTGTTTCCAACAATTGGTATCGGAGCTTGGTTCCTTCAATAGCAGTCTAACAACTGGAAGGAGGTCATGGAATATACTAAGAATAGAGTTCCTCTGTACAATGGAAATAACTACGCACTTTGGAGTGAAAGAATGCAGGTTCATTTGTTGGCGCAAGGATACGAAGTATGGGAAATCGTTGAAAAAGGCTTTACAGCGACCCAGGATGAACAAGGAAAGAAAAATATGGTATATGATGCAAGGGCTAAAGATCTCGTTACCAGTGGGCTTATCGAATTTGTCTATCTTAAGTTACTGAGTTGCAAAACTACTAAAGAAGTATGGGACAAGCTTGAGAATATATATGCAGGTGACTCAAACGTGAAACAAGCAAAGCTTCAAATTTACAGGGCAAAATTTGAGCAACTCAAAATGAAGGAAGATGAAAAAATTGATGCATACTTACAACGTGTTGATGAAATAACAAATGCATTGGAAGGTTTGGGAGAACCTGTCGACACGAAAATTGTTGTCCAAAAGATCCTTAGAACATTGTCGGCAAGATTCAACCCAAAGGTGTCTTGGAATATAGTTTGAATCTAGCCAATCTCAGCAAAGATGAATTGCATGGAGTGCTTACATTCGCCGCATCCAAGAAAACTAGTAAGGACAAGCATACTCCAAAAGCGAAAACTTGTAGTTGTAAGGAAGAAGAAAAGGAAGAAGATGAAGAAGAATTTTTACATAAAGAACTTGCCTACTTCACGCGAAAAATGAGAATAGGTACGGGGAAATTCAAAGGTAAACTTCCATTGATATGTTTCGATTGTGGTGAGGTTGGGCATTTTGCAGCCAAGTGTCCTCACAAAAATGAGGCTATTAAGAAAGGAAAGAAAGGTCTGAGGAAGTCCAATAAGCAAGGTAAGAAGAAATGGTTTAAGAAGAGTTTCTTCTCTAAAGAAGATAGCTCCTCATCTGATGAAGACAGTGATAACGAAGAAGAAATCAATGGAAGAGTATTGTTTATGGCCAAGCATAATAAGCAAGAAGCCTGTGACGAAGAAGAAGAGATGATTGAGGTTGAATTTCAAAATGAAGTGATCAAGGTTATAAAAGAGCTCAAGGCCGAGAAGAAGCATGTCAACACTCTTGAAGACGAATTAAATATAGAAAGGGAACAAGTTCTAAACATTAAAAGCAAGGTCGAAGAATACAAACGAGTTGAAGAATCACTTAGGGAAGAATTAAAGGAAAGCAACAAGGAAAGAGAAGCATTGGAAGCTGAAATAGTTTCTCTACGAAAGCAAGTAAAAAATGGAAAACTCTTCAAAACTACACCAACAGCTCCAAGGCATTGGAAGAAATCATCAACAGTCAGCGATTAACCAGTGACAAGACTGGTCTTGGTTACAAAGAAAAATATGAAAAGGAGCCAAGTCCTTCTATGCCAAAAAAAGAAGATGAATATGCAAAATATAACAAGCATGTAGACCCCCTAGCCAACTCAAGAGATCAAGACTTGCAGGAAGAACCATGGAAGGCAATTCCTCGAAGAAGATTTCCTCCTAGGTATCAAGCTATCTTCTATGGTCATTATTATTCATGTGGAAGGTTTGGACATAGAGCTATAGAATGTCGCATGTATGTTTGGAATAAATACAATTTCGGGAGATCTTTCAGAAAGCGATATTCCGGAACTCAGCGTAATATTAATAGGTTTGATCATTTGAGAGATGATGTCGAATGTTACAAATACAACAATTTTGGACACCTGGCTAAAGATTGTAAACTTGGAAGTTCTTCAAAGGAATTCTCGCAAAATCAGAATGAACAAATATGGAAAAAGAAGATTGAAAAATGTGTTATCGCTCTCAAGGCTCAAAGCAATAGAAATGTTTGGTATGTTGATAGAGGTTTTTCAACTCATATGATTGGAGATAGGAATAAGTTCATATCCTTGAAGGAAAAGAAGGATGGAACAATGTCTTTTGGAAATGACAGGTCTTCAGGCGTCATAGGAGTAGGTACAGTCACACTTGGAAGCAATAATGCATTAGTGAAAGATGTGTTGTTGGTTGAAAATATGAATCACAATCTTGTCAGTGTTGGACAAATGTGCGATTAAGGACACACGATGCTATTTAACTCTAAGAAATGTGAAATCAGGAAACGCAAGTTCAGTAAAATTGTGGCTACAGCAAGCATAGCTCCAAATGACATATATATTTTGGATGAGACACCTAAAGGGTGATTTTTGGCAAAAGAAGACAAAAGTTGGTTATGGCACAAACAGATGGGACATATAAATTTTGACAATTAGGTCAAGATCAACAAGAAGGAAGTAGTAAGAGAAATGCCTAAAATTTTGAAACCTACCAATACGATATGTGAATCTTGTTGACACAGCAAGCAGACAAAAGTTGAGTTCAAGACAAAATAACACTTTGCATCACGTCCATTGGAATTATTACATACTGATCTATGTGGTCCTATAAGGACAAAAGGTTTAGATGGAGAATTATATTTTATGCTAATGATATATGATTACACTAGAATGACAACCGTCAGCTTCTTAAAGAAAAAGACTGAGGCATTCGAGTGCTTTAGAATCTACAAGGAATTGGTTGAAAATGAAATTGATTTGAAGATCAAATTTCTCAGATCAGATAATGGCAGAGAATTTACTTCCAAGGTATTTCAACAGTACTGTGATGAAAATGGAATAAAAAGGCAATTCTCAACAGCCAGAGCACTGCAGCGAAATGGAGTTGTTGAAAGAAAAAAACATAACCGTACAGGAAATGGCTAGAGCAATGTTAAATGACTCAAAATTAGATGATAAATTCCGGGTTCAAGCAATCAATACAACTATATTCATTATAAACAGAGGTTTGCTAAGGAAAATTGTAGCATGAATCCATACGAATTATGGAAAGGAAGACCGGATAACATCAAATACTTCAAAATATTTGGAAGCAAATGCTACATCAAATGAGAAGATAAAAAATTGGGCAAGTTCGATTCCCGTGTCAATGAAGGCATTTTTGTTGGTTATTCACGCAAAAGGAAGGCTTATAGATGCTACGATTGGAGGCGAAAAGAAATAATGGAAAGCATAAATGTTACTTTTGATGAAGATGGTGTTACAAAGGATGACGATGAGATTGTCTCTTCAAGAAAATCTGAGGGATCTGAGGGAGAATCTATGAATGATGAAGAAGAAGCTCCAAAACAAGACCAATCAAATAAGGAAACAATAGTCAACCAAGAGGAAATAAGAAATGATTAGCAGGATTTACAGAAAATTCTCCAAAAGCTTTAAAAGAGTGGTGTCAAAAGAATCATCCATCAAATCAAATCATTGACAACATAAATGAAGGAATTGGAACTAGAAGAAGTCGACAACTTCGTTCATCACAACAAGCCCACCTTGCTTTTTTAGCAACTTTTGAGCCTAGCAATTTTGAGGAAGCTAGTCAAGATGAACGCTGGGTAGCAGCTATGATTGAAGAATTGTATCAAATTGAGAAAAATGATACTTAGGAACTAGTTCCACAACCAAAGGTAAAAATGTTATTGGAACTAAATGGGTCTTGAGAAACAACTTGAATGAAGATGGATAGGTTACCACTTACTAGGAATAAGGCAAGATTAGTCTGCAAAGGATATGCACAAGTTGAAGGAATCGATTTTGAAGAAAAATTTGCTCTCATTGCCAGAATGGAAGCTTTCAGAATTTTTCTCGCTTATGCATGCTCGATAAAAATCAAGGTCTATCAAATGGATGTTAAGTCAGCCTTTCTAAATGGTGAATTGGAAGAAGAAGTTTACATTGAACAACCCAAAGGTTTTCTGCTTTTTGAAAAGAAGACTATGTCTGCAGATTAAAGAAGGCACTATATGGTCTCAAGCAAGCTCCTAGAGCTTGGTATGCTCGTCTTGATGGATATCTACATCAGCAAGGATTCAAGAAAGGAAGCACCGACAACAATCTCTATGTGAAAGTGGATCAAGATAACCTAACAATTATCGAGGTATTTGTAGACGATATAATTTTTGGAAGCAGTGATAGATTAAGTAAAAAATTTGCCACAAAGATGCAAAGTGAGTTTGAAATGTCTCTCTTTGGCGAGCTGACGTACTTTTTAGGGCTTTAGATATCTCAATAGGATAAAGGAATATTTATATATCAAGGAAATGCTCAAGAAATTGAAGATCGAAGATTGCAAGCCTATCCTTACCCTAATGGTAACAGGTTGCAAGTTAAGTTTAGATGATTCGTCAAAGGATGTGGACTAGAGGTTGTATAGATCTATGATTGGTAGTCTTCTATATGTGACAGCTTCTTTGCCAGACGTAATGTAGGCAATTGGACAAGTAGCAAGATTCCAAGCAGCAACAAAAGAATCTCATATTATTGTCGTCAAAAGAATTCTATGATATCTTAAGGGTACAACAGAATATGGTTTATGGTATCCCAAAGGAAATAATCTAGTTATCCAAGCTTATATAGATGTAGATTGGGTAGGAAGTGTTGATGATCGAAAGGGTACCAGTGAAGCAGCATTCTATCCAGGTGGTTGCCTTGTTTCATGGTTAAGTAAAAAGTAGTCTTCAATCTTGTTATCCATAGCAGAAGCAGAATATATCGCGGAAACAACTTGTTGTAATCAAGTTCTCTGGATGAAGCAAACTTTGCAAGATCTTCAAGTCAAGTTTGATGAGCCTATTCCCATATTTTGCGATAACACCAATGCCATTAGTATCTCCAAGAATCTTGTGATGCATTCCAAAACAAAGCACATTTCGATCAAATATCATTTCGTTTCAGAGCAGGTCACCAAAAATAATATCAAGCTTGAATATGTTGGCACAAAGGAACAAATTGTTGACATCTTTACCAAACCATTACCTCGTGAAGCATTTGAGTATCTTCGCCTAAAGCTTGGGATTCTCCAAATTTCTCGTTAGACTCTTTCACTTATCTAACTAAGTTAAAAAAAAGGGTAGTTGAGGCGTGTACAGTTCTGCAGGATGACATTTGTTAGGGTGAGTTACCCTTTTCCATTGATGACAAAAGGGAAGAGAACGCTGTAGGAAGAGGTGTCATGATCGAAGGGGGAGTACTTGTGTTGCCATCAATGTCAAAGGGGGATATTGTTGATCAGTGGTTGTCATTGATGTCAACCCAAGCACCACCAAGGCTACCTCGATCTTGCATGGGAATTTTGACTTGACAACTATATCTATTTTGAGTCAAGGATATTTTGGAGGATTTCTACTTGTCGAGATGTTTCCATTGATATATGGCACACCACGTAATTCTTCACGGTTTCAGAGATATTCGTGTTTGAAGTTAGTAACCCCAGTTAGTGGGCTAAAACCCCATGGGGTTGTGGCATGACACTAATCATTGGTTGTGGTCCTTGAATAGTCAATAATTAATAATTTTTTAAGCTCATAAAATCCCTCCAACGTTCACTTGTTGAAGACCCTCTCAACCTAAGCATTTATATAAATTGTGACCCTCATATCCTCTTGATGCAAGGACTTTGCTACTTAAAACAGATCATCATGGCATTATCAGTATAACTCTTTTCTGCGAAGCTTCAGATGCTGAAAAAAAACCCGTTTGAGCCGAAATCCCGATGACGCGTGTGACGGAATTTTAGATATTGGTTCACTATATTTTCGGAGATATGATCTTAGGAAATTATGGTTTTTGCAGGTTCCTGAATTTCATGTCAAACAGGTGACCTTGGGAAAATCGTCATAACTTTCTCTCTGAGAATTGGATTCAAATTTCATAAAAAGTAACAGAAAGAGGCCAGACTGTAGTTTGTTGGGTATCGTTTTCAGGACCGAAGTTTGAAACAGTGACATGTGGCACTTCGTAAAAATTCGCTCTACTGAACCAGTCTATAATCAAGTCATCATAAGAGATTAGACATAACTATTTCTTCAAGAATCCAATATTGACCAGAATTGTGGGGTTGGAAAGAGGACTCAGAGGGCTACCACAGGGCACAATTTTAGACCTTGGAGATCTGAAAATACATAGATAGAGAAGATTAAATATCGAGCTTCTAGAAGGCAAGAAAAAAGTATGCATTCAAGGATCACTGCAGTAAGGACAACACATCAATTGTCAAGGGTAAGTCTGCTACAACAAGGTTTGTATGATTAGTGTTTGAATTTTAATTTGAATATCATCCCTGACATGTGTTTTTGCAGGACAGTGTAAGTATTTTGTATGTATGTTTGATTGGGTTTTGTTCATAAATGTTGAACGTATTTACATTTGAATTTTGAATATTTTTTTGACATATGGTTTGTAGAACAGTGTAAGTATTTTGTTTGTATATTGGTTTGGGTCTTGTTCATTAATGCATGTGCTGGAAGGAGGACACAATAGGACAACTCAGACACATACTAGAAGGACAATGCAACGCCAAAGTACCATTACTTGAAGCAAGCACAACAATACCTCAGCAGCTGCTAGTGTTCAAAGAAGCAGTGTCAAGTCAAGTATCAGGTTGTGTCAAAAGTCAGTACTGTAAAAATCATCATTGTAAAATTATAAAAGAGTCATTATTGTAAAAGAGTCAATATTCCTAGAGTTGGAGAGGCATTGTTGGGAGGTATAAGTGTCATTGTTGGATGATGTTATGGTTGGGTTGCAGGTCATAGTGTGATTGGTCTAGTTCAAGGAGAACCATTGTGAATCATATTGTATCGTGGATCATTGTCCCTGGTATGAGAGTCCACACTCTTGTCTTATTTCTGATCATTATAGGGTGGCAGGGAGGTGCTAGTTTGGTGCTTGAAGTCACCTACAGGTTGGAGCCTGTGAACACTTCAGCGTGGTAGGTCGGTCTAGGATGTCAGGGCATCCATTCAGTTGACTACTGAAGAAACCAGGGCATTGGGGCGTCCTTCCAGTGGGAGCTGGAGAAGAATGCTTTTCTATAATTCTAGGAAGTTGTACTTGTTGACCACTAGAGTGGCACCTGATGATAATGAGAAGACTCCATGCCTAAGGATGAACCAGAGGACACATGTACCATTAGATATCATCAGTTCAATAGAGTTTTTAAGCTCTACTACTTCTCATCATCTTTCTCTTGTACCTAGATTCCATGCCCTACGGGGAATTGTAATGAGTGATGCTAGTAATGATGAGTTTTGAGTCAATATTGAGTATGTAATAGGCCTAGGCAGCCTTAGACCTTGCCAACAAGTGAGTGTTACTCTGGGAGTTTTTTTTTAACTTGGTTAATTATCATCTCCCTACCAGGAGTTAATAATTAATTGAGTTTTTTCCTCCAATTTTACCCCAAAGCTAGAGTATGGCTTGATGGTGAGGCCTTGGGTGAGTCGTAGTGTCTAGAGTCAATGTATATTTTCATATTAGATCACACAAAAAAAATTGTGGAATTTGGCTAGGTCTAGATAGTGATTTTTTAAATTTTTTAGATTTCCCGCAAGTAAAAAATTGCAATAAAAATTGTAATTGAATTGTAATAAGTGTTGCCTAGAGAAGTATGGGGTATGAGTAATCAAAATTACACCTCTCACCCTCAAATTTCTACTATGATGCACTTTGAAGGGTTAAAAATGTGTTTTCAACCCTCAAAACCCACTTTTCCTAAGTTTAGTGGGAAATCTGGCAATTAATTAAGCCATAAATTAAATAAATGGAGAAAAATAAATATCCACACATGCTAAATGAGGTGGAAATGAGGTGGAAAATTATGGAGGAGTTAAAGTGAAGTCAGGTGATGTGGACTCCTAAAAACAAGGAAAGGACATGTGCTAAAATAAAATAGAATTTCTGGGATTAAATTAGAGTTGCTTACTTGGAAATTCGAATTTGTGAAGTTAGTGCATATTTGGGAGGATTTGGGAGAATATTTGGTGGATATTTTTGTGGAAAATTGGCCTCACATGGATTACCAACTAAGTTGCACGAAATGGGGAAACAAAAATGAGTTTCCGAAATGGGAAGCGATACGAAACGCGACCTCCCCAAATTTTGGAAACGGGGAAACATGATATATATATATATATATATATATATATATATATATATGTTATAATTTAAATTTATATTAGAATTTAGGACATTTAAGAAATGTTATGTGAAATTATAAAACATACATGATAAATTCAAAGCATAAACTATTACAAGTTACAAGACATTTACTCATGAATGATAATAGAGACATAATAAAAATAGCAATATCAAAATATGCAAAACCAACCTTTATTATATATCAAAATCTCAAAATCAGCCTTTATTATATATATGACACTGCAAGTACAATAAAGACTATGAGCATGTCAAGTCAAGATTTTGTTTGAGTGATGGGTACATTTTTAGTAGGGTCATGATAGAGGAGTTTGACAACCAATGTCACTAACATCAAGGTACATAGAGGGATTGGTGATCTTAATTAAATACGAATTCCATACACTAATATATGACAAAATCCGATGGAAACATTGCAATCACCCAATCCTGAAATCCTGCAAAACTGATAAGTCTTTTGGATTTTGAATGAGATCTAAAATCCTACTTTCTCCATATGAAATCCAATGAAGTTGGAACCACTGGTAAACATCCTAAGTTATTTCACGGTAATGTTAAAAATTTAAGTAGAAGGATGAAAATGAGGATTAAGGAGAATGTCACTTTTACTTTAAGAATTTAACATTACGATGAATCACATATAAATACTAGGGCCATAGGCTTGATCATTAGAAGCGAGAGTCTTTTTATAAGTTGAGAGAGCCATGTAAATGCATCCAAAAGACACTTTCCACAATTAAAAAAATAATAAAACACACGAACCCCGAAAAAAAGCAAAACAATTTAAGTTAAAACAACGGAAACGCGCCCGCGCCCGTACAGCCTAGAAATGCATTTCCATCCGTACTGTGCACGTTTCCCCCACATGAAATGGCCTAGTACGGACATAAATGCGTTTCCAGGACGTATAGTACGGGGAAACATGTTTCTGTTTCTTTTCAGGGCAGAAATGGACCCCTACCCTACGTTTCTTGCAACTTAGGTTACCAACCATATACACTTGTCATTCCATCATAAAATTCGAATTTGTCACATAAGGGAAGAAGAAAATGATGTCCACTTGCCAGAATCCAATTTTTACACTTGGCGATGGAGCTTCACATATCAAATTCGAATTTGCCTTGTGATCTCCTCTCTCTCACCACTTGGCATATGGTTCTTCATTGGGATTTGCTCCCAACTTTCTATATAATGGAGCCATGGGCTCTCATATTGTATCATGTAATACGAGCTATTGGGCTTGAGGACACGCTGTCGGATTGTACACGCACTTGCAATATAATACAAAATTCTTTGGGGTAACTTGTGATGGCATTCTTCTCCTAACATATGTGGTAAATTCTTGACTTGTTGTTATGCTTCTATTTATTTTCTCATGCTCATGCTATTGTTTCCTTCATGATTGTTTCAAGTTATGTTAGTATGCAGCTATTCATATTAGCATAAGAGTTTCTTGATTTCTGTAGGATAAGAAATCTTCTATTTGATGTCAAATATATCTATAGGAGTTCTTTCCATTGTTTTTATTTAATTTCATGTGGATTTAATATATTGTGGTGAGATTGTGTAGAAGGATCTGTCTTTTGTCAAGCTTTTCAAACGTGAGAGGAAGTTCTCAGAGGAACCAACCCATTCTTGAAAGTATTCAAAGAGAACCCGCATGTGTTGATTTCCAAAGTCTAATCTATATTTTATTTTGTCTTGCAGAGGTTCTTTTAAGTTTCTCAAAGCTCTTATTTCTTGCATCAAAAAAATCAAACTTAAAATATTTTACTTTTCAAGTATTTCTCTTCATTTCTTTAATATCTTTCTATTTCAAAGAGCCAAGATATGTCTAGTCAAAGAGGAGAGCTTGCTCATACTCTTTGGCCTAGCCTCTTGTAGATTATTTTTGTAATATTACTTTGTGATTTCTTGAGCTAACATTTGTTGTTGTAGTTTTTCTCTAACTTGTTGTCTTGCAACTACTTGCAGGCTTCATTTTCAGAAAATTACTTACAAGTTTGCATGCAGGGCCTTGGGGCTTCAACTTCTAGATTATTTCCTTCCCTTAGCCATGTAACTCAAAGAGAATTTGCCTCGCTTATTCCTCGAAAAAGCTGCATTTTGTTGGGTTTTTGTGGGCCTCAAATTGAAGAAATTTTCAGCAAAGAAAAATCTATGGCTCAAGCCAACATTGTGAAGACTTTCCTTGGATTTTAGAGAAAAATTCATAGTTTTCTCCTTATTGTAATAACTAATAAAATTCTTGGTTTTGGGAGCGTGGGTTTTACTCATTGGTATCCCTATCTCTCCACCTTTTTGGAGAGACTTTGTGGCTTGATCTTTGATATTTTTCACTTGCATGCACATCATTTAATTGGAGAATTAACACAATCATGCATTACACTTATTTTGCATGTAGCTTAATCTAATTTGCTACAGATTTCTAGTCTTTCTACTTTCATAGCAGGTTCAAACTATTGCATGCATGCACTTTTAAATTTTTCATAAATTTTGTTCCAAAAACCACTTATGCTTCACCTTTAATTACATCTTACATGCAATAAGTATTTGGGCAAATTTTATCCATAAAGTAGCATTCTATTTCATGACATGCAAATACATCTCAAGTTTGAAAGTTAATTTTCATTGCATGATTAATTTACTTACATGTCCCAAGCAATCACTAAAATTTTACCTCGAACATAAGTTGGTTGAATAGAGGTTTTAGGGATTTTCTACCTCTATGGACTCCTCACCGTGAGATCCAAATATTTGGGCAAGGGTGAGGTCTGAGGATTAGAGCTCAATTGTAACATTTCTTTAAAACTAATTAATAAAATAAACCAAGAGAATTTTTTCATCACATTTACCTTACCTGCAAGAGCTAAAATTTTGCTTTCTTGATGGTTTAGAGTCTCAAATGCAACATCATTTCCTATTTTCAAGAAGTATTTCCTTTCATGCAAGTATTGTAATTTTTTTTTGCAACAAGTTTAGCTTAATTTTCTTGTACTTGAACATTATTTACTTAATTTACTTTAGATGTTCACAACACTGGTCAAAAGCCCTCTGTGCTGTATCCATCCAACTGAATGCCCCCTTCTTGGTGAGGTCTGTAAGGGTGCAGCAAGTTAGGAAAACCCCTTGATGAACTTTTGGTAGTAGGTGCAGATCCCCACAAATCCCCAAAGTTCTGTAACATTATTCGGCCCTGGCCAATCCCCGATGGCCCTGATCTTCTCCTCGTGGACCTTCACTCTGTCCACCCCGATGATGTGCCCCAAGTAGAGCATCTCGGTCAAGCCCAAACTCGCATTTGAAGATCTTAGCATAAAACTGATGCTCTTCCAAAATGCACAATACAAACTCTATATGTTGGAGGTGCTCCTCCCAGGTCTAGCTGTAGATCAAAATGCCGTCAAAAAACACTAACACACACTTCCTCAAGTGACTGCGGAAGATGTGATTCATGCATGACTGAAAAGTGGCCAGGGCATTGGTTAGCCCAAAGGGCATCACCAAAAACTCAAAATGGCCGTAATGACACCGGAAAGTGGTCTTGGGAATATCTTGCTCCCTCACGTGAATCTGATGGTACCCGGATCTCAAATCAATCTTTGAGAAGAACTTGGCCCCTCGCAGCTCATCCATCAACTCATTGATCCGTGGGATGGGGTACCGATTCTTCATGGTGTTCTTGCTTAGGGCCCTGTAATCAATGCACATCCTCAACGTGTCGTCCTTCTTCTTTACCATCACTACTGAAGAAGCAAAGGGGCTGGTGCTAGGACGGATGTGTCCAAGAGCTAAGAGCTCATGGATAGCCCTCTCAATCTCATCCTGATAGGCTTTGGGGTGCCTATAGGGTGTAGAGATAATAGCCTGGATACCCTACTCCAGCTCAATAGTGTGCTCAAACCCCCGATTTGGTGGCTGTCCTGGTGGTATCTCCCCAAATACTGCAGCATACCTATCGAGAATGGACTGTACATCTGGGTGTATGGCCTGTGCTGTAGATCCTGCCTCCAACACACGTAACTCCACTGCCCACTCAATGTCCCCCTTCCAGAAATCTGCCTCCATCCAGTGTGCTGAAACTGTTTGTGGTGGGTAGGTGTGCATCCCCCGAATCTTCTCATGCCTCCCAGTCTTCTTATCTGTCCACTCCATCTCCAAGGTCTCCCAGTCAGTCGTGACCTTTCCTAGCGTGATCACCCACTGTACCCCCAATATCACGTTAGTGTTTGGAATGTCCACCACGAAAAAATGATCTATTAGGGTGTACGTCCCCATGGTCACTTCCAAGGCTGGCACATACCTGGTACACTGCATAGTCCGATCCCCTGGAACCAACATCGAAAACCCATCAAAGGTTTTTGTCGGTATGCCTCTTCGCTCTATCATCTGGGCATCAATGAAGTTGTGAGTGGCCCCACTGTCTACTAACACTGAGACACACTGCCCCCATACTGTGCCTCGGACACGTAGTGTCAAATACTTGGGAACTGCCCGCAAAGCTGCAATGGCTCCCCCGGTGGGTGCAAAAGGTGCACCTCCCATTCCCTGCAGTGGAGGTGGCAGATGATCCCCTCTATACATTGTACTGCTGCCTCCAGCCTCTATCTCCTCATACTCCTCTTCTTCCCCGCTGCTCTCGGAGAAGACCTCGATATAGTGTGCCTTCCCTGCGGCACAACGGTGTCCGGGTGCCCATGGCTCCTGGCACTTGAAGCATAACCTCCTCCACTTCAGATCTCTCCTGGTCTCATCATCTCTAAGCCCTCTACCCTGGTTCCCCTTGGGAGGTGGAACCCTCTCGTCCTTTTCCTTCGGCTGGAATGCCAGTCTCTGGGGAAAAGGAGCTCTAGTCCTAGGTAGCACATCCTGCAAATCCCGAGTCCTCTCAACTGCATCATGGAGGGTCATTGGTCTCGTTGATCTAACTAATCCCCGTAGAGGCTCTGCCAATCCATCTATGAACATATAGATCATCCGGGCTATGGATAAATCAGGCACTATTACGGAGAGTCTCAAAAAATGTGATATGTACGTGTCCGGCCTCATGGTCTGCTTGAGCTTTGTTAGCTCAACAAAATGCTCCTCTGGATCCCTCTGATCAAAATGCTCTACCAACCTCTGCGTAAACTCGACATATGTTTTCACTCTCGAGTTCCCCAGCGTAACCATCCCATGAAACCACCAATCCTGGGCCTTGCCCTCTAGGTGTAGCGCTGCCACCTTGATGTCCTCTAGCTCGGCCATTTGATTAAGCTGGAAATATATATCCAACTTCTCCACCCAAGCTTTCGCCGAACACTTGGACGATCCATCAAATGTCGGTAGATGGAATCTGCCCACCGTGCGCTATAAGTCCCCATCATGTGAATGCCTGTGCCCCCTGTGATGGTTGTGGGGTTTGTTGTCCCACTTGAGATGAACAAAATCATGGAACGTGAGGGCATCTCTGAACTCCTGACCGATTACTGGTACTCAACAAAGTAATCTCCCATGTGTGCCGGTTCCTGCTCCTGCTGTGCTTCTGCCCCAATGTCTGCGGCAAGAAATGTCGGCATCGTGGAATGGGGGGGGGGGGTGTGTGATGCCATCTGCTGCGCTGTGAGGTGCTCCTGTAAATAATGAGATGTGCCTGAGCCCTTTCCAACATGGAAACCCCTTGGGGTTTCGCGCTGTCTAGACTCTACAGTGAATCTCTGCCCCATCTCCTCTATCCACCTCGACAAATCCTACAATGATTTGAGGAGTTCCCCGAAATCCTTCTCGACATCTCTTTCTTCAGCCATCGGTTCCTCTTCCTCTGCGTCCACCACTGGAAAGGTTTCACCTTTCTTGAAAGTGAGCTCTAATCTCCGTTCTTGGTCTTTATACTTTCTTCCCCAGTAGGTGATGTATGGTTTCCTTGCTAGTGTCATAGACAATCTGCTCCACAGGCTGAGCGAAGTCTATGAGCTCTGATACCACTGTAATATTCCAAGTAGAAATAAACAGCAATATAAAGCACATAAACAAAGACCAAACAACAACTAGAGAGATATCTACATGAACAATAACCACATGGAGAACGCCTCGAGGCCATGTTATTAATACTCTGAGAAAGAAAGAAATGAGTGCAAAGGTGATCGCATTGATGAGACACTCGTTGAGCACTAGGCAAGCGTAGAAATACTCTGCGATTGTGATCCGAAAATGCATTTCGCTAACTCAAGTACGTACGCGTAATCTGCAGAACACTTCTCAGTACTGTGATTCGGGAATGGTCGCGAACTCAAGACATACATCCTACACGCTCAGTGCGAGTCGTTTGCATCGCTCTGCTGAATGAAAAGCTGATTTGGGGTCGTTCCCCTCCCTCGGAAAATCACTTGAAACCTCGGGAAATACCCTCTCCACACAAACCGCGCGAAAGGCCCAAAGAGCATTGCTGAAAATGGTCGACTCCTCGAAAAATACCTCCTCCTTGAGGCACTACGCTATCCCCAAAGGAGAAACACTGCCCCCGAGTGCTCACAGATTCAAATGATGGCCTCCAACTGCAGCGAAAATGCTAGAATATGGAAAGGAGCTGCATCCCTCTCCAACTCCTCCAGGAGCAAAATTCAGTGCATATTCTGAATCCGGAACCTCACTCTATCCAAGACCGCGTCTTCCCTCTCATATTGACCTAGGCCATCTCTTCTAAAAGAATGCTCCCAACGCAGATGTTGCCTCCCACTCTCCGGCAAAACAAGGTCGAGACTCCTCCCACCCGAGCAAGCACTCAAAGTCTCCTCGAGGTTGAGGTTGGGATCTCCGAATGGAGACACCCGATGTCTACCGAACAAGATGTACTACTGATTTCTATACACAGAAGCATGTCGTCAATGTAAAGAGAAAAATCTCAAAAGATGTATAATCAGAATGATGAGAATGAGGAGACCACTCCCTCCTTTTATGCTTGGTGAGCCTTTCCCTCACCGTAGGCTCCACCAATCGCTATGGCTGTCCCCTTGAGCCACGTTGTCCATCTCTCTCTGCAGCTGGCTTGGCCCCACGCCGTCTACGCTGTCTCCTTTTTCCGGCCACCGCCACTTTTGATCTGACCACTAGGCCCCACTCTTGCCAAATAGTACATGTCTCTTAAGTGACTTTAGGATACATATTTTATCCTCAGTGTGAGCCAAGTGTTCTCTTCACCCACGTTATTTATAATTTAACTTTATAAAAGGCAAATAGTCATTAATATGTCCAATTAGCTATTGCTAATCTGGGAATAATATATGATATATCTAATCTGTTGTTCTTGTCAGGAGTTTACCCCTTTTAACTCTCTTATCTTTTATCGTAGCTTTTCTTTCAGAACTAATGGGTTTCCTGTGGAATTCTCACATCATTATTGTGACTTGTATACTCTACGTCCCATTTGACCTTTTAATGCTCAATTGTGAACATTAATGAAAATCATCTTGTCTCTAATTGAAGACACATAGATTGAAAACAATGGTTCTGAGTATAATGATCGAATGTTGTCTAAGCTAGAAAAGAACTTAATAAATTTCAGAGCAACATATTGTGATATGTCTCCCCAAAATCATATGGAGTCTCCATCGCCAACAGCTTTCTATCTTTGTTGCATTGGGTTTAGATGCTTTCAAGATTACATTGTTTATGGCTACGAGAGATTGTTTACTGTTACATTTATGTAGGGAAAATTCGTTTAGTAACCTTGCCTATCCCAGCCTATGCTACGCATTTTTCTTTTTTGGTTGTCAGAAAGTTCATCATGTAGAAGTATCATATTTGTTTTAGTTCTAGCTATTGAGTTGAAATTTCAGAAGATTTTTTTATGTAAAATTGGTACATCAGAAGTTATGCTATTGTTGACAAGTTAGGGTTTGGGATCATCCTCATTACAAGGTATCTACTTTACGCATTCTATGTTAATTTTTGTTCTTGCCAAATCTCTTTTAGCTTTTACGACTTAAAGATTCAAAAGAAGCTGTTTATGGAGCTTTGAGATGCATTCGCTGCATGTGAAGAAAAGTTTCCATGTAACTGTTTTAAAAAGGGCATTATACCAGTTGGAACAGAAACAACAGTGGCATCGAATCATCCAGGTCTTTTCTTTCTCTTTCTCTCTCCATATACAATCTAGATAGGCTGGCATATATTTAAAATCTCTGTTTTTCATAATTGGTCTATAGATCTGGCATACATTTATAATTTGTTTCTTTACAGTAGAGGATATGATTATTCATGCTGAATTATGCATTATATGTTTATAGCTTTACAATACTGCTATTTTTTATAGCTTTGGATGATTTATCTTGGAGTATCATTCTACATGGAGGTACATATATCATCTATAATGTATTGTTCCTACTTGTTCTTTCTGCTTCGAAGATATGCTTAGATTTAGATGGTTTTCCATATACACATTGAATCCTTTTTTTTTGGTTGTTGAAAAATACTTCTTATATTTGCATAAATATATTTATGTCAAAAGAAAAACAGAGAAAGATTGGAAGCTTATAATACAATCAGGTATTTACACTTCTGCTAAAGCTACAAGAACATTAATAAAGACTGAATAGATCACTAGGCTCTATCAATTTGTGGTGTCTTTGATATGCAAAAACCATATTCCTAGATGATGTTAATTTCTAACCCCAATACCTGATCCATTACTGCCTAGTAGTGATGTTTAATTATTATGCAGATCTACTGAATTAAATACAATTAGGATCTTAACAGATTATTACAACGGAAGCAAATTAAATCACACAGCAATCTCAATCATATGCAAACATAAGATTTCTGCCCTTCAAATTAGTCCTTCATTCATTAAATTTAGAACCTACAAGGGCTCCATGACTGGGATAATGGTAATCGAGGAAAATACAACACAACAAGAAACATGGAAAACATTCAACCAATCAAAACCCCTCTCAAGACTTGTAATGTTTCCAAAAAAATTAATTGCTTATGGGACGAAGTAGCTTCATCAATTGATCTAGGTGGATATTGGTGGCCACCGCCTATTCCATTTGGGGCCCCACCATTGTCTCTTTCAGTTTTTTTTCACACCCCATTATTTTTAGCAGCTTTTTCTGGTCTTGAACTTCAGTTGCCGTGAAGCCCAATGAGGAAGAGGCTGGTTACGTCCCCCGGGAAGTTGTACCACTAGTCACCTAAACGGGGCCCATAGTTTTAGCGCTTTATCTCCTAGGGTTAGGTTTTTGACGTTTAGAATTCTCCATTGTTTCCAATAGCCAGGCCCTCGAGCCTCATTGTAACATGCCAGCTCGGGGAGACCGTAGTCGCCACATCTCTTTCTCGAGATTCGATATCAACACCCTAGCCAGTTTATTTTCGTCATGTTTGTGTTATTATTTCGTGATTTGATATTAATGAAATGAAGCTTTATTTCCGCTTTATTTCTATGCCGAGGTTACTTCGTATTCTCGTTGCGTTCTTGCATAAATTCGGGATCGTTGGTATCGTAGTGGACCGTTTTTTTCTCGATCCTTCTGCATGTCCCCAACGAGGTCGAGGTATAAGGAGTTAGGGTTCGATTCCGTGGAACCTTTTGCAAGATCAACCTCTCACAAACTCGACGGACGTCAGTGGGGACGAAAAGAAAGATGAGGGAGTATGAGATCCTATCAAAATATTATTTATACCTCTAAAACAAAGAACACGATGATGGATAACTTTGTTCGCATCTCAATGATCACTATCGCGCGCATTTGCATCCAATGTACCACTTTGGAGGCGCGACTTTTAAGGTACAAATAAACTTTGACATTTCCATATTTGAGGGTCAAATAGATGCGTATGCCGTAGATAAATGGTTGAATCTATTAGAAGGATATTTCTACCATGATTCTTCCGACTGGAGAAATATTTATTTTTGTACTCTTCAGCTACATTTCAAGGATCGGTGAGAAACCCATCAGAGAAAAGGATGAGTATTTAATCCTCTTCGTTCTCGCCCGTACCCACTTGGAATTCTTTCCGGTAGATGCTATCAAGGAACAATACTATCCCATGGGGAGCTATGAGGACAAGTACATACAATGGACCACGCGCAACAAAGGGATCAAGATGTGCATGAGCTAACGAATCGTTCCATACTCGCGCACAAAGTTGGGTATCAAAGATTCGTAGGAACATTTGGTGCCATATCGCGTTGTTTGCACGTATACATTCAGAGGAAATGGAGTTCCTCGACATCTCTTCGCTTGGTACAACATAGCGGTATGCCGCCAAGATTGAACAAATTCAAAGAGAAGAAGCGAGACTTTGATCCGCGAATCAAAAGCAAGGGAAAAAGCAGCTCCCAAATCGCAAAACAAAGGACAAAGCCAAGGTATGGCGACCCAAAAACAACCCCGCCAAAGACAAAGCAAAGAACAACTCCGCGAAGCCAAAGAAGGACACTAGAAAGTGGTGTGAGTTCCGAGAAGAGCTCCACCACAACACAAGTGAGTGTCTAGCCAAGCACGCGCCCGGTGGCTGGGGATGAGTGGCTTCCTAATCAGATGTGTTCCGACCATGAATCCAACCCGACAAGGTGAAGTTCGACAAAGGGAAGCGCATTACCGATGTGGGCGGGAGCCCATCACCGTTGCCACTACGAAGATCTAGAGGAGGCAAGAGCGTCTCTTCCACTCCAAATGTGGGTGGAAGGGTTCTCGCTATTTTTGCCCATCGTCGACAATGGGAGCCAAAAGAACCTCATTTCGCAGATGTCGTGAAGCTGCTAAGTTTAAGCCGACCAGATGCACAGACCACAACCATACACCATCGGGTGGCTTCACCAAGGATGGGATCTCCGGCCGCCCAGCGTTGTCGCTTCCTCATAGCATCGAGCTCTCTTGCTCTGGATGAGGTATCATAGACATTGCTCCTATTGATGTTTTTATTATTAGCCAACGAGGTTTGTGGAAGTCAACATGCTGTGCGGTAAGGAATTGCCTTCGCGCCGTTATCGCGAGCTTTGGAAATAAATTGTGACAGATACTCAGAGGTACCACCGCTCAATATTCCTTGGTTACCGTAAACAGCGTAAGTCGATTTCAAACCAGAATTTGTTTTTCTGATGATCTCGCTCCTTGCTGCAAGAAGAAGACCGTGGCCACGACCTCCCGTACATGGCTCGCACGACAACAACAAATGGACAAGGTTGTGGAGGAGTGCGGGACATCTTCCTCCTCATCCATAGGGGTGCCTCACACCTGTCAGTCACACCCCATTGACCGACCCTGTGTGTGTCGCTACCCAATGGACCATCTACAGGCGCTCGTTCGGAGAATGATGAACCGAAGAGGCAGATTAAGGAGTCAAGCCGCCGAAAGGTCACATCCCGCCAAGTTCATCGCCTTGTGGGAGCCCGATCGTGTTGGTACAGAAGAAGGATGGGACTTGGAGACTCTATATTGATTATCGGCGCCGAACAAGATCACCGTCCTTAATAGGCATTCGATCCCACGAATTGATGACCTTCTAGACCAACTCAAAGGGGCAAAATATTTCGACAAGATTGACTTGAAGTCCGGGTATCACCAGGTACCAATCAAACCTCTCGATGTGTGGAAGACTCGCTCAAAGCCAAGGAGGCATTCTCTTTTCAATGGTCATTCAGGCTTTTTCGATTGACAAATGCTCCCGCAACCTTTCATGAGTTTGATGGACGACATCTTGCGTCCATTCGCCAACTCATTTGTAGTGGTATATTTGGATGACATTCTTATTTTCAACGTACTCTGGGAAGAGCACCTCCACCACATCCGCAAGTCCCTCCAAAGATGCAACATACGTGCCACCCTGAGAAGTGTACTTTGAAAGGATTCCAGTTCAATATCCGAGACATTATTGATGAAAGGGGGTGCATGTGGATCCAAGCAAGATCTAAGTCATTTGGGATTGGCTGCCCCCAACCACTCCCAATAAGCTTGCCTTCTGTCCTGGTAATTCTTACCGTAGTTCGCTGGGATTCTCTCATCACATGGCCCCTAGCCAAGTCACCAAGGGAGGAGCGAAAGCAAAATTTTGCTGGTTGGAATCTCACCGTGTTGCTGCTTCGTAGAACTGAAACGTCGCGCTCGCTTCCCCAATGCTCACATTACCGTATTTGCAAAATAAACTATTTGAGATCGGAGACGATGCCCTCCCGACTATGCGAAATGTGCGCCTAGCTAAGGGTATCTGTGCTGGCATATCACAAAGGAGACATTGTCCGAATACAACAAAAGTATCCCACTTATGACAAAGAAATGTATTCCATCAGGCTTGTTACAATGGAAGCATTACATTTTGGGGAAGGGAGACAATCATCCACACAAACCACCGACCTCAGCTTCACGACAAGGAAGTGCAGAACGATCGCCACCAAGGTACATATTTGCACAATTTCACTTGAACATCAAGCACAAGAAGGGTAGCACTATCATCAAACAGTATTTTCACCACCACCGATCTGGCCATAACCACTGCTTCTCAACTGGGCACACTTCGATTACTGCTTTTACAAGAGCGATTCAGAATTCACGGAAAATAATAAAGGCACTTTTGGGGGTACAGTTCCAAATTTTCACCTACAAGATGTACCATTATGTCACCCTGACACCTGTGCCTCTGCTTAGTGCTGTTGCTAAGACAGATGTGAAGCGCACTACAAGCTGAGAGCTGTTGGTCATTTTGGGGTCGAGGAAAGAAGGAGAAGATCGTGTTATTTTAACATTCTAACCTTCGATGTGACGTTCCGGGAAGTACATCGCATCCTCAGACTGGCACATACAAACGTACCATCAAGAAGCAAGGGTTCTATACTCCGGCCATCGCCTACCCCAGTTGATTCTTGGGGATCCATCTCATGGATTTTCATATGTCAGCCTCCTTCTACTAAGCATGGAAACCACCGTGTTTTCGTGGTCGTCGACAGATTCTCAAAGATGGCCATTATGGCGGTACCGCAAGAAGAATATCACAGTAGGCTTACCTGCGAAATCTTCTCAACAGTGTATGCAGAGCCAGATCCTGCCGCCCATCAAGTACTCGTACGTTGCCGTAGTTCCTTCAAAGACATTTTGGTTCAGCCTTGGTCAATGTTGACACCAAGTCACCAAGTCCACAACTTTCCATCCCCAACCGATTATCGTACGTAGTGTCAAACAACAGGATGACGAAGTACACCATTTACGTACAATTCAAAGCATCCACGCACATGGGATGAGAGCTTCCTTATGTACAACACCTATAACCGAGCTCTCATACCAACCAAACATGCTCTTCATGGTTGATTCAACACTATGTCCCATTGACGTAGCCATGCTACTTACAAATGTATCAGTGCCGATTCGGCTCATGTCCAAATCAAGCCGACAAAGCAAACCACTTCATCGAGCGCATTCAAGACATCCGCTAACAAAGTTCTCATGACATATTGGACAAAGCCAATGCTAAGTACAAGCAACTACACATCACACCCGGTGCCACACACCGAGGGCGAAAAGTGTGGCCGTTATCAAGGTACAGCGCTCTCCACCGGACCCCACCACAAGAGCCCGCCCGCTCCAATATGTCGTATGTTCGGTCACCGTTGCGTTTAGGAACAATGCCTTCTGAGCTCAAAGATTCACCCGATTCCCGTTTGCAATCGCATTCAATGTAGACACTTTCGTCCCTACTTCCCACTTCTATCGACACCTCTCACATCGTTTGAAGAACTCACACCAAAAGAGTTAAACCCGCATCACAGATGCGGAACAAAGCACTACGTACCGTATCATGGACATGAAAATCAAGAACACTCGGGCCGTGCGATCCGAACCCAGACGGCTTGTCGTGTCGCCAACTCCTCGCACCAAGGCAAGTGGTTCACCATGGACCAAGTTCAATAGAAGTTTCCTTATCTCATGGAGAACTCACTACACGACCATCGTCTCTAAGGGGGAGGAATGCCCTGTGGATATTGGTGGTCACCTCGCTTATTCCACTTGGGGCCCCACCATTGTCTCTTTCAATTTTTTTCACAACTTACTATTTTTTAGTGCTTTTTCGGGTCTTGAACTTCCTGGAGCCGTTGAAGCCCCAAACTAGAGATAGTATGCCGAAGTTGTGTCCCTAGGAAGTTGAAACACCAATTTACCCAAACGGGCCCACAAACTTTTGGTGCTTCATCTCTCTAGGGTTGGAGTTTGTTTGGATGCTTTAGAATTCTCCATTGTTTCTCCATACAATAAAACTAGGGATCGTTAGGACCTCATTGTAACATAGTTTAGAAGGGTTTTGTAGCCCTACATCTCTTCTCGCAGATTCGCTACCACAAACGACCCTAGCTATTTTTATTTCCATCATGTTTGTAAGCATATTTATGTGATTTGATATTAATGAAATGAGGCTTTATTTCAACTGTATTTCGTATGTTTATGGTTACTCGTATCTCCGTTGTGTTCCACTGCATAAATCCGACATCATCAATCCCCGTAGGGCTTATAGTCAGCTCTAGAAAGGGGAAAAAACCAGTGTTGCAAAACATCGCGATCGGGATTAAATCCTGGGCCGAGGGGAAAAAATCGTAAAAGTCCGAAAAAAATCGGTAAAAAGACAACCGGGGAAAAAATCGGCACATACAAAAATATTCATTTTAAAAAATAATATCTAAAAAGCATCCACAACGTAAAATAAATGCATTGACACATAAATATAGAACAAAAATAATAATACTAATAAGATGTAGTAATATCATGTCGTAGCATCGCTACATCACACATATGATGACTCATGTCCCGGATACTACAAGTCCCTGAGTCTCAACTCACCTCAAAAATATCAACAAAAAATATAATAATGTATCTTTCATATCATGAGTCATAATGTCATATACACAAAGGAATGCACCAAATAACCTATACTATCGATTTCCATGCCCCTCTAGCAAGAAAAATGTAATAGCTTTCCATCCAGATGAAGAAGCTAGTGGGGTTGGAAATTGTCTCTCATTTTTGCTCCTCTGAGAGACCTCGAAGCACTGTAACCTCGAATCACTAGGAGCTAAAGGAGGTAGAGCCACATCCTCACTAGGTAGCGAGGGTAGGGTGGTGTCACCCTACCGCTCGCTAGCACGCTACGCCTCCACTCTCCACTACTGCTCTACTATCCAATCGGTGGGCTAACTCCATGATAAGGCCTCTCACCCCCAACCCTCGCATAGCAGTTGGTGTCAATCACATCTAAAGAGAGCCACTCTCATACTCAAAGTGGCCTTTCAAGTTGTCTCACCCATGATCCTGAGATTGTAGTAGATGTACACCATGTCATCGAGGCACCGAGACTTCAACACGTACAAGGGTTATACATTACATATAATTATATAATATATATTATAAATAATAAATTAATAATTATAAAAAAATCTATTTAATGAATTCAAAAAATCACGATTGGAATATTTTTAAGTTTTTAACCTCGTCGCGCTTTTTGTGTGTATTTTTTCAAGTACACTCCAATTGTGTTCTGCATCCTGAAGAGTTACATGTTTGGTTGAGTATTCTAATGGCAAGCTTTTGCGAGTTTTGGTATTCCGCCACCGTAGCTCCTCCACCATGCATTTACATGTTACAACAAATAAGATAAACTTATAAAGTTACAAATATAAGAAAATTTTAAAATACTGAAAATTTGAGAATTGAAAGTTACAAGCAAGTATGGAGTTATGATTCATGAACTTGAAGAGACAATGAATAGATTTTGAAAGCAAACCTAAATCTTACCCGCAGCATTTTAGTAGTCATACTATCCTCGGACATACCATGTCAAAGCTCAATGTGCCACCTCGACATTCTGTATACCTTCCATTGTTAAATTTGACGGCGAGGTCCAAACTCCATGTTCTGTTATGCTCGCGATGAAGATACCAATAGTTTTTTATTGCAGGTTCGTCTTACGGAGAAGGTGCAAGATTGATCTAAAGATCATCTTGATTCGATAAGTAGAAAATTTATTTTGAATTTATTTTCTAATATATTCAAATATAAAGTGTGTCAAGTGCTTTTAAGGTTTTTGTACCCCAACAAATGCGTCATATACTACTCAGAGTGATGGATATAAATAAAGTCAACGTTGGGACATTTTCACTCATCCCATCATCACATTTTCTCTCCACATCTAATTGGTCTGAGTTACTTCAGTGTAAATGTCCGTGGATTTCACACGTGGGAGAAGGACGAAGACATTTTCTCGCCGGCAGCTAGGGGTTTACACCGCAGTTTGACTAGCGTTGACTTTGGTCAACAGCTTAGTCAAAAGGAGCTGATTTTTGCATAGACTTCGATTTCAGCAAAGTCAGTACATTTTGGCACAAGAACCTAGGGTCAAAGGTTGACTATAGAGCCGTGTCCGCGTTGACTTTTACTGACGTTGTTTTGCGTTGATGAGCTTTCGTTGATCTCGAGGGTTGTGTGACATTCGTTGGATTTAGCCGACAAATCGAGACTTTGCTCTGGTTAAGGAAGCATCCCGCTGACCACCGTAACGCACCATCACACTTATCTCGTTTCGCGGTCTGTCTCATACAGCAGATCACCTGCAGTATGTTCTATCAGAAAGCATTTACTTAATACGATTTATGTGATTCGTCGCCTAGCTTTTCACAGAGAAAGTAAAGTTGCCATCAAGCATAGAACACTCTACATAAATTTACATGGCTTATCAGGGCAGAGGTGAAGACAAGGCCCTAAAATTGTATGCAATCACCGAAGAAGAGGATGGGTTCCTCAGAAGCTACAATGGCTTTAAGGTTGATGACAAATTGATTGGAAGGATGACTTCCATGCTTGGAAGTTGACATTAGATTTTTATGTTGGAAGACCAAGATGTCATGTGACTATGTGCAGGGTAAAATCCAAGAGCCTCTATCCACTGCCAACCGCCGCCGCCAAGACAAAGTATAAGAAGGGGGAGATCAAAGCAAGAAAGTCGATGATCAAGGACTCAAATAACAAGAGTCTCGGTTGGCTACATCTCTCGGAAATGTGGCACATCAAAAGAGATGGATGATAAGTTGGTCAACATGTTCAAGGCCAACATTGCAAATCAAAGTACTATTCTTCAAGAAATCAATTGAAGAATTTGATAGACAGCGGGGATAGGTCATGTTCGATATCATACTTTCTGGAGCCGACCGAGATCGGGAACAATCTGGCGACTGTTGGGAGACAATAGCCGATCGAGAGATGGTACTCACCTGCACTTGAAGAGCTCCCATCCGAATGGCGGTGTTCAACACTACCATTTCATCAACAATGTGATACGACTTTCGACAGAAGTACTATCGAGATGCGTACAAGAAGAGACAAGAAGTAGAGGAGTATGGAAATGAAGGAAATGCTACCTACGCTCATCCTAGAAAGAAGGGGATTTTGGTGGTCCAAAGAACAAAGGAAGAGCAAGGGCCCAGGAAAAGAAGAGACCAAGTGTTACACTTGTCATAGGTACAGTCACTATGCTAGAGAATGTCCTGCTCAAGAAGGAATCTCCCGATGGTGATGACAACAACAACAACCTGGAGGAATGAAATCAAAGGAATAACAGATCCAAGGGAAAGAGGAAGCGTTTGTCATCTCCGTCGAGTCTACTTTGTTATGTTCTATCAAACGCATTTTTACTTAATTATTTATGTGATTGTCGTTCAGTTTTGGAAGAGAGTAAAGTAAAAGTTGCATCAAGCATAGAACATCTACATAAATTTACATCCATTTCCTGTGGATATCTCTACACGTTTTGATGGAGATGGCACCATCTTCGCGACCTACAAGTGAAAAAGCCATCCATGACCCGTATGTGAATCAAATAAGAAAACCACATGAGTAAGGAAATTTGGGGTCTGTGGGAAGATCCCTTGCGCATGAATGGGACGATGGAGTGTGTTGTTCCATCGCTCATCAATGTCACTTCCCATGCAAAATGTTGTTTTCTGAAACCCCCTCATCACCCTTATCATCGCATAGTAGTCGCTGAATGCAAGCTTCTTTGGCTATCCATGGCCTCATACAAGGTAGCCCATTGTGGACTTCTCTCCATCAACTCAATCTAAGAATCTTTACCAAAGGTTCATTAGCAGGTTGCCCCACACCTTTTGCACTCGTCGCCTGCAGAAGCTTTCTTGATATGAACCAACTCCGCAGATGGCCTATCCCTCTAGTTTGCAACTGTATGTCAAAGCATACCTCTCTCAGAAACATTCTCTCAAACCCACATAGAATTCAGGAGGGATTGAAGAGGTATGACATGTAGCAAACCGTCGTAATAGTGGAGACGACACCAACTCCTTATTGTTGGTGAATGTTCTCATCAAATGAGAAGCACAAATGCATGATGTATATCACAAATTTTGCCTTAATTTTTTCGATTGTTCAAGCAATATCTTTGAAGCAGCAAAGAGATATTTCCTATGTCCTCCAACATCAATGTCGATGTGCAAGAGCCTACGAGTTGTTCAAAAATATGCTAGCGATGCTTCTCCATAAGCATACTTTTGCCGACGCACTAACATATAATTTACGGCATTGTCATAAATGTTATGATTTGGACAACATTTTGTGGACCCACCCTCTAAATTAACACATCCAATAAATCACATAATAATCTCCAAGTGCATCTTTGACATGTGCAAAATGCATCAACATATTTTCATAAACATTGTCCCTCAGGACAAAGCCCAAAGCCACAGAGTTAATGAGATTTAGTACCCTTTTCGATCGATCTAACCATTTGACATCATAACGGCATCCGTGATTTCCCATGATGCCCTTAACTCCTCCAATCTCTTTGTGTAGTTAACTTTTCATTTTGAAGAATGTGCCCTCCTATAGTCATGATATGAAGGAAGAGCTTTGTATCCTACGCTAACAACATACATAGCATCAATCACAAGCACTAAAATAGATTGTTTCACTGCAACAGCTGCGAAAAGGAATATCACTCCAAAGAAAAAGCTTGCCCAACAACTTCTGTCGGCCTTCTCTTCCTTCCCTCGCTCGTTTAATAAGTGAGGAGATAGATGGTCGTGCACCGAGTGTGGTTTTAGGAACAAAAATATGAGTGAGTGCGGCCTACTGGGGTTGGGATGCTAGAAAATACCGATGGTGAAGAAGAACCTACCTCTACTCCCACGATCACCTCCAAACCACGCTATTTGGCTCTTCGAGTTGCCTTGTCGAGTTTAGTTGTTTCTATTCCTTCCAATGATTTGAGGGCTCTTCAAATTATTTCTGGATCGGGTATTTGTGCAAGGCCCTACTTCATGTCTAGGAACTTCTGTGCAAAGGTGGTATTTCAATTTTGTATGCACCTCCCCGTCATGTGGTGCCTTTACATAACTTGCAATCTGCCAAATTCTGATCTCAGCTAAACTCCTGAGTCAGGTCTCACCAAATTCTCATATAGGAGTCCTAATTTGCTTGTGGCATGTTTGTACATTTGTTGAGCTCTTGAGTTTTTACTATAAGATGAAGTTTTAACCTCAGGGCACAAGAAAAATTGCAAGTTAAAAAAATAAAAATATAAAAAGTACAATTTTATACACAACATTTTGTTTCACAAAGAAAGAAACTTCATCAACTCAATGCAACAATAATAGGGAAAAAAATACATTGAAACTCAAGCAAAAATAATGGAAAGAAACTAGAGCACAAGAAGAAATATAAAAAGTAAATCTAGCGTCACCAAATTTTGTTGTTAATTTTTGGGCGACTAGGTCCAAAACTCCATGTTGTGATGCTTAGATGACGATGCCAATTTTTATTGTTGGAGTTCCTCTTTTCCGAGAGGTGCAAGATACGATCTAAAGATCGATCCTGATCCCGATGCACAAAACATTTATTTTGAATTAAATCCACTTACTGTGCAAGGCTCACTAGAAAATTGAGAATGTAGGCTTCGAGCCTCAGCGAGATGTGTCACACTCTCTCCTGAGTGGATACTATATAGAGTCAACAGTTGGAGGTCGCTTTTCACCATCGGTAGCATCACACATTCTCTCTCACTGTCATCCGATTGGTTCGAACACCTTGGAAACTCTTCTTCTCACGTGGGAAATTTCAGCGAGGGACAAAATTTTATGTTTTGACCTAGGGTTTCAACGCTAGCATTTGGCAGAGACATTGATTTTGAGTCAATGCATACGGTCAGAACCGGACCTAATCTCTCACAAAAATTCTGTGATTATCAAAGTCCGCATTTATTGGCATAGAAATTGAGTGTTGACCATTGACTTTGACTAGGGTCGCGTTGACTTTTGATGTCGTTGTTTTTGCATTGTTGACCGTTCACCGGAACAACATTGACTTTTGTTGACTTTGTTGATCGCAGTAGTTGTTTGAGAGGGTTTGTGTAGCAGCACATTCTCGATTTGGCCGATTGTGTGGAGACTCATGTTAGTTTGAAGCATCCTGTTGATCGCCATTAACGCACCACAACACATATATTTTGTCGATCAGAGATTAAGTGTATTTTTTTGCTTCGTCTTCATCAGATCTATTGGTATGTTCTATCAGCTCTTTCTTGTTCATGTGATTCTTGTTTGATATTGGGAGATAAAGTAAATTTGCATCAAGCATAGAACATCTACGAAAATTTACATGGTATCGTAGGTGAGGTGAAGAGAAAGCCCAAGTTCAGTAGAAATCACCTGAGCATAGGACATGCAGTACCTCAAACTATAATGGCTTTTGATGATGACAAAGAATCGATCTGGGAAGGAAGACTTGCATGTCAGGAAGATGACTTTCGGATCTTATGTTGGAAGACCAAGATGTCATGGACTATGTGTGGGGCAGGTAAAAATCCAAGAGCCTCCATCCAGCCGCTACTCGCTACCACCAAGTCAAAATTTAAGAAGGGGGAAATCAAAAGCAAAGTGCAGATGATCGATGGACTCAATTCATCAAGAGTTTGGTTGCCTACCATCTACTAAGCTACGGGCACATCCAAGGAGATGCAGGATGTTGGTCAAATAACATGTTCAAAGCCAATAATGTAAATCGAAGTCCTTACTCTTCAAGAACCAATCGAAGAATCCGAAGAAAGGCGAGGGATGAATCCATTCAATCATATTTTATAAACTCGAAGTTGAAATCGAAATAATCTTCGGCCATTAGGGAGACAATAGTCGATCAAGAAAATGGTTCTCTACTCTTGCTTCTTAGAGGTCTCTCGTCCAGAATGGCATATATTTAATACTACCATTCTATATAACAATGTGATACTCGATTTTGACGAAGTATTATCGAGATGCATACAAGAAGAGACAAGGATGAAGGAATATGAAAATGAAGGAAATGCACGCTCAATCGCTCTTCGCTGCGAAGAAGAAGAACAATGGTGGTCCGAGGGACGAAAAGGAAGAGCAGGGCCCAAGGAAGGAAAGGCAAAATGTTACACATGATCACAAGACTCGATACTATGCTAGAGAATGTCGCTTTCAAGAAGGATTCTCCTTCGATGATGATGATAACAACAACAACCCGAGAGGAATGGCAATCAAAGGAACATTAGGGTTCAAAGGAAAGAGGAAGGCTCCTCTAAGTTGGAAATGGGCAATCTTTCAAAAAGGTCGAGAAATTCCAGGGTATGAGGAATTTAATGTTGTTGATGATAAAAGAAATGAATTTCATTACATGTCAGACCGCTCTTTGCTGTATCTCCACCCGACTACTATGGATGTCTCGAGTTGATAGATAGTGGTACACTCAAGGCACATCATCGGGTTTTTAAGGAAGCACTTTTCACGATATGGATGTCTCAAGGTCAAGTCCTCCACTTGCAAGATGTACTATATGTACCGATTTTGAAGAAGAACTTCTTGTGTCTATTTCTGTGCATGAAGACATAAAGGTTTTCAATATGGATAGATTGTTGATGGGAAGGTGCACATCTAGAAGAAGAGCTTCAAGGAAGTTATCACAATTGGGGTTTTAGAGTTGACTACGCTCTACGAGGTTGGAGGGAGGGAGTGCCACTGAGGAGTGATGACATGTGATACTATCCGACAGACCGAACTATGGCAAACGCGAGTGTTTATGGACACCTTCACTACAGAGAAACTCTTCCCAGGAAAGCAAGAAAGGTGGTGACGGGGATGCTCGAATTCAAGGATGATCATGAAGGTATATGTCGGGGGTTGTGCCAAAGGAAGGAATACTGATGGGACCTTTTCCTCGAAGTGTCACAAAGACATCGATGTCTTGCAAGCGATGCATTCCGATCTGTCCGTATAAGTCGCTACCATGACATCCTCGGGAGGATGTTCTTATTATATGACAGTTCATAAAGATGACTTCCTCTCGTAGAAACTCTGGATATACTTCTTGAAAAAGAAGGATGAGGCTTTCATGTGGTTCCATACTTCTCAAAAACCTTGGTGGAAAATCTAATAACATAGAAGAGGAGCAATTGGATGCCTGGGAAGAAGTGATGTTTATGGTCTACAAGTTGAAACTTCGAAGGCCTATAGAGTCTATGTGCTCGTCAAGGGAAGTGGAGATCCTGGCTACGATGTTACCTTTGACAAAGATGCTTCCACGAGGGAAAGTAATCACTAATATTCCGAGATCCGAGGAAGATCATGAAGCAAGAGGTCGGAAATCAAGAAGAACCGAAGGACAGGGACGATGCTCGATGTTGAAGTGACCGATGGACCCTGTTGATCCACCTCCTTCAATAAGGAAAAAGACCATCATGGCTCAGTGGACACTCTCGAGAGATGCCGAGAATCATATGTTCCCAGGGGGACATTACGTGAAAAGAAGCTCGACAGATACGAAGGGTATCTAGCGACCATGAGTACAATGCATACAACCGAATGCTCCATCGTCCTTTAAGGAAGCCATAAAGCATCAAGTCTAGAAGGATGCTATGCACAAAGAATATGAGTCCATTATGAAGAATGATGTCTGGGATGTGGTTTCGAGATCGGAGGACAAAGTAGTTGTCACCTCGAAATGGCTCTATAAGATCAAACATGGATTCGACGGTAGTGTTGAAAAAGTTCAAAGCAAGATTTGTTGCCGCCATGGCTACCTCTCAAAAGGAAGGCGTAGACTATGATGATATATTTGCACCCGTGGCTCGATATGCCTACCATCCGATCTATCATAGCCCCTGCTTCGCTTTCACGTGAGGATGGAATCTTCATCGGGATGGATGTGAGGAGCCACTTCACATTTCGCATGGTGCGATAAAGGAAGAGGCATATGTGGAGCAACCTGCGGGGTTTTGGAAGTCCGGGATCGGTAAACGCATGTTTGGAGGTTGAAGAAAGCCCTTTATGGGTTGAAGCAAGCACCCCCGAGCTTCGTACTGAGAGGGATATGGATAACTACTGATGAAGGTCGGCTTCACTCGTAGTACAGTCGACTCACTGAACCTTTACTTCAAGGTTGATACGTGAAAAGCCTCGATACCGGTGCTCGCATGTGGGACCTACCCTCTCCGGTCTGTCGACCTTCTCATTCATGCAAGTGTAAGAGGGAGCTTCATTTGCTGTTTGAGATGAAAAGGATCTAGGGTCGATGCAGTACTTGCTAGGGCTCCGGGAGGTTTGGCGTAACACGGCGATGATTTTCCCTTTCTCAAGGAAAATATATTGTGAAGCTTATGGAAAGATTTGGAATGGTGGGACTGCATAAGTCCGTGTATTTAATACCATTGGAGCTCAACTTTAAGAAGCTGGAGTGGCAGTGACCCTGTCGGGCTCCTGCTAGAAAATCCTATTGAGTATTGCAAACTCATAGGGGCCCTGATGTTCTTAGTGAACACCCTTTTGGACGTATGTTGTGTAATGAACACTTTGAGTCAACATATGGTTGAACCTCATCACATTCACTGGGTTGGTGCCAAGAATCTGTTTATATATCTTCGGGGTACAATAAACCATGGGCTGAGATACAGTCAGGAGCGTGACACTCCATGGATATATTGATGTTGATTGGGCTGGCAGTGTGGTTGATCGCAAGAGCACATCTGGATGCTGCTTTACACTCGGGTCTGCTTCGATATCATGGATGAGCAGGAAGCAGAAGTTAGTGGCTTTGAGCACCGCGGAGGCCGAATACATTGTAGCGAGTATGGCCTGTTGTGAAGCAGTTTGGTTGCAAAAGCTCTTCAGTGAGTTGTTCGGGCATGTGCTAGATACCACCGTGATATTCTGTGATAACCAGAGTGGGATTCAATTGTCCGAGAATCCCATGTTCCACGATCGATCCAAGTATGTTGATATTAGGTATCACTTTATCCGGGTTATGGTACAGCGAGGCGCTGTAAGGCTCGATCATATAGGAACTGATGAGCAGGGCGCGGACATTCTCACAAAACCCTTGGGGAAGGTCAAGTCCCTAACCTTCCGTGAGAATCTTGGAATCGTGGAACGACCCTATGTTGAGGGTCCTGTTGGAGGATGAGCTCTGGGAGCTCTGGGCGCTTTCGGGATAGCTTCTCGGAGCTATAAGCAACCGCAGGGCTAGGCTTGTCGAACCTTGTTGGCGTGCTTCTACCCCACCGTTATGATGTTGAGTTGGTTCACCTCTCATGATCTATGCCCCGTATGCATGCTACCCATTGAGTCCCGGGCTCATGGGAAATACCTCTCATTTGGCCAGTGAGGTGGGAAAAGCTAGAGACCAGTAGCAAAGACCGATGGACGCATCGGAGATTTCTGTACTCTCTATGTCTAGGATGGCACGTTCCAACCACTTGATTTGGGATCAAGTATAGTGAGGTTTGAGACCTCCAACTGACTTCGGGTCAGGTAAACCAACTTCGGGTTGGTATGTGACTGTTTTGAGTCCTATACAGGTTTCGGACCTCTGGGCTGAATTTGTCAGTCGGAAGTGATGTCTTTGTGACTCACCCTTTTGTTCTAAAATAAGGAAGCCAACAAAGCAAGTTACAGTGGGATGACGCACGATGTTTGGATGGCACAGGTGGATGGACTTCTCCCTAGTTGAGAGGGAGTGTTAATTTTGGGCAACTAGGTCCAAACTCCATGTTGTGATGCTCAGAAGACGATGCCAATATTATTATTGGATTCCTCTTTCGGAGAGATGCAAGATCGATCTAAAGATCATCTTGATCAGATGAGCAAAACATTTATTTTTAATTAAATCCACTTATGTGCAAGGTCGGCCAGAATTGAAATGTAGACTTGAAGCCCCAGTAGATGTGTCACACACCCTCACTGATGGATATATATAAGTCAACGTTGGAGGTCATTTTCACCATCATATCATCACACATTCTCTCTCATCATTTGATTGGTTCGAACTCCTTGGAGGCTCTTCTTCTCTCACACATGGGAAATTTCAGCGAAGGAAAATTTATGTTTTGACCAAGGGTTTCAACGCATATTTGACTAGCGTTGACTTTGGTCAACGCATGGTCAAAATGACCCTAATCTCCCACAAAATTTTGATTCTGAAGTTCGCATTTATTGGCACAAAAATCGAGGTTAACCGTTGAGTTCGACCGGGCTACGTTGACTTTTGCTGCTACTGTTTTTGCATTGACCGTTGACTGGGACAACGTTGACTTTCGTTGACTTTGGGTTGACTGGAATTGTTGTTCGAGAGGGTTGTGTGACACATTCTGGTTGGCTGACCGTATTGAGACTTTGCTTGTTGACGCATCCTGTTGATCGTCGTAATGCACCACAACACATATATTTTGCTGATCAAGTTAAGTGTATTTTTGGCTTGTCTCCTGTCGATCTATTGGTATGTTCTATCAACATTTTACTTTCTTGTTCATGTGATTGTTGTTTGATATTGGGGATAAAAGTAAAGTTGCTTCAAGCATAGAACATCTACAAAAATTTACAAATTTTTGCATTTTTGACCAAAATAAACCCTAAAAAAAAATGATGGAAAATACATGGGTGATAGAAACCCATGGAAGAACAAGAAAAAAACAAAAAAAAGAGGTCAAATTTGATGCCCATACTTGGAAGAAACGTTTTGCTGAAGAAACTTGGTCCAAACTTGAATTTTCTTGGCTTGGGTTGCTAAATTCCTTCACTTTTCTCCTCTCTTGCCCTTGTAGATGACTTCTCCTCCTCCCTAGCTCTCTTTCATGCCCTCTGTCTGCAAAAATGACAAAAAAAACAAAGTTTCAAGTTTATTGAGTCGCTATTTGACGGGCCCACGATTTTTACCCGTCGAATCGCGATTTTTTCATAAAAAATGCAAGAAAATCGCGATTTTATTGCGATGTTTGGCAAAAAACACAAAAATTCCTGTTGTGGGGCGAGTTTTGGGGCAGCTCGGAAAAGAAACACAAAGTTGGGGGTTTTGAGTAAGATTTACCAAATGATTTAAGAAGATCAAAACCCCTCAAGAAAATCTATAAATAGAGGAGGATTGAATTCATTTTGGGCATCAAGGTGGATCAATTTATTTCTTTCCTAAGCATTAGCTCTAAGGGTTTTAAGACCCCTTTCTACTTATCAATTTTGGTGGTGAAAGATTCCACCCTAGTTGACTCCTCTCTATTTGTCTTTTATTCTGTTTTGGAGAGACAACGAAGTTCTGTTTGGACATGGTTCTTATTATGGCACAGGAGTACCGTTTGGAGAAGAAACAAAGAGTTGTTTGTCACTGATCCTTTGTCCTAGCACAAAATTACCATTGGGAAAGCAACAAAGATTTTCTGTCATGTTTTGTCTTGACCGCAGGAAACCAATTTGCCTAACAAGGAAGTCTGGTGGCACAACTGAAATGACACCATAATTTCTTTCGAGGACAAACACATTTCATTGGGTGGAACGTCAGAGTCCTGTGGCAAAGAACCCCTGTGAGTTTGAGTTCATCTTAAGACCAGATCAGAACACACATACCATCATATTTTGGAGAAAATGAAGTATTTGAGGTTGGGCACCTGTGTAATTAATGTGAGGCATATTAATTTGCAATTCCAAAGCGTCGAAGGAGGCCAATTCCAACCAAGAGGAATTCCATCTTGAAGATTGGGTTTACAATAAGACCAAAATTTTCTAAGAAATATGTTGCTCCTGAATGAAGTACAAACAGTGATTTGAGGCAATTATAAGGGAGTGAAGCAGATCCAAATTCCCTAAAGCGACACAGTAGCAGAACCAAGAGGGTTTATGAAGGATGTCTAAAGCTGAAGAGGAATTCGATGCTCTGCTATTATTACATAGAATATTCCGTTTCGGGCAATCCAAGTTATGAAATATCAACGTTTGAAGTTCCACAGTTTGCAGATGAAATCGTGATCAAAGATATGACGCCCCTGGAACCTTTCAAAGGGATATAATGCTCTCTATGAAAAATTCTGAGATTAAACGAGTTTCTTTTAAATATGCAGGTTGTTGAGTTCGGATTATTCATTGACAGGCATGGTCATTTCATGCCTATTGTGTAGTTTTTTGAACGGGTATTAGTTTTATTATTGGAGCGCTAGGGTTGTCAATTCGTTGGTCAGATATTAGTTTTATTGTTGGAATTGTAAGTCTGTTTAGATTTATGACTATTGGCTATATTACTCACGATTGGAACATGGTTGTATTTGGGCTATGGACTGGACTTGGATTTTTAAATGGTGGATTATTCAAATTGACTATTACTGCATTGCTATTGTATTGGTTGAACTAATCAAATACATTATTCTTGTCACACTTAGGTATTGCAATTCTCTTATTGCATGTTGTACCTGAAATTTATTTGAAAACCTAAAAAGAAATTACCCTAACACATTACACGATCTGTCCTTCGGTCTTGCTAGTTGATCTATATTTGTCTCGCTTGTTGCCCCTTACGCTCTTCTTTGAACTTTACACACTTTAATGGAATTCCTTCTCCACCCAATCAATGAGATCTGAATCTCACTTTGTCTTGTGCTCAAGATGTATTTTGTGTCTTGACTCTTCTCCCTGTGATATCCCCAATCTCCTAAATTAGTTAGGAGTAACACAATTTTGACAGTTTTGGCTTGACATATTTGGCTTTGGGACTTAAGAGAAAAAGGGAAAAAATTCAACCTTAGTAGAATGTGGGGACCACAAAGAGGCAATTTGAACTCCCTCAGGAAATTCGCATTTGTGGAGGAAGAGAGAGAAAAAGGAGGTGCGAGCTACTGGAGGATGGGGTCCACCAAGGGAGGAGGACCAACAATTATAAATAAGACTAGGAGGATCTCATTTCACATCTTTTGTCTATCTTATTTCGAAAATCAAACTCTCTTGGAGCTATCGAGCACAAGAATTCCAAGTGGAAATTCCACCCTCATTTCAGAGAAATTTGAGTGTCTCCTTAGTGAGGTAATTTGGGAGTCCAATTCAGGGCTTCCCAAGAGCTTGATTGCAGGAGTTTGGTTAGCTCTGCGCATTTCTTGGGCGCAAAAGGAATTTCATGGAGCATCTTTGGAGCACAACAATGGGTTAGAGGATCTGAGCTTTTGTACCTGAAATTTATTTGAAAACCTAAAAAGAAATTACCCTAACACATTACACGATCTGTCCTTTGGTCTTGCTAGTTGATCTATATTTGTCTCGCTTGTTGCCCCTTGCCCTCTTCTTCGAACTTTACACACTTTAATGGAATTCCTTCTCCACCCAATCATTGAGATCTGACTCTCACTTTGTCTTGTGCTCAAGATGTATTGTGTGTCTTGACTCTTCTCCCTGTGATACCCCCAATCTCCTAAATTAGTTAGGAATAACACAATTTTGACAGTTTTGGCTTTAGGACTTAAGAGGAAAAGGGAAAATATTCAACCTTAGTAGAATGTAGGGACCACAAAGAGGCAATTTGAATTCCTTAAGGAAATTCACACTTGTGGAGGAAGAGAGAGAAAAAGGAGGTGCAAGCTAGTGGAGGATGGGGTCCACCAAGGGAGGAGGACCAACAATTATAAATAAGACCAGGAGGATCTCATTTGGCATCTTTTGTCTATCTTATTTCGAAAATCAAACTCTCTTGGAGCTATCGAGCACAAGAATTCCAAGTGGAAATTCCACCCTCATTTCGGAGAACTTTGAGTGTCTCCTTAGTGAGGCAATTTGGGAGTCCAATTTAGGGCTTCCCCTGAGCTTGATTGCAGGATTTTGGTCAGCTCTGCGCATTTCTTGGTCGCAAAAGGAATTTCGTGGAGCATCTTTGGAGCACAACAATGGGTTAGAGGATCTGAGCTTTTGTAGGGGGATTTTCCTTGGTTGTAGCTGGAGTTTGGTGGCATTTCACAAGGATGAGATTGAGGTGATCTCTTGGGCCGAATTTCTCCATTCATGCGCAGAGGTCACTGGACTATGACTGCGTAGGGGTTGAAGGAAGAGGAGATTGGAGGAGTAAGGAGATGGAGGAATAAGGCATTTTTTGGAGGGAAAATTCTTGCAGAGTTTTGTGAGGCATTTCAGTGGGAATTTTGGGCATAATCAACATAGAAATACCTGAAGTGTGTATAGCCAGCCAGTGAAGGGAAATTTACACTTTTTGGGGCTTCTAGGTCAACTGGAAATAACCCAAACCTTCTCCGTGTTTTTGTGGATTTGGCTAGAGGAGGTCAGAGCTATTTTCGTAGATTTTTTTAAACAATCTTGAGGGCATAAACTCTAGTTCTATTCCAAAAACATTTACAAAATATTTTGGTCAGTGCGCAGATTTTGTGGGAGCCGTTTCCAACACTTGGGTCATGATACCTCAACCTGGGTTTTGCATAGCTTGTAGTAGCAAGCCGAAGTTTTATCCTCCCTGTCACTTGATGTACTCAAATTATAATATTAATAAAATGGCTCAGTTCTTTCGCTCTATTTCAGTCTAGGATCAGGATTGACTTCCTAGTGTAGGATGAAACAGAAATCTGTGGCACTGAGCTCAACGGAGGCTGAATATATGGCAGCTAGCACAACTTTGTGTGAGGCCATATGGCTTCGGAAACTGCTAGTGAACCTACTAAAGGAGAAAATGGAAGTGACCAGTATTTTATGTGATAATCAGAGTTGCATCAAGCTCTCTGAAAATCCTATGTTTCATGATCAGTTGAAGCACATTGACATCATGTGTCACTTCATTAGGGACTGTGTCCAACGAGGAGTTGTACAGTTGCAGTACACTCCAACAGGAGAACAAGTGGAAGACATTCTCACAAAGGCTTTGGGAAGAATAAGTTTGTCTACTTCAGAGAGAAAATGGGGATGATCAAGAATCCATTCTAGTAGTAGGAATGGATAGAATCATGATTCAGAGGGAGCTACAGTACAGATGCAACAGTGACAGTGGTAGTGTCATGGGCAGTAGTACAGAAGACAGCAGCGCAGCAGATGAGCGGCAACATCCAAAGATCAGCAGCACAGAGGATGCTTCAAAAGAAGAGCATCATGCAACAGACATATTGTTGGAACACTTTCTTTGTTAAGAGGGAGTGTTGATTTTTGTAGCATCGAAAAGTGTTCTAAGTCTCAAACTTTGTGAGGAGACTTGGACATAAGTATTCCAAAGAACATAGAAACCGTTTTTGGAAATTCCACTCGGTTCATGTCTTATTAAAATAATTAATTATTTTAATGGAGACCCTAAGTCTAAACTTAGGGAAATTAAATAATTAAAGGGTATTAACAAGACAAAGTATGGATCTTCTAGAAAATGAAGATCAAGTCAAGTTTTAATCTTAGCCATTGATTAGACTTCTAATCTGGGCCGTTGATTCATCAACGAGAAAATTATAAAAGAAGGCTTGAGGGTCATTTGGAAAATAAATCGGGCATACACTCAGTACCCAAAGGAGATCAATTCTGAAGGAATAAAATTTGATCTTAGTGGGAGAGTTGCAGGGCGAAGAGTTGCAGAAGCAGAAGGAGAAGAAGGGAGTCAATAGTGACTGAGCTCGAGGACAAAGGGAAGCAGTGGGCCTTGTAAAGATTCATTTGCTGAAGAATATTAATAAAACCCTCATCTGTTGCACTGGTTCTCTCGCATTGGGTTTTTCCAGGGACAATTGTTCAAAAATAACTGTGTACATGTGATTGGTTCTTATGCTTATGTTCTTTACTGTTTACTTCTCTGCATATATAATTTTGAATGTTTCAGTAGTATGTATTTCGAAGTTTACTGATAGATTTTTGTAAATAACTTATTCAAGTAATAAGTAGGAGAAAAAAGTCTATCAACTGCAACTATAGATTTTCAGATTGAAAATTTCACACTTGCTCCGTCAAAAGAATTCGATCACTTGATTCACTCAGTGTGTCCTTCCAAATGACCCTCAAGCCTTTCTTTATAGTCTTCTCGTTGAGAAATCAACGACTGAGATTAGATCTCTAATCAACGACTAAGATTAGAGCACTTCTGATGCTTCCAGAAATCAACACTACCTCTTAGCGAGGAAAGTGGTCTAACAATATGCTTGCTGCATACTGCTCTGACCTTGCAACATCCTCTGTGCTGCTGATGTCTGACAAGTTGTCCACCAACCACTGCGCTGCTGCTGCCCATTATACTGCCACTACCACTATTGCATTTGTACTACAACTCCCTCTCTAATGCTGCATCTGCTATGTTGCTAGCACTGCCACTGCTAACACTTCATTTTCCCTGCAACTCAACTGCTGAGAGAAGCAACTGAAATCATCCAAAAGTTGAACAAGTGTTTAGTGGATGCACCTCGGTGTTGAGGAGTCTAACTTGCTGATAACTACTGCGCTGTCCCTCTGATGCACTATGCTGCTGCTGCTGTGCACTACACAACACTGCTGTGCATTGCGCTGCACTGCTACAGTATTGCTGGTATGCTCTGCGCTGCTCCAGAAGTAGGCACTGCTACATACTGCACTGTCGTCTCCATCACTCCTTGGCTCCTGCTGAAAACTCCTCTATCTCGCTACTACTGATTATGGGCACTCGTAGCAAGGTTGTGATCCAAGAGTTGTGCTCCTCAAGGATCCTGCCCAAATGAAGTTAAAGATGAACTACAGTTCTATGTCGATTCATTTCTCTCCTGGAGAAGAGTGGGCACTCATGGCAAACTCATCTTGCTTGATCTTTGCGGCTGCAAATTTAGGATCGAATTTTTCATCCTTGTCCTTTTTCTTCAAAGGACACTATGATGCAAAGTGGCCCAGCTCACCACATTTGAAATAGTTCACCTTAGAGACATCTCTCTTCTGTCTCTGTTGCCCTTGTTGTCCCTTTGATGCGAGGGTTGTATTCTCTTCCTCCTCCAAATTCTTAGATCTACTTCCACTGGTGCTGTCAAGATTGCACTTGACTATGTTGGACGTCTCTCTGCTGATGATTCTTCGGCTGAGAAAATTCTCTCTCTGGAAGCTACCTCTGTCCCTCACTACGCTAGAATCACGTAGATCGGATCTTCGTCTTAGCACTTGCTCCATCAGAAGAATTCAATCACTTGATTCACTCGATGTGCCCTTCCAAATGACCCTTAAGCCTTCCTTTATAGTCTTCTCATTGAGAAATCAACGACGGATATTAGATCTCTAATCAACGGCTAATATTATAATATGACTTGATCTTCACTTTCTAGATCATTCTCACTTTGTTTTATTTATACCCTTTAATTATTTAATTTCCCTAAGTTTAGACTTAGGGTCCCCATTAAAATAATTAATTTTTACAATAAAACATAATCCAAGTGGAATTTTCACAAATGGTTTCTGGGTTCTTTGGAATACCAGTGCCTAAGCCTCTCCACAAAATTTGAGAATTAGAGAACTTCCGATGCTACCAAAAATCAACAATTTTGACTTAGCACGCTTGTGTCGGGTGCCAAGTCTGCAATGTTGTTTAGCCCATGAGATCTTCAGGCGAAGATCTCAAGCTCTCCCTCAGGGGACTTCGAATCCCCTCTCAGGAGAGGAATCTTACCATTTTGGAGGAGCATTTGACAACAGAGATTTCAGGAGGAGCGTTTTCACATTTAGGGACTGCGTAGAGGACGCAGTCACTGCGCTGTGGAGGACGCACTACAGTAGGGAGGTTGTTTCCGGGAAGTGAGAAGAGAGGGAGTAGCAGTTGAGATTTGGTGGGGAAGCTAAGTGCTTCCTAACAGGGTTATTGCACATATTTTTAGGCAATTTTGCAGTGGATTCTTCAGGTGTGTAGCTTCAGCTAGCAGCGCAGTGGATCAAGCCCAAGAGCGGAAAATTCTCGGGGTCAACCATTCCACAATTCCTTCGCGGGTTTTTGTTGGTTTCTTGAGTAGAGTCCGGTGTTCAAGTCCTGAAATTTCTGAGTGCTAGAAGCAGCCCCACCAGTAGTTCGAAGTTTGCAGCAACTAAATTTCTAGGCAGAGCAGCGCAACACCAGAGCCACACAAAGCCATTTCAATGGGGTCATTTCAACTTTTTTTGATATAGTTTGTAGCCTTCCTTGAGCAGGCCCATGTGCATTCCTTCTAGCACCATCATTCTACTCATTTCCAAGCATTAATAAAATGGCTCAGATCATATTTTTGGCTCCAGGTTTCATGTGTTAATGGTGTGATTTTATTTATTGTAGTTTATAGTCTATTGTTGCTTTGTATTACTGTTATTTTCCCATTTGGGATATTGCACTCTCTTAGCTTAGCCTTCATTTTATAAGTTTGAGTTATTGACCTAATCCACAACCCTAATCTCCAGAGTGATTGACGGTTGAGATTAGATCTCAAGATCACTTGAGATGAAAAATTGAGATTCATCTAATTCATTAATGCAAATAACATTTTCATTTCATTAGGTTAACTCTCACTTTATCTCATAAAGTTGATTACTTAATAATTAAAGTAATTGCTAAGGTTAAGGGTCTATTGGGCGACTTCCACATGCTTGGACACTTAGGCCTGTGGAGAAGCACCTGCCCAAGCTACGAACATCAACAAATGTTGTGTACATAGCTCTCCCCTCAACATTACAAAAGACAAACAAAGAGCTCTGGAGTACAATCCATGTTTCTTACGACATGGAGTAATTTTGAAAATACATAATAAAATATTGAATCATGATTGATTAATTTGGAATGATGTGGTTACAATGAGCCTTGTGATGGTGTATAAATATACGTGACTAGTTACAAGGTGAAGGGATGTGGGGCCTTTGAGCTTTTATTTGTTCGGGAAAAAAGGGTATTCCATACAGGACAAACACCTTCAATATCCACTCAGACAATTGGATCAAAGGTTGTGACACCAATATTTTTATGAGGTTATAACTCTCCAAGAGGGAAACAATCCACAACCTAATCCAACACAACCACTTGAGGCGATTTTATTAATGTAAAAGATTTTTTTTACATAGGAGAGTTCTCACAATCAATGATTAGCGATGACCCTCCATGCATTTTAAATAGAAATCATGGACCAATGAGGTGTTAAGTCATAAATCAATAGGAATTAGTATCGAGGAGAATATGCGCTGTTGAATCGCTCTGTTTCTAGAATATACCATGATCGATGGATTACAATGCAACTAATGCATACTAAAGAAACACACTTTTACCTAATAGACACATTAGACCTAGTTGAACTTAACTAACTCCTAAGTGTCTAAATCGTTATCGCGATAATTTCAACGATTTTTTGAAAAAATCGTTATCGCGATAATTACGAAAAAATCGCGAGTCGAAGGCAAATTATCGTGGCAGCCTCCAACAACGAGTTTATAATCCGATTTTTGGTTTTTTGTTTTTCATTTTTAGTTGGACAGACTTGCTTATGAGAGCCAAGGAGGGAAGGAGGAGAGCCAAGGAGGGAGATATGTGATTTACAAGCCCAATATTGGACAAAAGTGAAGAATTTCTTGCAAGCCAAGTGAACAAAAATCGAATTTGGACCAAGTGTCTCCGGCAAAACGTTTTTCCAGGTATGGGCATCAAATTTGACCCATTTTTTTTTGTTTTTTTTCTTGTTCTTCCATGGGTTTCTATTACCCATGTATTTTTCATCATTTGTGATTGCATTTGGTTGTGTTTTTTTGTTTTGTTTTTGTTTTATTGAGAGGAGAGGGTTTATTTTGGTCGAAAAATGCAAAAAAATTGTTTGTTAAATTTTGTTTTTTATATTTCTTCTTGTGCTCTTAGTTTCTTCCCATTATTTTTTGCTTGTGTTTCAACATGTATTTTTTTCCCATTATTTTTTGCGTTGAGTTGATGGTTTTTTTTTGTGAAAAAAAATGAAAAATGAAAATGTTGTATGTAAAATTGTAATTTTTTTTATTTTATTTTTTTAACTTGCAATTTTTCTTGTGCCCTAGGCTCAAATTTCAACATTCAAAGTTCAAAGTTTCCAACATGCCAAGGAAATTAGATCCTTTATGGGAATTTGGTGAACACCGATCACGGGTTTGACAGATTAAACTTGACTTGCAAATTATGTGGTCAACACATGGCGGTATACAGGGTTGAAATACCACCTGGCACAAATTCTTGGGCATGAAGTAGGCCCTTGCAAAAACACCAATGCGAGAAATAATCAAAAGAGCCATGAACTCATTGGGAGAAATAGAAACCACTAAACTCGAGCAAATCGGCTACGAAAAGTCAAATATCGGGGTTTGGAGTTGACGTGAGAGTGGTAGTGGCTCTTCGAGGATCGGCCTCTTCTACGGGCGGCCCCGTGTCTGCCTCCTCATTTTTGTTCCTAGAACCACTCCCGGGGGCACAACCATCTATCTCCTCCCTTATTAAAAGAAAGGAGAAGGAAGAAGTCGATAAGTTGTTGGGCAAAGCTGTTTCTTTGGAGTGATATTCCTTTCAATGTTGCCGGGAACAATCCATTTTATCGAGGCTACGATTGATGCTATCGATGTTGTTGGCCCCGGGATACAAAGCCCCTACATATCATGACCTTAAAAGGGCACATTACGTAAAATGAGAAAAGCTGATTGCACCAAGAGATTGGAAGAGTTAAGGGCATCATGGGAAGTCACGGGATGCCTTTCTGTGATGTCGAATGGTTGGAGTGATCAAAGGGGTAGGACCCTTATTAACTTCTTGGTCGGTTGTCCATAAGGGGAAAATGTTTATAAAATACTGTTGATGCATACGCACATGTCAAAGATGCAAGATTATTATGTGATTTATTAGATGTGTTCATTATGGAGGTTGGGCCCCAAAATGTTGTCCAAATCATAACGAACAACGCTGCAAACTATGTTTCTGTGGCAAGATGCTTATGGAGAGGTATCCAGAGCATATTTTGGACACCTTGTCTTGCACATTGCCTTGATTTGATGTTGGAGGACATCGAGAAAGCTTGATTTTGTCAAAGATATTGTAGAATCATCAAAGAGAATCACAAAATTTATATATAACCATGGATCTGTAGCTTCATTTGATGAGGACATTCACCAACAAGAAGGAGTTGGTGCGGCACTCGCTATTACACGATTTGCCACTACTTTCATCTCTCTTCAATCCCTCTTGAATTCTAAGTGGGATTTGAAGAGAATGTTTCTTTCGGATGAGTGGCGTGCTTTGACTATCAACGCAAATCGAGAGGGCGAGGCCATGCACGGGTTGGTGTCATATCAAGGAGATTTACAGGGCTGGAGTGGAAGAGGTGTGCGGCATTAGTGAACCTTTGGTAAAGGTTCTTAGATTAGTGGATGGAGAGAAGCCCTTAATGGGCTACTTGTATGAGGCCATGGATAGGGCCAAAGAAGACTATTCGCAGCTATTATGATGATAAGGGTGATGATGGGTTTCGAGACAACTTCTTTTATGGGAAGTGATTGATGATCGATGGAACAACACACTCCATCGTCCCATTCATCTTGCGGGGGCTCTTCACGAGACCCCGCATTTGCTTATTCATGTGGTTTTCTATTTGATGTTGAGGTCATGGATGGCTTTTTCACTTGTGTTCGGAAGATGGTGCCAAATCCATCGAACGTGCGGAGAGATATCCAAAGAGATGGAGGTATACGAGAATGGCAAGTGGCACCTTGAGCTTCGACATGGTACATCTCGGGGATAGATAGCTGCTCAAAATGCCGGGTAAGATTTTCATTATTTTAAAAATTTTCTTATGTTTGTAACTTTATAAGTTTATCTTATTTGTTGTAACTTGTAACTTGTAGATGCATGGTGGAGGAGCTACGGTGGCAGTTACCAAAAAATCCAAAAACTTGCCATTAGAATACTCGGCCAAACATGTAGCGCTTCGGGATGCGAGCGCAAGCTGAGTGTATTTGAAAAAAATACACACCAAAAAAGTGCAACGAGTAAAAAAACTTAATATATTCCAAGTTGATTTTTTTGAATTTATTAAATATTTTTTTTTAAATATTTAATTTATTAATTTATGACCCTTGTACGAGGTTGGAGGGTTAGCGGCTCAATGACATGGTTTACGTCTACTACAATCTTAGATTGTGGGTGAGACAACTTGAGAGGACCCACGATATGGAGGCCATATCTTTAGATGCGATTGACACCACTGCTTTGAATGGAGGGTTGAGGTGAGAGACTGTCATGGAGTCGGCCCACGATTAGATAGAGAAGGAGGTAGTGGATGGGGAGGAGGAGGAGGAGGAGGAGGAGGAGGAGGAGGAGCGGGGAGGAGGGAGGTGACACCACCTACCACTACTACCGGTAGAGGACGTGGTCTCGCACTCCTTTAGCTCCTAGTGGTTCGGGTTCCAGTTCTAGTGCTTCATTTGTTACTTCTAGAGCACGACGAGCCCATTGCCGATCCCGCCGACTTCTTCATCTAGAGAGAAAGGCAAAGCTGTTGTATTTTCTCGCAAGAGAGCGAGAAGAAATCAATAGTATGGGACCATAGGTTATATGGTGCATTGACATTCCTTTGTATGTGATTTGTTGACATTATGACTCATGATATGAGATACATTATTATATTTTTTTGTTGATATTTTGAGGCGCGAGTTGACTCTTGAGACTCGGGACTTAGTATTCAAGACGGGATTCGGTTTTATGTGTGATGTAGCACTAGACATGATATTGCACATCTTATATATTAGTTTTTTTTTCATATTTATGTGTCAATGCATTTATTTTATGCTGTAGATGCTTTAGATATTAAAAAAATTGAAAAAAAATGAATGTTTTTGTATGTGCCGATTTTTTCCCGATTTTTACGATTTTTTCCCAATTTTTTCCCCTTGGCGATAATATCCCGATCGCGATTTTTTCATCTTTGGTATAAATATCCCAACATGCCCCTTTAAGAATGACTTAGGATATGATTAAAGGATTTATAAATGTGACACAATAGGAGGAAGGAGGCATTAGAGCCTACCAAATTCCTAACATAGATCAAAGTTTAGAAAATTTTGCTTTGTTAAGAGACTTTGTGATAGTGTCAACAACTTGATCATTTGTAGGGAAAAAAGAACTTAAATAACTTGATTATGAATGATCTTTTTGATGAAATGCATATATCTAGATTGGATAACTATATTATATGCCATCCATCTTGATGCTTTTAGAGTGGAAAAAGTGGAGGAATAAACTCTAGGTTAAATTGTGTGCCCTAATTTATTGCAAATGAATTCATTGAAGAATATCCAAATGAATATTGTATGCATAACTCATCATAACATGTAATGAATATACCTAGTGGTGAACTCCTTGTAGCTCCTCCATGGAACTCCATTTTTCCATTGAATGGGTAAATGTTGAAAATTTGATAACTAGCGCATCAAATTTCGACAACCTTGGAAACAAATTTGGATTATCTTAAGCATCCTTGTTAATTTTGGGCAACTAGGTTCAAACTCCATGTTGCAGAGCTCATATGATGATGATGATATTTTTGTTGGATTCCTTTTTCGGAGAGGTGCAAGATTGATCTAAGGATCATCTTGTTTGGATGAGCAGAACTTATGTTTTGATTTTATTTTCCACACATGTGAAAAGTGTCAAGGTCGGCCATAATTGTAATGTAGGCTCAAAAGCCCCAAAAGATGTGTCACACACCCTCATTGATGGATATAAATTGGAGAAAGATGATGCTCATTTCATCATCATCTCATCACACACATTCCTCATCATCTGATTGGTTCGTATAGCCTAGAAGAGGCTTCTCTCTCTTCCACGTGTGAATCTAAAGTTGGAGAAATTTCAGACTGTCTTTAGGGATTTCTGGACAATGTTGTCCAGCGTTGAATTTGGGTTAACCCTCAAGCTTTGACTTCGATTTGATTGCAGAAATTTGGATTTTTGGAGGTCACATTGGAGGGCATAGAAATTGAGGAAGGACGTTGACTTTGACCGTAGCCCTTTGACCACAACATTGAGCACGGTTGATTGGTTTTGTTGACTTGTATTGACTGTTTTGGGAGTTGTCTTTGTAGGTTTGTGTGACACTTAAAGAAGGTTGATCTTGTATATGTTCGACTGAACCTCTTGGAGGTTGGAAGAGTTGGTTTGACTAGCAAAATTCTTTGTTGGCTAGGGCATCTTGTTGACTGCTGTAACAAACATTTCTCTCTACATTTGCTGGACAAGAAGAATTACAAATTATGATATATTATTTTGGCTTGTCTTCTATTGATCTATTATTATGTTCTATCAACATTTACTTTCATGTTTATGTGATTGATAATTTGAATTGGGCCTACAAGAAAGATTGAAGTAAACTGCATTAATCATAGAACATACCATGGTTATCTAAAATTAACATGGTATTAGAGTTGAGGTGAAGAGAATGCCCAAGCTAGTGTGAAAAGCAATCAGCCAAGAAATTGTCTTATCAAGGAACAATGGCCTTTTAAACCTGCAAGGGTTTCAAGTCTGATGATAAGCTGACCGATAACTCTGATTATCATGCTTGGAAGATGTCTTTGGTTTTGGTATTGGAAGATCAAGATGTCATGGATTATGTGCAGGGGAAGATAAATGAGCCTCCATCAAATGCATCGGCTGCCACAAGGACGAAGTATAGAAAAGGGGAAATCAAGGCGAAGATGATTATGAAAGATTCTATACATAAGCACTTGGTTGCTTATATCTCCGAGCTTGGCACATCTAAAGAGATGTATGATTAGTTGGTTATATGTTCAGGGCTAGCAATGCTAATCAAGTTCTCTTTTTCAAGAACAAGTTGAAGAATATTGAGAAGGGCAAAGAAGAATCCATTCAATCCAATTTTATGAGGCTCACAGAAATCAGGAATGATCTCTTACATATTGGAGAAGATGTAGCTGACCGAGAGCTCATTCTCATTGCTCTTGGAGGGCTCCCCCGTGTTGAACCCATAGTTAAACTGAGAGGGGGGGGGTGAATCAGTTTAACACATTCATGAACTTTTAAAACTTTTCATTAAGCCTATTTACAACTTAATTTCATGATCAACTTTATATGTGAACAATCTTAATATGTGAGCAGCAAGTATTAAAATAATGTGACAACAGACTTATTATGAGAGCAGCAAGTATTAAGCAGATTGAATAAACCATATCAACACATAAGCATCACACACAGAGACAACAGATATAAGTGGAAACCCATAAAGGGAAAAAACCACATCTCATTATTGTTGTGATGCAAAGGCAAGCTCCAACTCCCTCTCACCACTGATTTTCTGTAGGCACCAACCTACAGGAGGCTCCAACCTCAATTCTGCAAGCTACAACTTGCAAGGATGCTCCAACTCCCATCAATTTTCTGCAGGCACCAACCTACAGGAGGCTCCAACCTCAGTCAGCTACAACTGACATCTATCAAGCTACAACTTGATAGGAAAGCTCCACCTTCCTCACTCTATCAAAAGAAAACACTTGCTGATTTGCCTAGGATATCAGCTATGTTCTGTACCTTCTTTACTGCTGTCCTCCAGTCTTCATATCTGTCTTATATCATCTTTGAATTTTCACAGCATCTCCACCTTCTTCTTATGTTCTCTGCTTCAATTCTGCATTCTCTAACTCCTTTATGCATATCTATGAGATATCATTTATAGAGTTCCCCTCTTGACTGTTTGTATTCTACAGAGAATTTGGAGTGAACAGCCATGACTATTCGGCTTCTGCCTTCTCATTCCTTTGTCAAACTCAGTTAAAAAATATAACAGTATGTACAAATTTCAATATTACAGTGGGATTTTTCTTTTCCTCCGGAGACTTGCCAATGCATCACAAACAATGTAAAACCAATTAAAACATCTACATTCAGTTACAATATGGATTTCAAATCAACCCATTTAGCCTTTTGGAACACTGCGTGTTTGTCTTTTCTGCCGCTGTCTCTCTCTTTTTCCATTTCTGCATGCTCTTCTGTTCATTGCAGTTGTGTAACTGCTGCATATATATAACTGTCTTTTTATATAACTCAACCAACTCTCGGCGTAATATTAAAAGACCATTTTAACATGGAAAATACCCTTTCGGGCCCACTCGCCGACCTCGCTCTATTCTTCGATGCGATGAATCACCTCTTGAATACTTCCGATAGTGATTAATCACAATCGCAACTTTCAGTTGTGTATTCCGATGTTCTGCTTTCACTTCGATGCGATGATTCACCTCTTGAATACTTCCGATTGCGATTAATCGCAATCGCAACTTTCAGTTGTGTGTTCCGATGTTCTGCTTTCACTCCAATGCGATTCACTGTTCACAGATGTAAATATATATGTATTGTTTCACATATATATTTGCCGCTTTGCTTTCTTTTAACTCTTCAGCTTTGGTCAAAAACTTGGAGTAAACATATATTAACTTTTTCTTTTGTATGGAGCCCACATACCAGCTATACTCCACCTCATTTATTTTCAATCGCAATCGCAACATTCATAGTGCTCTTGTGACTTGGTCATTTGTTTTCCGCCGATGCGATTAGCAAAGGCCCCACAATGTAGTCAAGTGACTCACCTGTCTGCCGTCCATCCTTCCTCAAATCCAACGGTTGTCCTTCAATCGCAAACTTCATTTGCATGTTCCGATGTTCTGTTTTATTCCGATGTCATGACCCACTTTGATGCCCTTTAAGCCGGAACTCAAATACATAAGAATCACCATTCATAACATATCGGGTCCGCATTCTTCATCGCGATCGCAATATCGCAATCGCGTCCTCCAACAGATCGGTGCAATGAAAAAAGGGTCCCACAGGGTTAATAAACTCTTCTGTCCATTCTATTTACACATTCAGAATCAATTCGGGCTTAACCTTTGATAAAATGTCATTTAATTGAATGTCGGAAACTTTGACAATATGCGGAAGTCATTCCTTTATATATCCTTTCTCTTATGGTTTATGAAAACCATACAAACCCTAAATGATATGACCTTCACGAGACATTCAATTCTATAAGTCCTCGACCTTTGGATTAAAACCCAAGCGTTGACTAATATCGATGTTAATAATAGTCATATATATGACATTTGATTCAATGGTTAATTCTTTCGGGCCCCACAACATGTCATTAAACCTTGATCCATATTTTACTTTATAACCCAATGCATAACCCATACTATACTTATTCGAATTAATATTCGAATATTACAATGAACCATGTATAAGTGTCGGTATATAACTCAGGTATGTATATGGCCTCTATTTAAATGTTCATGGAACATTTCACCTTATATTAACCCTTCGTCCTTGGTTTAAAGTATGATCCATCGCACTTTTAATATTGGGTTCTTTCCTTTTTATAATCTCCGCATTCACTAACGCTTATAATTAAAATGAAACTTTGGACCACAACATGTTACCTTACCTTTGATAAATCTTTGACCTTGGTTTAACACAAACCCAACTATAAACAGCATTTGGCCTTAAACTTTGGTTTATGTTTCAATTTTCAACATACGTTTGACTCGGACCCACAGCGCTTTACCTCAATTAACCTTTGTACATTGGGCAAGTGTGATTACCGTAGATCTTCCAGCATTGGCAATCGGACAAACACAACTAATATCGCGTTTTTCTTTGGGCCGAGGGTTAACACATGAAAATTACGCGACGTAAATGGTAAATACCACCCTAGGACACGTGGCGAGTGAAGACTTATATCGCGTTATTTTTACAAATTCTACTTACCGCTTACTTATCCACGAGATACAGCTGGTTTTTCGTTCCAAACCCGCCTTCACTATTAATTCAAGGTTCCATTTCGCTCTCGGTTCCGCCTCCGCCTTTGACTTTGCACTTTTTATATGTTAACCCCTATTTCCTCAGCATTTTACCACGGCGCTTCCAAGACTTGAATTAAGATAAGTGCGTATAATACACACGCCTTTTCTCTATTAAAACCAACTCATCGGTCCTGTTTAACCCTTCTCACATTATTAACACCACCACATATGAATATTCATCCATATATAACCTGGCTTCCTCTATCTCGTTATCTTTTCACAGGCTTTGAATTACTGATATATATAGAAAATAGACCTATTCTATTCGTTCTGTCTCCATAGGTTACAACTGTAGTAAAAACCCCGATGGCTATCTGGAAAAATTATACCTAATTCTCCCATGCTCGCATATATAACTTAAAACCCTCAAACAGTATCAAGGTCCTTCTTTAGATAGTGAACGAACAAATCTATAATTTTCTGCGCTTTCACATGTTAAAACCACCAATAACCTTTTTATAGTTACTGTGCATGATAGTGCACAGGGAGTGCCTGTCAGTGTAGGACCGTTTCTCTATTTCTCTGTATTCTCTGTATTCTCTGCAACCTGTCTCTGGTGCTCGACCCTCTCTACAGCTTGCTGCCTCTTTTGCTATCTCTCTGCTTCTATGCTGCTCTCTTTGCCCTGTTGCTAGGTGTTCCTCCTTTGCCATCAATGACAACATTTCCAACAATCTCCCCCTTTGGCATTGATGGCAACACATCCACCAATAATCCAATGCTTCCTCCAAGTCTTCCTTTGCCTATCTTCTTTTGCTTGCTTTTCCTCCCCCTTTGACATCAATGGCAAAGGGTTGCACATTACTTAGTGATGTTTTTAAATCTTGTCCATTTTACTTTGATCTTGAGGACTTGTTTCATGCACTGCTCACTTGCTCTGGCTCTTTTGTGACTCTCTTTGTTGACTGATCTCCCCCTGGAATGATGTTTTCTTTTCTGTTCTCCCCCTGGAATGATACTTGATTGGGATGTGTTTAGTTTTTGAATGAAGTACAAGATTTTTTGATATACTTATTGCACTTGTATTATCACATTTGATAGAGATAGGTTCATCAATGCTTACCTTCATGTCCTGGAGGGTTTGTTTCATCCACATGACTTGTGTGCAACATGTTGTTGCTGCTATGTATTCTGCTTCTGCTGTAGATAGAGAGATAGATGTTTGTTTCATGCTTAACCATGCCACCAGACTTTTTCCCAAATAGAATGCACCTCCACTTGTGCTTTTCCTGTCATCCACACAGCTGGCCCAATCTGCATCTGTATATGCTGTCAAAGTGAAGCTCTTGTCTTTTGGATACCATAGCCCATACTGTGCAGTTCCTTGTAGATATCTGAATATTCTTTTGACTGCTAGAAAGTGATTTTGTTTTGGTGCTGCTTGATATCTAGCCACAAGTCCTACTGCCAACATAATGTCTGGTCTAGAAGTTGTCAGGTATAGCAGACTTCCTATCATGGATCCGTAATGTCTTTGATCTATATCTGCAGATCCATCATCGGCACATAGCTTGCATCCAGTGATCATGGGAGTTGACACAAGTTTGCAGTCTTCCATTTTGAACCTTTTCAACATTTCTCTTAAGTATTTTTCTTGTGAGATGAATGTACCTGTGTTCTTTTGCTGAATTTGAAGTCCTAAGTAGAAGGTGAACTCTCCAATCATAGACATCTCAAACTCTGATTTCATCTCTTCAGCAAATCCTTTTTCTAACTCATCTTTGCTGCTTCCAAACATGATGTCATCTACATACACTACTACAATCAGGGGTTCATTTTCATTGGCCTTTATGTACAAATTGTTGTCTACTCCTCCTCTCTTAAAGCCTTGCTTTTGCAAGTACTTGTCCAGTCTTGAATACCATGCATGAGGAGCTTGTTTCAGCCCATATAGGGCTTTCTTTAATCTGCACACATAGTCTTCTTTATCTGTTAATGAGAATCCTTCAGGTTGTTCCATGTAGACTTCTTCTTCTAGATCTCCATTCAGGAAGGCAGATTTCACATCCATTTGATATACCTTGAACTCATGGTAGCATTCAAAGGCCAAAAACATTATGATAGCTTCCATTTTGGCTACAGGGGCAAATGTTTCATCATAATCAAGACCTTCAATTTGTGAATATCCCTTGCATACAAGTTTGGCTTTCTTTCTGATTACCTGTCCTTGTTCATTCATCTTATTCTTGAATACCCATTTTAAGCCTATGACATTTTTCTCAATGGGTCTTGGAACTAATTCCCAGGTATTGTTCTTCTCAATTTGGTCCAATTCTTCATTCATAGCATTCACCCAATATTTGTCCTTGCTGGCTTCTTCAAAGTTCTTTGGCTCTATTTGTGATAACATAGCTAGGTATACCTCTTCTGTCTGTTCAGTTAGCTGTCTTCTTGTCTGGACTCCTACACTCTTGTCCCCAATTATTTGATCTTCTGGAGGGTTTTTTGAGTGTATCTTGAGGGGCCTTTTGAGTTCAGTTCAGTATCTTATGTTGTCTTGCTTATTTCATCATCATCTTGGTTCTCTTCTTCATGATCTTCTGGAGGATCGCTGCAACCTGTACTTCTTGTCTTGTTTGGTAGTTCTTCATCAAATCTTACATCAATGCTTTCCACAATTTTGCGAAGTGTTTTGTTGTAGCACCTGTAACCTTTACTCTTGGATGCATATCCTAAAAATATTCCTTCATATGATCTTGCATCAAACTTTCCCAGATTTTCATCATTATTTTTTATGAAACACTTGCTTCCAAAGACTCTAAAGTGCTTGATTAATGCTGGTGTACCATGCCATAGTTCATAAGGAGTCTTGTCATTGTTTGGTCTTAAATGAGCTTTGTTTAGAATATGCATAGCTGTGTGTACTGCTTCTGCCCAGAAGGTTTGGGGAATGTTATTTTCTTGCATCATAGCTTTGGCAATCTGTTGTACAAACCTGTTTTGTCTCTCTGCCACTCCATTCTGTTGAGGTGTACCTGCAATTGTAAACTGTTGTTTTATCCCATGCTCATTGCATAGGTCTGCAAAATCATAGTTTGTGAATTCACCTTCTCTGTCTGATCTAATGCACTTTATCTTGAATCCTGTTTGATTTTCTACCAATGCCTTAAATATCTTGAATTTCTCAAGTGCTTCTGATTTATATTTGAGAAATGCAACCGATGTCATTCTGGAAAAATCATCTATTATTAGCATGAAATAGGATTCTCCACTTGGTGTTTTAGTTCTTGAAGGTCCACACAGGTCCATGTGTACACGCTGAAGTGGCCTACTTGTTGATAGCTCTTCTTTGGTCTTAAAGGCTGTGCGGGTCTGTTTGCCCAATTGGCAAGATTTACATATGGTATTTAAAGGCTTCTTTATTGCTGGCATATCTCTGACTGCTTTCTTCTTGTTCAGACTGATGATATGGTCGAAGTTAATGTGTCCCAATCTTCTATGCCATAACCATGACTCCTCAAGTTTGCTAAGGTGGCATGCTTCATTCTCTTCCTTCACTACATAGAAATTAATTTCTGTTCGAACACCTTTGATCAGGGTCTTTCCTGTGGTGCTTAATCTTACTTCACAGTCTTGAGCTCTAAACAGAACTTCACAGCCTTTATCACACATTTGACTGACACTCAGCAGATTTGCTTTCAGCCCATCCACAAATAGTACATCTTGGGCCTTTCCTCTGCCATTATCCAGACTAACTGAGCCTTTTCCTTTGATTTTCCCTTCTTTATCATTGCCAAAAGTAACATTTCCAGATTTCTTATCATCAAAGGTTATAAACTTGCTTCTATCTCCAATAATATGCTTTGAGCATCCACTATCTAAATACCATTGGATTTTCAGATCTTGAGCTATTAGAGCCAGGTCACATTTATTTACCTTCTTTTTCCACTGCAAGCATCCTTTTGTTTGGTACCTTTTCTGAGATGATGGACCACATTCTCTGAGAGGACATTTTGAAGACATATGTCCACTTTTATTGCATACACAACATTTGATCATATCTTTAGTAGAATTATGAGTACGAGTAGACTCTCCATGATTCATAAACCTCCTTGAGGTTTTGAACATCAGTCTTTGTCCATATTTTCTGCATTCTATGATTTTATGGCCAAATTCCTTACAGTAAAAACAATATCCATAAAAACAATTTGCATACCTGATGAAAGGTTGTCTTCTGCATTTGTTTGCTTGAGATAATCTTTTCACTGTTTGCATCCTTTGCTGGTTTGAATTAATTCTCCTTGTATGACAGTATGCAGCAATATGTCCCAGCTTGTGGCAGGCATAACAGGTGGCATTTTTCATAGGAGGGAAGAATCTCCTTTGATGGCTTCCAAATTTGACATGCTCAGGAGTATATGAGCCTTTTTCTGTTGGCTATTTATTTATTTCATTCTTTGTCATTAGAGGTTCCTTCTAGTTTTTGTCTCCTTCATTGCAGGTTTCTTCTTCTGTAGGAATCATCTGAGCTGCTTTATCATCCTTATCTACTTTTACAAAAATGATATTTTTGTTTTCCTTTTCTTTGCCTTTACTTGATTCTCCTTCATAGCCTATTCCAGTTTTTATCAGAGGAGATCTTTGAGCATCTAGAATTTCATTCAACTGACCAGAGCTTGTCATTTGAGAAGAATTTATTGACACTTTCCTTTGGGCGTTTTCTAATCTCTTCCTCAAGCATACTACTTCTTCTTCCAATTTCTCTTGTTCCTGAATTTTATCCTTAATTTGCTTAAGTAAAATGTCTTCTACCTTGGCTTCTTCAAGCTCTACTTTCAACTAAATGAGGACTTCTGAATTTTGTTCTTCTCTTACATATTTGAGGAGAATGTCTTTCTGTTTTCTGCACTTCAGTTTGAGTCTATCAATTTCCTCCAAGGCACTTCTTAGCTCCCCCTCAAGATCAACTTCACCTGCTTCTTCATCTTCTAGAAGGAATCCTTCAAGCTCTTCTATAGCCATCAATAGAAATTCAGAGGTTCCTTCTTCGCTTGAGGTTTCATCTGAGTTTTCAGATACACTGCTGTCTTATTGAGCATAGAAAGACTTTCTATTGAATCTCTTCCCTTTCTTAGATATGGTTTTCTTTGATTCTTGACTCTGATTCTTTGTTTTCTTATGAGGACACTTAGCAGCATAGTGTCCAACTTTTTCACAGTTAAAGCATTTATATGGAAGTTTACCTTTATATTTACCTAAGCCTCTATCTAATTTCCTGACAAATTTGGCCTCTTCTTCATCAGATCAAGAGCATATCTCTTCCTTTTCTTCTTTCTTCTTCTCTGTCTTAAAGGCTGCCTCCCTTACATTTGACTTCCTCTGTGGCAGTTTCATGTCATAGGCTGTTAGGTTTCCAAGTAGTTGGTTCATGGTCAACGTTTCCCAATCCGCTGTTTCTTCTATGGCAGAAACCTTGGGGTTAAAGCTAGATGGTAAAGATCTTAGAATCTTTTGAACAATTACACATTCTTGTATGGTTTCTCCAAGAGCTTTCATATTATTAACAATTTCTACAACCCTTAAGAAGAAGCTGGCAATGTCTTCATCATCAATCATTTTTAAATTTTCAAACTGAGCTCTTTATACTTGAAGTTTGGCTGTCTTCATCTTTTTGTTTCCTTCATGGATGTTTTCTAGAGTATCCCACATATCTTTGGCAGTCTTGCTGTGCATTACTTTGATAAATTCTGCCTCACACAGTGCATTTAAGATTGCATTCATGGCCTTTGCATTAGATACAAAATCTTGTTTCGCTTCTTTCTCTGAGTCAGTCGACTTTGGGGCATATCCAAATTCCACAGCAGCCCAAACTTCTATTCCTAGAGACATTATGTATGCTCTCATTCTGATTTTCCAGAAGGCATAATTTGCATCGGTGAAGAAAGGGGCTTTGTTAGTTGAGCATCCTTCTTGACCAGCCATCCTGGGGACTTAGGATCTCCTTTCAGTTGTTAAAATGATACAAAAGGAACCGGCTCTGATACCAATTGTTGAACCCTTAGTTAAACTGTGAGGGGGGGTGAATCAGTTTAACACATTCATAAACTTTTAAAACTTTTCATTAAGCTTATTTACAACTTAATTTCATGATCAAATCTATATGTGAACAATCTTAATATGTGAGTAGCAAGTATTAAGATAATGTGACAGCAGACTTATTATGAGAGCAGCAAGTATTAAGCAGATTGAATAAACCATATCAACACGTAAGCGTCACACACAGAGACAACAGATATAAGTGGAAACCCATAAAGGGAGAAAACCACATCTCATTATTGTTGTGATGCAAAGGCAAGCTCCAACTCTCTCTCACCACTGATTTTCTATAGGCACCAACCTACAGGAGGCTCCAACCTCAATTCTGCAAGCTACAACTTGCAAGGAAGCACCAACTCCCATCAATTTTCTGCAGGCACCAACCTACATGAGGCTTCAACCTCAGTCAGCTACAACTGACATCTATCAAGCTACAACTTGATAGGGAAGCTCCACCTTCCTCACTCTATCAAAAGAAAACACTTGCTAATTTGCCTTGGATATAAGCTCTGTTCTGTACCTTATTTACTACTGTCCTCCAGTCTTCATATCTGTCTCATATCATCTCTGACTTTTCACAGCATCTCCACCTTCTTCTTATTTTCTTTGTTTCAATTCTGCATTCTCTAACCCCTTTATGCATATCTATGAGATATCATTTATAGAGTTACCCTCTTGACTGTTTGTATTCTACAGAGAATTTGGAGTGAACAGTCGTGACTATTCGGCTTTTGCCTTCTCATTCCTTTGTCCAACTCAGTTAAAAAATATAACAGTATTTACAAATTTCAATATTACAATGGGATTTTTCTTTTCCTCCGGAGACTTGCCAATGCATCACAAACAATGTAAAACCAATTAAAACATTTACATTCAGTTACAATATGGATTTCAAATCAACCCATTCAGCCTTTTGGATCACTGCGTGTTTGTCTTTTCTGCCGCTGTCTCTGTCTTTTTCCGATTCGGCACGCTTTCCTGTTCATTGCAGTTGTGTAACTACTGCATATATATAACTGTCTTTTTATATAACTCAGCCAACTCTCGGCGTAATATTAAAAGACCATTTTAACATGGAAAATACCCTTTCCGGCCCACTCGCCGACCTCGCTCTATTCTCCGATGCAATGAATCACCTCTTGAATACTTCCGATTGTGATTAATCACAATCACAACTTTCAGTTGTGTGTTCCGATGTTCTGCTTTCACTTCGATGCGATGGTTCACCTCTTGAATACTTCCGATTGCGATTAATCGCAATCGCAACTTTCAGTTGTGTGTTCCGATGTTCTGCTTTCACTCCGATGCGATGATTCACTGTTCACAGATGTAAATATATATATATATATATATATATATATATATATATATATATATATATATATTGTTTCACATATATATTTGCCGCTTTTCTTTCTTTTAACTCTTCAGCTTTGGTCAAAACCTTGGAGTAAACATATATTAACTTTTTCTTTTGTATGGAGCCCACATACCAGCTATACTCCACCTCATTTATTTTCAATCGCAATCGCAACATTCATGGTGCTCTTGTGACTTGGTCATTTGTTTTCCAACGATGTGATTAGCAAAGGCCCCACCATGTAGTCAAGCGACTCACCTGTTCGTCGTCCATCCTTCCTCAAATCCAATGGTTGTCCTTCAATCGCAAACATCATTTGCATGTTCCGTTGTTATGTTTTATTCCGATGCGATGACCCACTTTGATGCCTTTTAAGCTGGAACTCAAACACATAAGAATCACCATTCATAAAATATCAGGTCCACATTCTTCATCGCGATCGCAATATCGCAATCGCGTCCTCCAACAGATCGGTGCGATGAACAAAGGGTCCCACAGGGTTAATAAACTCTTCTGTCCATTCTATTTACACATTCGGAATCAATTCAAGCTTAACCTTTGATAAAATATCATTTTATTGAATGTCGGCAACTTTGACAATATGCAGAAGTCATTCCTTTATATATCCTTTCTCTTATGGTTTATGAAAACCATACAAACCCCAAATGATATGACCTTCACGGGACATTCAATTCTATAAGTCCTCGACCTTTGGATTAAAACCCAAGCGTTGACTAATATCGATGTTAATAATAGTCATATATATGACATTTGATTCAATGGTTAATTCTTTCGGGCCCCACAACATGTCATTAAACCTTGATCCATATTTTACTTTATAACCCAATGCATAACCCATACTATACTTATTCGAATTAATATTCGAATATTACAATGAAACCATGTATAAGTGTCGGTATATAACTCAGGTATGTATATATCCTCTATTTAAATGTTCACGAAACATTTCACCTTATATTAACCCTTCGTCCTTGGTTTAAAGTATGATCCATCACACTTTTAATATTGGGTTCTTTCCTTTTTATAATCTCTGCATTCACTAACACTTATAATTAAAATGAAAATTTGGACCACGTCATGTTACCTTACCTCTGATAAATCTTTGACCTTGGTTTAACACAAACTCAACTATAAACAACATTTGGCTTTAAACTTTGGTTTATGTTTCAATTTTCAACATACGTTTGACTTGGACCCATAGTGCTTTACCTCAATTAACCTTCGTACATCGCGCAAGTGTGATTACCATAGATCTTCCAGCATTGGCAATGGGACGGACACAGCTAATATCGCGTTTTTCTTTGGGCCGAGGGTTAACACATGAAAATTACTCGATGTAAATGGTAAATACCACCCTAGGACACGTGCCGAGTGAAGACTTATATCGCGTTATTTTCACAAATTCTACTTACCGCTTACTTATCCACGCGATACTGCTAGTTTTTCGTTCCAAACCCGCCTTCACTGTTGATTCAAGGTTCCATTTCGTTCTCGGTTCCACCTCCGCCTTTGACTTCGCACTTTTTATATGTTAACCCCTATTTCCTCAGCATTTTACCATGACGCTTCCAAGACTTGAATTAAGATAAGTGCGTATAATACACACACCTTTTCTCTATTAAAACCAACTCATCGGTCCTGTTTAACCCTTCTCACATTATTAACACCACCACATATGAATATTCATCCATATATAACCTGGCTTCCTATATCTCGTTATCTCTTCACAGGCTTTGAATTACTGATATATATAGAGAATAGACCTATTCTATTCGTTTTGTCTCCATAGGTTACAACTGTAGTAAAAACCCCAATGGCTATCCGCAACAATTATACCTAATTCTCCCATGCTCGCATATATAACTCAGAACCCTCAAACAGAATCAAGGTCCTTCTTCAGATAGTGAACGAACAGATCTATAATTTTCTGCGCTTTCACATGTTAAAACCACCAACAAACTTTTTACAGTTACTGTGCATGATAGTGCACAGGTAGTGCCTGTCAGTGTAGGATCGTTTCTCTATTTCGCTGTATTCTCTGTATTCTCTGCAACCTGTCTCTGCTGCTCGACCCTCTCTACAGCTTGCTGCCTCTTTTGCTATTTCTCTGCTTCTATGCTGCTCTCTTTGCCCTGTTGCTAGGTGTTCCTCCTTTGTCATCTCCTTTGCCATCAATGACAACATTTCCAACACCCCGAGATTGGTATGTATTTAATACTATGATTCTTAATAACAATGTGATTCTTGATTTTGATGAATTGTTGACAAGATGCACTCAAGAGGAAGCATGGATGATGGAGAGAGACCATCCCTCGAATGGGAATGGGGGTGACCCTACTGCCTTCACCACTCATGCAAAACAATGGTGGTCCGAGAAATCAAAACCATGGAAGAGCGGGTACCAAAGGAAGAAAAGGAAGATGTTACACTTGTAACAAGTTTGGTCACTATGCAAGAGAGTGCCCCAATAGAAGGGACTCTCCTAGAGATGATGACAACAACAACTTCAGGGGGACTGGAAATCAAAGGAACAACAGGTTCAAAGGAAAGAGGAAGGCTCCCTCTAATTGAAGTGGAAATCGGCAACCTTTCAAGAGGTCAAGGAATTCTAGCTATGATGAATCTAATGTTGTTGATAGGAAAAATGAATATATTCTTATATCTTCCCTCTCTACTGCATCTTCTTCCATACGCTGGATAATTGGTTGATTGATAGTGGTGCCTCAAGGCACTTCCCTGGATACAAGGAAGCCCTCTCTGATTTGATTGAAAAGGATACTAATATGGAAATTATCCTCGGAGACAATGCCACCTATCCCGTGAAAGGGACAGGGACTGTGGCCCTTCATCTAAAAGAAGATCAAGTCCTTCGCTTGCAAGATGTGTTCTACGTACCTAACTTAAAGAAGAATCTAGTGTTTATCTCGGCAATGGAAGACCAAGGATTCGAGGTGGCATTCATCAATGGAAAGGTACGTATTTGGAAGAGGAACTTCAAAGAAGCGTTCTTTCTTGGTTTTAGAGTTGATACACTCTATCAGGTTGGAGGAAGTCCGTTGGGGGCCATGACACGTGACACAACCCTTCAATCAGAGCTATGGCACCAAAGGTTTGCACGCCTTCATTTTAAAACCCTTCGCGAAGCAAGGAAGTTGGTGACAGGGATGCCCGATTTCAAAGGCGACCATGAAGGTGTATGTTAGGGTTGTGCCAAAGGAAAGCATACAAGGGGACCATTCCCTTCAAGTGTCACGAAGACATCTGATATTTTGCAATTGATACATTATAATCTATCTGGTATGTTGCCCATAACATCCTTGGGAGGATGCTTATATTATATCACTTTTATAAATGACTTCTCTCGCAAGACTTGAATATATTTCCTAAAGAAGAAGGATGAAGCATTCAAGTGGTTTTGTACCTTAAAGGCCTTGGTTGGAAATCAAACAGGGAAGAAGATCAAAATTTTGAAGACCGATAATGGGACCGTGTATGAGTCAAATGAATTCAATGACTATTGTAGGGAAGCTGGCATTAAGAGGGAGACCACCACTGTGTACGCTCCCGAACAAAATGGTGTTGTTGAAAGGAAGAATAGAAGAATTTTGGAAGTCGTCCGTGCCATGCTTTGTGACCAAGGTCTTCCAAAGTTTCTATAGGGAGAAGTTGCCAACACCGCTATGTATGTCCAAAATAGATGCCCACATTCCGCATTGAACTCCAAAACTCCCGAAGAATTCTTCTCTGGTAAGAAGCTCGATGTCTCTCATTTTAGAGTTTTTGGAAGTCCTGTTTATTTTCATGTGTCGAAAGAAAAAACGAGCAAGCTGGATGCTTCTGGGAAGAAGGGAATGTTTGTTGGCTATAGTGAAACATCGAAGGCATATAGAATCTATGAGCTTGGTCAAAGAGAAGTGGAGATATGCCATGATGTCACCTTCGATGAAGATGCTGCCCTTAGGAAGGTTAAAAATATTTCCATCTCAAAGGAAGACAAAGAAGAAGAAGAAGAAGCTAGAAGGCAGGAAGAATCGAAGGTTGAATCGATGCCCGATGTTGAAGGTCCGATGGATCCTATAGATCCACCCCCTTCAAATAAAATATGACCTTCATGGCTAAAAGACACTCTCGAAGATGCTGAGAGACATATCGCTCCAAAGGGAACATTTCGTGAAAGTAAGAAGCCAAATAAGTACCAGGGGTACCTAGCAGCCATGAGTACTATTGTACAATCTGAGCCTGAAACTTTTGAAGAAGTTGTAATGCATCAAGTTTGGAAGGATGTTATGCACGAAGAATATGAGTCTATTATGACGAATGATGTCTAGGATGTGGTCCCGAGACCGAAGGGAAAATTTGTTGTCACATCGAGATGGCTCTATAAGATCAAGCATGGAGCTGATAGAATTGATGAAAGGTACAAGGCAATATTTGTTGCCCGAGGCTTCTCTCAAAAGGAAGGCATAGATTATGATGATATATTTGTACCTGTTACCTGCTATACCACCATCCGATCGATCATTTCCCTTGCTGCAACACAAGGATGGAGTCTTCGTCAGATTAATGTGAAGACTGCCTTTTTACATGGTTCAATCAAGGAAGAGGTCTATGTGGCACAACCTTTGGGGTTTGAAGTCCAAGATAGAGACACATATGTATGCAGGTTGAAGAAAACCCTCTATGGGTTGAAGCAAGCCCCCAGGGCTTGGTATGAGAGTATCGATGGCTACTTGATGAAGTTGGGCTTCACTCAAAGTGATGTTGATTCAAACCTTTATTTTAAGGTTGATAAAGAAAGGCCTCTCATTCTGGCTCTCTATGTGGACGATCTCTTCCTGACCAGTGCTGACCCTCTCATTCATAAATGTAAGAGGGAGCTAGCTTCCGAGTTCGAGATGAAAGACCTAGGACTGGTGCACTATTTCTTAGGCTTGGAGGTCTGGAAAAATCCAGGTGAGATTTTCCTTTCTCAAGGAAAATATGTTGTGAAGCTGCTGGAGAGATTTGGAAGGGTGGATTGTAAGTCCGTGTCGACACCAATGGAACTCAACTTTAAGTTGTGTGGAAGCGTTGCTAGGCCTGAGTTGGAAAATCCCACCAAGTATCGTCAAGTATTTGGAGTTGTAGACCTAGAGATCTACAAGATGGGCAGGATCCTTGAGGAGTCCACCGCTTGGATCATCACCTTGCTACGGGAGCCCAAAACAACAGTAGCAGGATGGACTAGTGCCAGTTGGTTCAGAGGAGTGTTGAAGTGACAACGCAGTGGTTAGCAGTGCCAGAGTCTGAGCAACGAAGAGCAGTGTTGCAGCAGCGTAGAGGGACGCGGTGCAGGGTAGCAGCAATGCAGAAGATTTAGAGAGGCAACGTAGAGGCTACCAACAGTCATATCTTCATCATCGAGATGTAGCATACTTGTCCAATTTTGGATGTTTTTCATTTGCAGAGAGCAACTATGATGCAGTGCAGTAGCAATTGGCAGTGGCAGAGTCAACAACAACATGGATGTAGAATTCAGAGGGAGTTGCAATACGAATGCAGTGTTGACAGTGGCAGTGTCGGCAACAGTACAAATGCAACATTTGCACAGAGTTTGATGGACAGAGAGTCAGACATCAACAACGTAGAGGGAGATGCTTCAGAGCCAAACAATATGCAACAAGGCATATTATTAGTGCACATTCCTTGCTAAGAGGGAGTGTTGATTTGGGGTAGCATCGGATGTGCTCTAAGTCTCAATTTTTGTGGAGAGGCTTAGACACATGTATTCTAAATAACCTAGAAAGTGTTTAGTGAAATTCCACTCGGATTGTATTCTATAGAAATAATTAATTATTTTTAAAGGGACCATAAGTCAAAACTTAAGAAAATAAAATAATTAAAGTGTATTAATAGAATATGAGTGAGAATGATCTAGAATAAACGGATCAAGTCAAAAGTTAATTTTAGCCGTTGATTAGAGATCTTATCTGGGCCGTTGAATCCTCAACGAGAAGATTATAAGGACTTGAAGGGTCATTTAGAAGACACATTCGTGTAGACACAAGGAATCTAGAGATTGAAATCTTCTGACGGATCGATGCTCGGACGAAAATCAGATCTAAGTGATTCTTCATTGTAATGAGAGGCAATAGTTCCGGTTGGAAGTTTTCCTGAGTCGGAGAGTACACAACAATAGAGACAGATAGATCCACAACATCAGTGCAGAGCCAGTGATGCAGTGCTTATGCAGTCACTGTGCAAAGCTAGAGGGAAAGACATTTTCCTGCTGAGGAGATGGCGCAGAGCTAGTGTCAGACCTCGGAGAGATTTTCCGGAGGCTCAGTCTTCGGCCAACAATGGGACCAGCGCGGAGGCAGAGGGGCAGTTGAATTGTGATGCAGTCACTGCATAGAGTGATGCAGTCACTACGCAAAGGCAGCGCAGGGTAATCCAACCTTGGTGCAAATCAGTGCCAGTTTCCCATGGAGGAGTGAGGTTTGTCTCACGAGCTCTCTTTTGTCAGTTTCTCTGTATGATTTGACAGTTTCGTCAATGATAGATTTGTACTCAGAATTTACTGCATAATAACATAAACCCTCAGATCTGCTGCACTGGTTTTCCATATTGGGTTTTTTCCGGGGACATTAGTCCAAAAATAATTGTGTTAGATGGTTGTGTGATCTATGTTTGTTCAAATTTGTTTCCGCACTTGTATTTCTTTCACAGTTTAGTTATGTACGTTGTAGTGAATGGATTTCGATATTTGCTTGTAGAAAACAATAAATAATTTGTTAAAGTGAAATAACAGATAGAAGATTTTCCATTAGTTGTTGCAGTAGGATTTCGTGTAACACGAATTTTCACAGCATAAGCTTTGTGGACAAGATAAAGGTCTCTTACTGTGATCTAAGGAAACAAGTTGTCATGTATCTATGCCTTATTGAAGAGACATACACCTATATGGGCATCTCAATGTAACCCAATAGATTGAACAACATTTCTGAAGGCATAAGTATATTCACTTAGAATAGAACTAAGTTTCTTTGTGAGCAGTGAGTACAAACAACATCAGCTTGGAGCAAGGGTGCTGCTATGGAAGGACTGGTTGGGTAGGTTTAAGGGTTTTTTTTTAAAGTGAACTTGCAGACTTTCTTGAGAAACCAATTGGAGACCCTAAAAGACTTGAAGAACTTAAGGTTTGAGCATACCTTGAGGAATATTAATTGAACCTTTTTAGAGGATCCTTTGAGAAGAATTATTGAACATTGTTGGAGTAGACTTGGAGTAGTTTTTGGACAGACCCCTGTAGACTTGAAGACATCTTGTTGAAGCAATATAGAAGTTGATCTTGAAGTACTTGAATATTTGTTTAGTGTGGAGCTTGGAGGAACCTATTTAAGACAGTTTTGGCTTTGCTTGACACATCACCAAAGCATTGTTGAAGGATCCTTATGAGGTGACCTTGGAGATTTTGTTTTGGTACCATGAAGAGTTGTGGTGGCACATTTTGAGAAGACAAAGTTGTCATTGACGAGCTAAGTGCCTTGGAGATTGTTTAAGGGTAGTGTTGAAGGTGAAGATATTGTCAGGGCTCGTTGCAGAAGATATTGGGAGCCGTGAAGAATCGTTGAATCTTTCTTGAAGAATTGAAGCAAAGGGTTGGAGCCCTAGAGGATAGGTGTAATGACCCAACTCGAGTTATAGGGAACATAGAATATTAGCATGCATATGATAGCTACATATGCATGTATCACGTGTACTGCACTAATCTCAGTGTAAGGTAATGAGTGAATTATTGAAGTATTGAGTACATACCTAACTCACCTGAAAATAATGAATGTATTGTGAGGTAAAAGTTATACCTACCACTATCATAATATAACTAATATTTTGTTCAAAAGAAAGTAAAAGCATTGACTTATGCAAATAAAATATGATATTTTAATAAAATCCAAGATATTTACTAAATAAAGATATTTAATAAATCCAAGATATTTTAGGAATCCAAGATATTTATGAAATAATAATATTTTAATATAACTCTAAGATATTTTAAAAGAAGATATTTGACTAAGATATTTATTAAAAGAGGATATTTTAATAAATATCTTAGGGGATTTGTGTATAAAAGGAGAAGGGGGGGGAGATTTGATGGACATGGGTTAGTGAGGTGGGAAAACTGACCTGGATGCTGTCAGAGGATTTCCAACTGTGGAAGACAAGAGCAGTGAGTTCATAGAGTGATCTTGATTGTTATTAGAGTTTTGGGCATGGGGGCCAGAAGACTTGTCTTCTAGATCCGGGGACCGAAGAGGTTGACCTCAGATAGGCTGGGAGGAAAATGGCGGTTTGGTAATGGGAGTGGGAGAGGGAGCCATGATGTATCAAGAACATCTTCAAACACGGTTCCAGGTAAGTATTAAATTGTGAATTGGTATATCCTGCTTCAAAAGTTCATTTTGGATTGTGTAGTATCAATTTTGTTAATGATTGTTAAATTGTGAAAATTAAGGTCTTTACACATGGTATCAGAGCTAGTTTCAAACCCTCAGAGCTAGTTTCAAACCCTTTCGACCTTATAGGGCCCACGCGTTGTGTAATGTTTTCACTATGGCGTGAAAATTTTATCAAATTAATAAGTTGAATGCCATCAGTTTCAACGCCGGCAATTTCATGTTTCTCCATTCCTTAAATCAAGTATTTTCAAGTAATTGCAGTTCCTATTTGTCTTCCGTCCATTGCCATGGGAAATTTTGAACAATTTGTGTATAATACGGTATACCATCAACTATAATAGCCACACTGAGCGGATATTGTTCACACCACAACGAAAGACAGAGCCACTGACTAATGGTAGATTCAAAATAGTTTATGAAGTGATTTAATACGAACAATAATACCAGTTATAGTACATTCAATTCAAATAGTAATATCATTTTTTCCGGTTACATTCCAAAACTGTAGTAGCTTCAATGAAATACAAAAGAGTCTACGAAGTTGAAAACACTGACCCTAATATACAAGACGGGGAGAAGTTAATATTGACTCTGCTGTGGGTCGTGTTATGTGACTATATTTAGAGGCATCAAAATGTTAAAAGAAATAAAAAATAAATAAATCTATGCACCCTTCAATCACCAAGTGGTGGGGGAACTAAGAACTTCCCAGTCAATAAAAATAAGCAATTGAAAAGTCTTACTACGAAGCTGAGATATTCGAGAAGCCCATGAAGTGTGACTTAACACATGAACTTGTAGAATGCTTGAAATTTTGGGGTCCCATATTTCATTTCCTCTGCCAGTCCATGTGTTCAGAAACTCAAGCAGACTTTTCCAGTTTCGTATAAATTGGGATTCAATTTAAGCCCTTGAGAATGATAGTAGACTGTCGGTGGTGCATCGCTGTAATCCCCCATCGCAACACAAAATAAAAAAAAAAAAAAAAAGAACTAGAGAAAAATCCTATCCGTCCAGCCATCGTCTTCACTCCATGAAATCGTTAGGAGAGTTTTCGTGGAACTGCGAGTAGGACATAGACGCCCACGTTACTGTAAATCACCAAGTGCAAGGTCAAGTGACCAGCGGATCATAGAAAACCAGCGGATGCAAAATTTCAAGTTTAATTATATTTCACAAAGATAATTTAGGTTGTGAAATGAGTAGTTTACATCAAAAAGGGGAACCATCAAAGTGAGGTTTATCACCTACGTTATGCAAATAAGTAAATTAAGATATCTTAAGTGCCTTTGAGATGTGATTCCCACTGGCAAGTGTGCCAATTTTACACAGCCTTTGAAGTCGATATACTGAAGCGTGGAACTTTCTCCCAAAATATGAGTTGTGATCGACAGATGCTTGCAGTCTCTTAATGCTAGATATTCGGGATGTAATAACTTAGAGAAAGACTCTGGCAGATGAGTTAAATTACTGCAGCCGGAGACATCTAAATGTCTGAGCCTACTAAGATCGGAAAAATCAATTGGAAGCAATTCCAACGTGATTTTTTTAAGACCATCTTATTCAAGTTTGTCATCAAAGTTCCTGTCCGTTCTAGAAAACGGGAAAATGATGGAAAGCAACTAAATACATCTTTATTGGATGATTTGGTTTTCATCGCAGGTTGAAGATTATCCGGTTGCCTCCAACTGTAAGTAAATGCAGATAAATCGATGCTCTCTGCACCAACATTTAACTCACGCAAGTTCGAAGGAAATTCATCAATTCATCAATAATATAGTTTTGTGGGTTCTTACTCCCCATTTCTCACCATGTCCACTGTTCGGGTGCACATCTTCTCGAAAGAAAGAAAGAAAGAAAGAATTTTTAATGTCCACGAGGCTAAAAATAGCCTATGGGACAGATTGCTTCTCTCTCTGACTCTTGTATTCGGCCCTTTTCCTGTGAAGTTTTACAATGAGCACTCCCAGCTTATCAACAAACTCTTCGCTGAATAGATTATCCCAAGAAATTCTTTGTAAGCGAATACCTGCATAGTTTTCTCTGGTGTCCTTGAAGGCCTCACATTCTAGAATGAAATGTTTTTCTGTTTCCACTTTTCCGGAGGAGCAAAAAATACATACTCTTTCTTCCCACATTTCTTTTGGCCTTTTCCAGCGCCCTGTTTCACAACGGAGTTGATGAGAATTAATCCTTAATTGAGCAATAAGAATTTTAGATCTCCAAGAAATATCAGCCCCTATGTATGCCTTTTGTTGATGGTTATGTGTGGGGTTAAACTCTTCTATGTAGTACTTCTTCTTTCTCTCTAGCTCTTTCTTCCAAGTATGTTTATGGAATTTATCCATAACAAAAGTTTTATCTCTTTACTGTTTGTAGGACACATGCTCAAGCAAATACCCCATTTACTAAACCATTTGTTATTTTGCCGCATTCAAGTCTTCTGTCTTTTACACAATCTGTCACTGAACACAACCTTAGGCCATCTATCCTCTTCCATTTGCTCAATTTTTTTCAGATACCTTATGACTCGCACCATAGCAATTGCTTCAATAGGAGCAGCCTCTGTTTCACTTAACAGGATAGCATAAGGAACTGCACTTTTAATTTTGAATTTGTTTGTAATCAAACGTTTCTGAATTTTCTCAATTTGTTTCCACTGCATCTTGGTTGTGTTGCTGGCCCATAGTTCACAACCGTAAAGAATCACCGGAATCACTAGAAGCCCAAAAAGAGTTAGGGTGGTTTTCCAGTCCCACAGCTCTGCCTCTCTACACCTGTTTTGAAGAGCATAAAATGTTTTCCAACCCCCTAAAGTTCTTTTCTTTCTACAACCATCCCAACTTAAATTTCTGTTGAAGTCAATTCCGAGGTATTTGTAATATGCAACTTCTTCCAAAATGATGCCTCCAAAATAGAACTTATGTTGGTTATGCTTTCTTTTTTTAGAGAAAACCACTACTTTCGTTTTGCTAATATTGACTTGCATCCCAACCCTTTTACAAAAATGCTCAAGGGAATGTAAATGCTCTTGCAAACCAAGAGCCGAATTAGCAATCAATATAAGGTCATTTGCGTACAAAAGAAGCCTGATAACAAACTTGCCCAAATGGATACCGTCACCCCCTTGCGAATTTAGCCACTCTTCAAGCTTGTCAATATATAACCCAAAAAGGGTAGGAGACAATGGGCAACCTTGCTTGACCCCGATATCGCTTCTAAAACTTTCAGAAATGCCTGCTGAAGTTCTGATTTTGACTTTCACCTCTTCGTCCAACCTATGCACCGTTGCTTTCAAATGCTTGGGAACCCCGAGTTCCTCCATTCTGCCCCAAAGCTTATCCCTAGGAACCGTGTCAAAGGCTTTTCTGAAATCAATAAAGCAACAAAAAACTTCTTCCTTATTTTCCCAACCTTTTTCAATGATGTGCCTTAAAGTTATACAATGATCAACTGTGGAATGTTTAGGTCTAAAACCTGCTTGCCCTTTAGCACGTTTATTTCTTTCTTCTGCCCACTTGCTAATGTTCTTTTCCAACATGCTTCCAAATAACTTTGCAAACAAGGGGTTTATCATTATGGTTCTATAATTGGAAGGATTATTGACGTCACCACTCTTGAAAAGAGGTATTGTCATACTAGTTGTCCAATCTATGGGGAACCCCTGCTGTAAGATGTTGTTGAAAATTTTTGTGATGTGAGGTGAAAGAAATTTTAAGCCCCACTTTAGATACTCTGCTTGGAGTTCATCTAAGTCTTTTGCTTTTCCAGCGCCCAACTTCTTGATACCCATCTCTACCTCTTGCACCGTGAAGAGTTTTGTGTCTGTGTTGACCAAGGGAGGAGGGTCAACCTTGGGATCCTGCTCATAAAGTTGTCTTGCATAGTCAAACCATTTAGAAGCTGTAATGTTGTTTTCAGTTTGCACCTTTTTCGATTGGACCTCCTTCAAAATTTATTCATCTCAATCTGTTCAATTTACTGTTGCTGGAGATCGCCCATCGAATTGCCGGTGTTGAGCCTATGAGAAAAGTCGGTTTGTGAATCGCACCACTTTGTCGGGTTAAGAATGCCTTATCGCTCGCTCTGAGCACTTGTTGTCGGTGTACATGATGGGACAGAGTTAATTATCATAATTAAACACTTCTTGTTGGTGTACATGATGGGACAGAGTTTCTTGAATGTGAAAATATAAAATAACTAGAAATTTAAGCTGGGCAATAGATTGAAACTCTGCGTATCACGTTCCCCGCATAGATTGGAATGGAAACCCTTAGACGTCTATAGCTTCATCCAAAGTCGAAACCCTCAGTAGTCCCTATCTTTCAAGGTTCGCCATCACCAACGATTGTATGCTGAATAATTATTAAAACCGATTCCAAAAATCACTGTTAATAAATAGGTCTTAACATGCTTGGGTTCGTGGCATGAAGAGGTTTAGTACAGGACTGTCAGAGATACGCGTTTCGCGAAGTGTCATAGAAACCAGATCCATTCGACCTGTGGATAGAAAATAGAACACCTGTCGAAATTGTCTCTTAGTCTAAGTTCTGGGAAGAAATATCCTTGACGTTTGGCAGTAATACACCGTGAAAACTGGCGGAAGACATATTCCTTCATTTGTCTGCGGTAATACACAGGTGAATTGAAGGAACCTTAAATGAGTGGTGAAATATGACATCACATGCATGGTCACACATGGTGCTTAATTAAGCCAAATGAGTGGAGTAATGTACGACGAGAGCTAAGGATTAAAACAATATTAAGAATTGGCATATTATGTTTTGCTATGAACCTAAAGACAGGATATACCGATTAAACCTAAGGTTAATAAATATTAGCGCTAGAAACATCTAGGAGGGGTATTGTTGTATGGTGGAGCCAGAAAGGGTATAAAGGGTTATAATATTCATTTACAAACAGGTTAGAAAACTACATCCAATGGTAATAAATCGATACATGGTGCTTGAAGAAATAATGCTCTCCAATTGTGGCCCATAGTGTTCACAGCGGCAAATCACACCTAAAAATAATCAGCCTATGGTGATATTCGAATATTACATTTAGATATAAAGGTAATAAACTTATGATAGTGTTTAAACATTTAAATTAGATATAAAAGGGACAACTATATAATAATGGGAAGGTTCCATGAATAGAAACCCTACTATAAGCATTAGAAGTGTTGTCATTAATAAACATAAATGGATATGGAAACGACTTTTAAATAGCTAGTGTGGCATTTGAAGTCTTTTTTGTTGAAAGGTACATGTATAGTTAGAAACCATAAAAAAAAAAAAAAACAAAAAACAAACAAACTATGTCAATAAGCCATTATGACTCTCACGGTTAAGTGTTTCATATGGAAAGTCAGTTTAGTGATCAAAAGTAAATAATTCTATATTAGTGGAATTTGTGGATTACATTTACATCCAAGTCAAACAGTAATGTCAGGGAATGTTTTTAGTTTTATTAAGATATGTGCTCAATACTCTTTTACCTCTATTATGAAAACTTGAATATATTATAAATTAAAATAAAATATATACATGATAAACAATTTATTTCAACTAATTATGTTCAAAACTATGAGAGGGATTGTTTAAAACAATTTTATCTAGTTTTATAATAATATTTCATAACATAATTATATACTTTTTTAATTACAATTGTGGAAGGGTTATTAACCTTCCATTATTTTATTTTGTCAAAGAGACCTTATTACCAAAAGTCATTAAGGAAAAAATAAATAAATAAATAAACAAATAAATAAAATAAAATAAAATTGATACTATAGTCTATGAATACCCATGCATTTGACTGAGAACTATTACGCAGTAGTCAACAAGAACCGAATAGAACATCAATCCACTGTAGTGGTGTCCTAAAGTACTATTAGCGACATAAAACTCAAAATCTTATTTGATATTGGTGCAACTGATAGTTTCATTTCATCATATGCATTAAATAAATGTGGGTTGGCAGTCTATAAACAAAATGATTTCAGACAGATAAAAACGGCTTCCAGAGAACTTCAGTACACATATTTAAGTGTTGAGAAATGCGAAGTTGATCTAGGGGTCTGTATGGCTAAGTTGAAAGTACTAGGAGGAATGATCACAATGGAAAATAACTTAGTTTTTAACTATTTCCTGAGATCTTGTGTTGATTCTTGGATATCACCGCCTTATTTTACAATGACAATCATAATATAACCCGAGGTATATTACTCCAAGTAATCCTTGATAATTTACCCAAAGTGTTCAGTGTTATATAATATTCAATAACAAGGAACATGGTTTTCAACCTTTGGAAGAAATTGAAGCCTTTAATAATGATAAAATGGAATTTTATATAATTTGATATTTGAATGCTATGAAGCATGGGGTGATACATTTTATTAGAAGAGATGAGATATTTAATGCGAATGTATGTATCGAAAACATTTATCAAAGCTCAATCCCACTTAATTCCTAAGCATTACTTTTATTTTATATTCCATCTGACAAAGGAGTTGAGATAACTCATGGAACTGCAAATGTTTCCACAATAAAGTTTAAGATTTTGTATATTGTACAAGTAAAGTTTAAAGTACATTCAAATTATTATATTAAAATTAAGACATTAACATCACCTTAGACATTAAACTTTACTCTAAATTTTGGACATTAGAATAGGAACTATCCTAATTATTTTTATGCAATTGAAACATTCCATTCTTCAAGTGATGTTGAGTTTTCCGTGTATATATCTTACTAAATGATCATTGTAACTATTGACGATATGAATTTTATAGATACCATTTTCTTATGTTAGTATTTTAATATTATATATATATATATATATATATATATATATATATATTAAAAATAAAATAAAATAAATAAAAAACTAGTTCACATATACGATTTATTGATGATGATATGACTATAAAAATAGGTGAATTTAATTTTAAAAAAAGGGGGAAGTGCAACGGAAAATTTCTAATGTTGATCTTCAATGTTACCATAATATAATCGATATAGTTACCTAGGGAGGACAAGAAAATAAATAAATTACAAACTTTTAATGATGATAAGGAATGTTAGTTATCATAATGAGATCAACAAAAGTAGCATTAGAGGTGAGTGAGTGGAGGCTTCACAAAACAATATAAGAAGTCAATAACATTAGATTAAAGAGTGAATCAATAATAAAATTGATCAATTGGAGAACAGATTTATATACATGGCAACATCTGTAATAGTTTCTTCCTCTAATAGGAGAGTCACATTATAAAGTTTTTCTTAGGTGACTAACTAGATGCATGGATTATGGACATCATGGAGTATGATTAGGCAATTCTATCTCGTGATGCTTTAAAACATGAAATGATAAGCATATTCCATTTGATATCCACTTTATTGAATTTATTTATAGGGTCTTACCCAAGTTGGGGAATAGTAACGACATTTTCAAATATAATAATGCATTAAGAGAGTAACGACATTTTCAAATATAATAATGCATTAAGAGAGAAGGAAAGGAAACTATGATAACTAGAGGTGAGAGAACAAAGTCAATTTGATAATATATTATTTTTCAAATTGAAGTAGACATGGAATATTAGGAATATCTAGTATACAGAAGTGAAGGGATGTTTTCTATCAAGAAAAATCGTCTTAAGGATATGCGCAACATGAATGGTAAGAGTTAAAGCAATGAACTATAAAGAGTTGTGAACACCTAATTTTTAAGAATAACAAGTGATAAACTGGAAATTTTTTTAAAAGTAAATATTAAAAATAATCATTGTATACCATTAGAAAAGGGGATACATTTGATAATAAGATGAGGCTTAAGGACTAATGAGAAAATGATTAATGCGAAGAATAAAAAGTTGGTATGCCAATGACGAGTTACATGTTTGGATTAAATAAGTCAATGTAATAAAAATGAAAAGGCTATGATCATTACAATATCTGAAAAGGCTATGGTCATATGCTAGTTTAAAACTTAGGTTACTAATTAATATTGAAACCATGTAATTAACACTTCAAGTGACCAAAACAAATGCCTCCACATATGTAAGTCACACCTTGGATAATGTGAAAGACACCCTCAATTGAGAAACATTTATAAGCATTTGTAAAAGCTAACATTGATTTTCTAACACCTTGGTCTATTCATGAAATTTGAAGAGAACTCTTCTTGGACAAAGTAGACCAAGAACACATTTGTTGGACTGCAAAGAAAAGAATGCCTATTTTAATGCAAAAATGAACAATGCATTTTCAAGCAGTGACAAAGTCCTTCAATGAAAATGAACCTCCCACTAAGGAATCTTTAGAATAGTTAATTAACTCTTCCTCCATCTCCAACATAACCCTAATGGTCAACCCTGCAAAACCTTACTCCATGGTTTCTAGACTTTTAGGCTGAAGATGAGTTGGAATGAAATGATATAGGAGTTAATTTTATTATTGTCTCTTTGGATCCAGATTACAGATCGAAGATAATTAGACTTAAAAGACAAAAAGAATAACAAGAATTAAAAGGTTGGTTGGATCCATATGTAATTTTGGTTTTAAAGTCCTTGGGCGACCCATATCAGGAATTTAGATCATGCTTCAACTGAGAAGTAAAGTTTTTTTGCTTTTGTTTCAATTCATTTTCTTTCTATATATGCAATCATAAAGATTTGAGCATCCCTTCATTTAGATTTAGAGTCTCAACCCGTGACTTTTATAAGGTTAATCAGTTAATATAGTATAGAAAATAATAGCTACACCCTTATTTGTATATCCGTGTTCGATTATTCTATGTGACATTTATAATTATGGGTTATATTTATAAGCATTTAAAAACTTATTTTGTATAACCTTACCTTATTTTGGAAGGATACTTAAGACTGTCATTTTGTACTATTACATGTAAGAATATATTATTTGCTTAAACATTGCTGGTACATGGATACCAATATGAAGAAAGTTTTGCTTAAACATTGTTGGTATATGGATACTGATATAAATTATGAATTATGTTATGTATATGGTATCTATAATTTTACCTATCAATATAAATGATGAGATAGAAATAAAAGAATGATTACACTTGACTATTTAAGGGGAAAATGAATTTACAGACCTATTGGATAAACATAACCAAGTATGCTATATGAACTCAAAGATCAATATCGTAGATAGCAACATATTTGGAATGTGTAGAAATTGTTATTGAATAACAATTTGCTTTGAATATATTAATACACATGTTATAATTTGTGGACAAGTGTTTACATTGCAGATGGTATCATTACCAAATCGGCCGCGTGATGACAAAACTCCAAGAACAATTGAGATTCACTGATGTTCCATGATAGGGTGTTAACCCTGGTCCTACTAGGAGGGGTGGAGGTGTTTCCCACCGTTTATCCTCCAAAACCTGGAGTCATGGGAGGGTTGTGCGAGTCACGCTCCCCTAGACGTGTGATGATGATTGTCGGGTGCCTACTAGGGAATCAAGTCGATATAGTCGATGCTGTAACCCTTGAGGTCTATGAATGGTTAGGTCAGTATAGCTGACGCCATGTCATGCCAGTAGAGGACAGATAGGATGGGGCAGAAGAGATTACGAAGGATAAGATGATTCTAGAATAGCTTGGGAACTCTGTTGGGGCAAGACGTGACTACTAAATTTGTAAACCAATAAATGATCAAAACATAAATGTTAAAGTGTTCTAACACATTAAACAAAAATTCAATTATGGTACACCACCCTTATATGATTATACTAATCACTTAAATAATTAATGAGGGGTGTATGTAATGACCCAACTCGAGTTTTAGGGAACATAGAATATTAGCATACATATGAGACCTGCATATGATAACTACATATGCATGTATCACGTGTACTGCACTAGTATATGCATTAATCAATTATGAAAAGTCTCAGTGTAGGGTAATGAGTGAATTATTGAAGTATTGAGTAAATACCCAACTCACCTGAAAAAAATGAATGTATTGTGAGGTAAAAGTTATACCTACCACTATCATAATATAACTAATATTTTGTTAAAAGGAAAGTAAAAGCACTGACTTATGCAAATAAAATGTGATATTTTAATAAAATCCAAAATATATACTAAATAAAGATATTTAATAAATCCAAGATATTTTAGGAATCCAAGATATTTAAGAAATAATAATATTTTAATATAACTCTAAGATATTTTAAAAGAAGATATTTTAACAAATATCTTGAAAGGATATTTGACTAAGATATTTTAATAAATATCTTAGGGGATTTGTGTATAAAAAGAGAAGGGGGGTGGGGGCCGACAACTTGATGGGCATAGGTTAGTGAGGTGGGAAAACTAACCCGGATGCTGTCAGAGGATTTCTAATTGTGGAAGACAAGAGTAGTGAGTTCTAAAAGAGTCATAGAGTGATCTTGATTGTTATTGGAGTTTTGGGTACAAGGGCCAGAAGACTTGTCTTCTGGATCTGGGGACCGGAGAGGTTGACCTCAGATAGGCTGGGAGGAAAATGGCGGTTTGGTAACAGGAGCAGGAGAGGGAGCCATGACAGGTCAGGAACATCTTCAAACACAGTTCCAGGTAAGTATTAAATAGTGAATTGATATATCCTACTTCAAAAGTTCATTCTGGATTGTGTAGTATCAATTTTGTTAATGATTGTTAAATTGTGAAAATTAAGGCCTTTACAATAAGAGTCCTCAAGAAAACTAGGTTGGATCCTGTACCTGAGATAGGGTTGGAGCCATAAAGGTTGGTGCCTCATACTGACAGGGTTGGAGCCTTGGAAGATAGGGTTGGATCCCTAGAGGTTGGAGCCTCGTGAAGTCCAAGTCGGTGCTTCGTGTTGAGAATTTGGAGGGTGGTAGGTTAATAAAAATTCTCTTCTTGATAATTGTTTGTGACCTTAATTATGATACTTCTGTCTTCTCTTCTTTTAGTTAAGTTAAGCTTTCATCAAGTCAATTATCAAAGAGCACAAGACACGAAAGTTAGGCTCCTAGAGCCAGGGCAAAACCTCTCCCTCTTGGAGAGGAAACCTCGCAAAGAATTCTTCTTATAGATCTTCAAATGACAAGTACTATGACCCAGACTTAGACCCTTAACCTAGATGTGCTTCCAAGACCTTGATCTTCATTTTGCATATGCTTGTAGATGAATTGCTTGAACAGTGGGAAGGTAAATCACCTTCCTCACAATTACTGCCTCTTCTCTTAGGATCACTGTCTCAATCTCTACAAATTTTGTCTATACTTCAAAACGTCCTTAGATTCATATTTCAACACAGTGATATCATTGTACCCTTCTTGCAACTTTCCTTCTTATCCGCAACCTGTACCTTATATTTCTTTGCAATCCTCTTCCTGCACATTTCCACAATTTTCTACTTCCTGCACTTTTCTGCAATCTTCAGGTTTCAGATCTGCAATTTGTAACTTCACTTATCCACACTATATGCTATCAGACCATTCACTTTTCACTATTCTTCAGACCCTTTATGTGACCGTTCCTTTCTTGGAGTATCTTCGGCATACTTCAAACATGCGAGGTAAGTACAGATCAAAATAGAGACCCTTTATTGCTACGTTATTCTGCTTCTTGTCTTCGCTGAGTAGGCTTCTCTCCTTGCTATTCAAAACCGCAGACTTACCTTTTCTGTCATTGCAAACTTGTCCGAATTTCTACACCTTAAACTCTGTAAACGCCGCAGAGAAAACCACACTTAAATGCTTCAGTGAATTCAGTAAGATAAATTCAGAGTTGTTCAATTATTTCCTTCTAAAAACAGTTCGCAAGCTAACCCAGATTTTGTCCGCAATCTTTAGAGGGAAATCCGCAAACTTCTATGAGTCAAATGAACCGCAGGTCTGGGTATATATAGTGGTATGTTCTTCTATTTAGGCCGACCATTCATCTTCATGAAAGCCGACTTTAACTTCTGTTCATAGGCCGACATGTCAGTAATAATTTGAGAGGTGTTTCTCCAACAACGATGATAGATTGTCTTCATTATGTTATGTGCTCGACTTCAAAATTTTATGAGGGTTGTTTGAGAGCTTCTTCCAGGTCATTGGAGCACAAACATGTAAACTAAATCCTTCATGAATTAGAACCCCTAATTATATTTATTCCTAGATGACATAAACCTAATAGACATCAAGAAGAATTCTATCTACATAATAAAATCTTGCTCATGAAACCCATGAAGCAAGTACACCAAAAATACATTTTATTATCTTTGACATCTTCTTTGAATAAATACATAATTACATAGTCAACATGAAGACCGACCTAGTTGCACTTTTCAACACTTCGCAAAGTACAGGTTGGTGCCTGGTAGGATTGAAGATTTGTGTCTTCATCTAGGGTTGGAGCCCCACACATTATTGTATTGGATTTATTGTAAAACATAAGATTGAAGTCCTCGTTATATTTGATTAATAAAAGTATTTGTTCTTATTGTTCATTTTTTGTTCTAATTATAAGTGATCTAAGTGGTAAAAATAACAATTGGAAAGAAACACTAATTCACCCCCCCTCTCGGTATTTTCAATAGGTAGAGCATCCCACAAGTTCCAAGCTCTCCCAACTGCATCCTATAAGGTGGCAGGTTGGTTGGACCTCACCAATCCCCTCAGTGGCTCCGCTTGCCCTTCTACAAACATGAAAACCCTCTTGGCTTCTGAAAGATTGGGCACCATCACAGACAGTCTCAAAAACTCTAAGATGTAGGCTTCAACACTCCTTGTCTTCTTGAGCCATGTCAAATCCCCAAAGTGCTCCTTTGGGTCTCTCCTCTCAAAATGCTCGAACACCCTCCTAGTGAAATCTTCATTGGTTGTAACTCCTGCATGCCCCATCGTGGTTAGCCCATGGAACCACCAGTCATGGGCTTCCCCTTCTAAATGAAATGTGGAAATTTTAATTGCCTCGCCCTATATCATCGGATTGAGTTGGAAGTAGACATCTAACTTCTCAACCCATGATCTCGCTGAGCTCTTGGACGAGCCATCAAAATTCGGGAGGAATAATCTCACCATGGTGCGCTGCAAATCAGTACCATGTGTGTAGCCTCCTCCACCATGTTCCTTGCTCCTATTGTTACTCTTCAACTGGTAGAAGTCCCTGAAGGTAATAACCTCTCTAAAGTCGGGCCCATAAGACTGATACTCCACAAAATAGTCCCCCATGGGCATCTCCTCTTTCCCTTGCGGCCCTCCAGCCCCACATGCTAAAAACATGGGGATAGTGGATCTGGGTGGTGTACTAGGAACGAGTGGTACATTGAGGCCATTAGCTGCGTGGTGCTGTGAGGTGCCATATCCTTACCCCAATTGGAACTCCCCCTTAATTCCTTTACCCTTGTTTTTGTTGCAAGTTTGTTGGCTCAGTTCCTCAATACCTTTAGACAAATCCTGAACGACCTTCAGAAGGTGTTGGGAAAACTCCTCTTTACTTCTTTTGTCTCCCTCATTATCCCCCATGTTTTTCCTCTCAACCACCAGTACAACTATCACTAGATCTCGGGTAATTTGCACTTGTCTTTCTCTGGTTCTGTACCTGTGCCTCCGGTATGTCACATTCTACTGATCTTTTGTTGTCATAGACTGATAACTGCTAAAACAAGATGAGCCAAGACTATGAGATCCGATACCATTGTAATATTCCTAAGGAGAATCTACAATGATAAACAAAGCAAACATAGCAAAACACACACACATTCTACACAACATTAAACACCCAGAAAATGGCAAAATTTGCGCTGAGCTGAGCCATTTTATTAAGTTAAATGCTCGGTACAAGATAAGATCATAATGCATGCACCTAGGCTTGCCCAAGGCAAGCTAACAATGCCTAGGTGATGAAATCAGCTGCTCGATCACAAGTGTGGTTGTCCCCTGCAAAGCTCTACGCTTCCCTCTAAAAACTGCATTGTTGGCTGCAAGAAATGGCTACTAGGGCATCCTTTGGTGTTCAAAAATTTCCAGGAAATTAACCCTGTGCTCTCCTCCAATAACCCATGAAAAACCACGAAGGATTTGACCAAATGTTGACCTCGGAATTTCGGCCGAATTTCCCCTAGCTCCTCCAGCTGCTGGGTATTTCCGGCCACCTGTAAATGATGTTGCTAAATGCCCCTAGAATGGCTGAGATATTTAGCAAACTCCCTCCCAGAATCCCCCCACAAAGCTCAACCCCAAATTCCACTCCCTCCTTGTGTCCCACGTGTGCGATGAAGTAGAGCTATGTAGACCCACACACCCTCTGTTGAACCTGCTCCAAAAACACGTTGCAAGGCTCCCAGACCGATCTGAAGATGATGAGTACTCCCTCCTAGGGCTAGCACTTGAGGTCCACCGAAGTAAGGGTAGGATTCTCACCTGAAAATCTCTTGTGCTGAACAACACATGGAGACTTTGCTTTAAGCTCAAGCTTGCTAGTCAAGGTGAGTGTTCAAATGATCGAGGGTGCCCAAAATGAGTGCCTCCTCCTATTTTGTCATTGTGCCTCCTGTTATCGCTCCCTTGCCGCCTACACCTACCTTCAAGTCAGTGGAAAAAGCTTTCAACCCCACAAGGTGTGGTTGGTGGCAAGGATCTTAGAGAAGGGGCTATCACACTGATCCTGACATTCTCTGTTTTAGCTCTCTCCTAGGTCAGCTAAGTGGGTTGGTCCCTAAAGAAAAAATAAGTCAAAGATTTGAAGTTTCTAGGAGAATTTATTAGAAGGAATTACTTATCAAATATGACTCAATTCCAAGATGTAAACAAGCATATAAGTACATGAGCAATATCCAATGATGTGTTCAAAATACAGACCAATGCTTTAAAGTAAATGACAAGTGCTTGCTCAAAAATGAAATTCTAGATACAATGACAATAATCTCGCAAAGTATGTCTTAGACCAAGATAAACATATAAGCATCACTTGCAATAACTAAAAAAGTACTTGTAAGAGTGCTCAAGTAACAAAGGATAATGACATTAAATATTCATGAGCTAAAAAACCACCAAAGTAACAAGTACATGAGATAGCAAAATTGCGAGTAAAGTTGTGATGTGAAGGTGCTCTTGGTTTATTTTATTAATATAATTCTAAAACAATTTTCAATTTAACTCCTATCTCCAGACCTCACCCTCGCCTGCAATCCAGCTCTCACAGTGAGGACTCAATAGGGGTGGAGGGTCCTTAATGTCTATACAACCAACTTAAGTTGGAGGTTAATTTTCAGAGATGCAAGTCTAATTTAGTATGCAAAGTGAAATGCCTAAATGTGGGTGAAATGCTTCCAATGAGATATGTTAATGACATTGTGCTTCCAGTAGAGATATAACAATGATATTTGTGATCAAGATTTGCGCTCAGCCCAATATGACATAAACTAGCAATGATGCTCCATAAAACATGTATCAACAACTCAAATGGCAACACTAAAATGGAAACTAGACAAAAGAAAGTTAACCATTCAAGAAGTTTTCCTCACTCTAAATGAGGAGGTGGGATACCATGGGAAATTCGCAAGCTCCCTCAAGAAATCAGATTTTTATTATTGAAAGTGAGGTCCTCTTATAGAAATGAGGGGCTTGGGAAGATCTTACAATATGCGCTTTAAACTTACTCTTTCCCAAAGTTACAAGTGTGAAGATGTTACAAAGTAAAGGCCTAAATCCTTGAGGTGAATGGTGGTTACAATTCCTCAAAAGAATGAGGCTTTAGAAGAAGAGGTGAAGTGATAAGGAGGAACTTGGACTTGAGGTTCCAAATGGAAAAGTGTTCCTCAGCTTATGCTTTAGCTCCCTTTCTTCAAACTTGGATTGCCTCCAAGAACACCTATAGGCAAGCAAGCAAAAGAGTTAGCATGCAAAAGAAATAGTGCTGAAATCACACTCCAATAGACTTGGCAACTTGTCCTTTGAACACACAAATATTTGCAAACCAATTGTTAGTGCAAAAGAAACGTGGAATATAGAGGCCACGTTGAGCTTGTCATTCAACTGAAAATAACAAGCTACAACAAGATCACAAAATATACCAAGTCCAAAGGAGATCTGAGATAGCTACAAATCTCCCCAACCTAGACAATAGTGCCCTCAGGTAATTGCACAAAAAAAAGAAACTAGATTGCAATGCAAAATCAAATGAATAACAACATCAAATGAAACAAGTATACCTCATCAACCAAAGAATGCATCACAAGAGAAGCTAGTAACGCCAAAGACTTTCCTTTATTTAGCTCAATAACAATTTCGGCATAGTAACAATAAGAACAAGCTTCAAAACCATGATTACAATGAGAGCCCAAGGCTCAATTTATACAAAAAACTGGAGAAGATCTCAATGAGGAACCTCATGACAAGTGGAGAGGTAAAGATAATCCCAATGCAAAAATGAATTTTGAAGTGGCTATAAGAACTGTACAGGTGCTGGAGATCACTGTTGTATACTGCTGGAGTGTAAAAACTCTGGTAAACTTTATAAGTATATATTATTATTGATAAAAGATGAGATGATTACAAATGGGGATGACCAGTGCTTTAAATACAGCCCTACGGTGTCCCTTGGCGAAGAGGCATGATCGTTGATCATGCCCTCTCATATTAATAAACCTAAGATAACTATATCTAACTAATAATTAATAAAATATACATAACAACTGCTCCCTAACTGGTGTATAATCTCTATGACTAACTATGTGTGTCATCTCCACATATCAACGTAGATATCCCTGGCTGCCAAGTGTGAACATGGCTACGTGAAGAAAGAGCATATCCTCCAACTCATTCTCATCAAGAAACAGTGACTTGACACTTATGCAAATCGTGGCAAGAGTTGCCTCCTGAATCTACGTTTTGATTGAGGTTAACTGTGCGTAGGAGCTGCCAAGGTAGAGGGAAAGCTGTTTTGCGTAGATGCTTTTGACGGGACAACATACAAGTGGTAAGGGAAGTCTACATTGGTGGAGACATTCTCCACGATTCCCTCAAGTCAAATCTCATTACATAAATTTAAAACCAAGTGCTGATTTTCCTTTGCTGCATGAATTTCTGAGTGAGCCTGCATGTAATTTGATTTGGCATATGCATTGATCTTTTATGGCATTTGTGTATTCCTTCATTGCTGCCTTATGCGTATTCAAAAGGGGAATAGAAGTGGGTCTTCTCCCCACTCATTTACTTTGACTTTAGACTTTAATCCATACCATTTAAATTGAATAAAATATGAACTTTAACAATTCGATGTGCCTCATGAATTTCAACGTGGAACTTTGTTGACTGCCTTTGACTTGCTTATTTGGTACTCTGACTTTGAAATTGAGTTGTGGTCTATGTGGTGGGCCCACATTGCTGCTACATCACCCTTGGCTCTGCCTCTTAATTCCCATGTCAAAATTTGACTTATTTTGATTTTGGAAAAAATTCTGAATTTTTCCAATTATTGAATTTTTTTTGAATTTGTTCTCTTTTTTGCCATCGACATTAGGAAAATCGGCTTTTGAGTGAATATAAGTTGTTTTTTAACCTATGTTGCACGGGGACCCGTCCCCGCCTATATTTCATGCTGTTCCCTCCGTTCCGGCGTTCCGGGGACTTTGGAACTCCTCAGAAACGTTCCAGATTTGCCGGGGATGTCCCCAGGGATTGGGGACTTCAAGGCCGTCCCCTAGCCGTCCCTCGAAAATTCGGGGACTTTTCGGGGACTTCCAAGACGTCCCTCAATAAATCGGGGACTTCTGGACGTCCCCAAAAAAATGAAACATTATAAATTAAAAAAAATCATTTTTTTTGTTATAAAAATAATTAAAACATAATTTTTATAAAATAATAAATATAAAATTTTAAAACATTATGAATAAAAATAAAATCAATTTAAAAAAAAATAAAAATAAAAATTAAAACATCATTTTTATAAAACAATAAATGTAGAATTTTAAATAAAATAAAAAGTAAAACAATGTATTTCTAAATAGTAAAACGGTAAACCTAATGCATTACAAGTTAATAATTTTTAATTTTTAATTTAAATTTTTAATTCATTAATATACCTAAGTTCTAACTTCTAACCTAAAGGCTAATTCTAAACCCAACGCATATGCATTTTGCATTTTGCCGAGTCCCGACTGTTCTGCCACCGCCCGAGCACGGAGCTCTCTGCCCGCAGCTTGAAGAGATTTTAGCCAGCAGTTTGAAGAGCTTTCCACCCGTATACTCCAGCAGCTCCACCAAGAGCTTTCCACCGGCAGCAAAGAGCCTGATAGCCCGCAGACTCCAGCAAAGAGCCCGACAGCTCCAGGCGTCCTCCATCACGCAAACTGCTGCCACCTCCACCACGCAGACTCCAGCACACTCCTGGCAGCGCTGAGAGCTTAACCACTTTTAGTATTTACGCTTTAGTTGCTATTTAAAGTTTGAAATGATTCATCATAGAAAGATCATTGATTATGTAGATATTAGTCTTTAGACAATAGTAGTCTAGTAAATTACTAGACTGTAATTTCTAGGTTGTAAGTTGTATGAATAATAAAATGATTCAGCTTTTATGCCTTTAAAGTTTAAGTTATGCAATGATGACGAAATTTGTTTTTTTGCTGCACAATTCTCAAAATTTGTCTTTAGATTTATGATTTATGATTTTAGTATTTTCAATGTTCATTCATGTTTAATTTTATTTAATTTTAATTTTTTTCATAAATTTTAAATATTAATAAATATAATAAATAGTTACCGCACTTGCCGTCCCTAACCTGCCATCCCCTGAAAATTTGGGGGTGCGCCCTAGCCGTCCCGGAAACTACTCCCGCCATCCCCGCCGTCCCCCCGTCCCCACAAGCAGTGCAACATAGTTTTTAACCCTCACAGTAGATCATAGGATAATGTTGGGTCTCTGAGGATGAATTTCGAGTAGTCACACGCCCCAGACATTTCTTGAGACCACTTATTTACATCATTACATAGAAATTAATTAGAAAATCTTGTTTTGCAGGAAATTTTTAATTATTAAAAAATCCTACTTAGACCTAGTCAAATTCCGCAAAATTTTAGAGATGACCTAGCAGGGTAATTGTTAAACAATGCATGGTAGAAACAACCAGCAAATGACGATAAGCTGAGATGTTATTTTATTAACCATAGATGTATATTTATATTACATTGGCGTGACTCTTGGATTCCACATTCCAAGGTCACTTGGAATCCTCTTTTACTGTTCGGCTTCCACACCTACCCATAGAGGATTAGGTGTCCAACATTTCCCCCTTAATCCGAAGGGGTATGTATGAGTCTAGGAAGAGAGTTGTAATAGCTGAATGAGCTCTCTGAAGTGTTGGCATAATGAGGTGGTTAAGGATGACCACCAACACTAGAACGCTTAGTGCAGTTTTCGAAACTCTTCTAAATCTAGCAAGAAGCTGAGGTCTTCTGCTATAGGAATTGCTCCTTAATTTTTGAAGAGGGAGAACTTCAACCTAGAAGAAGGGAGGTCTACTACCTGCGATGGTTTAAGGATGACCACCAACACTGGAATGCTTAATGCATTTCCTGGAACTCTACCAAAACTGGCAAGAAGCTGAAGTCTTCTGCTAGAGGAAGTGTCCCGAATTCTTTGAAGAGGAAGAATATTAGTCTTGCATAGATGGTTTAAGGTTGACCACCAACCAAAGGCATGCTCATGGGCATCCGTGTCTCTGGCTACAACTCTGAATCTGGAATGACAAGTTGTGGCTCAGGGTCGCTTGAACTATTGTGTCTCTAGCTACAACTCTGAATCTGGAATGACAAGTTGTGGCTCAGGCTCGCTTGAATTGCTGTGTCTCTGGCTACAACTCTGAATCTGGAATGACAGGTTGTGGCTCAGGCTCGCTTGAAATGGCTTTGAAGCTTGGAGATGAACACCATTTTCCCCCCTGTCAGGTACAAGGTGAGATGATGCTGAAAACTCGACTGCAAGATTGTTCAATATTCTAGAACAAGTTCTGACATATGACTTAAACATCATCTTGGCTATTGATGCCCATTTCCAAGAAGTGATCCATCCAAGATGAATCTTTGTTCTTGCAGGAGGCTTGTTTCTGAAGCATCTGTGTGAAGAATGAGTGTGCAGATCACAGTGCTTGCATGGGTGAAGATCGAAACATTGATCTTTCATATGGCCAACTCGATCACAGTGTTGGCATTTTACAATTTGTTGTTGTTGTTGTGGCAGAGGAGCAGAATCTAGAACAACTGAAGGTGAGCTATCATGAAGAAATCCGACACTCTGAAATTGAATGGGCTTGGAGTAGTACGGAATATGAAAGGACAGCCCATATGTAGTGCTTGTTATGGGCAAGCTCTTCCTAAGGTCTGATGATAGGCTTGGGAAGTGCAGACTGAACTGTTGCATTTGCATGTAAATCTGCTCTTGTACAAGGAACATGATGGGAGTCAACCTCAATGTTACTGACTTGACCATTTTCTCGTTGTTGGGTGTCATGATGCTTATGCTGCTATAGCTCATCTCGCTGAAACTGAGACTCAAGCTGCAAAAATCTATCTTTTCTTGTGCATTATGTAGATAGCTCTAGATGTCAAAAAGAGTGTCTTTTCCAATTTCAACTATATCATGAATGGTGGAGTGTATTAAAGTATTTGCAACTCTAATAACTCATTAATTCTGACCTTTTTTTTTTCAAGTTCAACCAATAATAGCAAAAAAACTTGGCCTCAAAGATAGAAAACGACACCAACATATAATTTTAGGTGTATAATTCAACTCAACAAAGTGTGAGGAGATATCATTGCCTTGTACAATAAAACTCACAACTAGCACTTCAAATTCCACCCTCTGACACCAATAGAAGTTTAACCAATGTGGTCAAATTGTAACATCTCAAAATGAAAGTCCCACTTTCGTTGGTTTTCTAGGAGCAATTTGAGTTTCGGCCTCCTTCCTTTGGAAGCAATATCAACTCAATGTGACACGGTAATGACATAAAAGGATTGATTATCCATGTGGATGGTATGTTCGTCTCCGCTACTTCTGAGTCTGGTGCACTTGAATGTGAGAAATATAAAGCTTATCAACATCAAGCTCCTCTACCACATCATTGCTCTACAAAATAAATTCAATAAACCTGTACATAGATGTTTGCTGCTGGCAATGGAACATATAAATGTCTTGACTTCAAAGTGCAATTCACATTTAATAAATCGTAGATATAATTCAATGAACACATATTATCGAATTGGTGCACAAATAAATCAACGTAGCACCTGAATTAACATTGAATGTTGAACAAACACATCTTGAACCAACGCATATATATGAATCATATGCACTTTATGGAGAGTTGAATGTGCCATACATAGAATTCAGTATAACAAGGCACCAAATAAAATATATGTCATCACTACATGACCACCACTACATGGAATTCACAACATGAAACTGACCACAACAGTTAAGTCACAGTCTTGAAATAACAACCTCTAGATGTGGAGCAACAATGAAATGTTGGAGGAGGACTCCCATGATAACTCCTACAGATATTGCAAATAGTGCAGCAAGTTCGCAGGCATCTCCACACCCTGTTGTGACCAGTCAAGTCCCTCTTGGTACACCTCGTTTGGTTCGCTGACGTGCAGTTAGAAGAGATATATTCAAGGACTGGCAATTTGATGATATGACTGAGGATGTTCAACGACCACAAGGGAGCAGTCTAGGTTGAGCATTAATAGTGCGAGGGACCAGAATACAGTGAAGCCAACAGAAGTGGAAGAGCCAATAGCAGGGTCGTCCAGCGGGCAGTGAGAGGCCGATGGAGGGTGGAGTAAGAGGTCAACAGTGTTGAGAGGAGGCCTGCGTTGTTGAGCAGAGCGCAGGTGTGAGGGAGGGCAGGATGCCACGGTGGGGAGGAGAAGACCGAGTGTGGAGCTATTGATGCCCAGGACAGGCCGACGAAGGTAGGCTGAGGGGGAGCTACAGTTCCGCTGCGTGGGCTATATTACAGTGGTGGAGTTATATAACCGTCGGGATATATGACTGTCGGGGTCTGTAAATGTTATAATGGAGGTACAATTCACAATCAAGATAAAACAATGGCGCGGATATCGCCACCAAATATCAATGGTCTTTCAAATGAAAATGTTCAAACGAAGAGTAGGGCACAGAGACAACAACAAGAGCGTTTGCAAAAATGAAATAGTCAAACGTAGGAGCAAAAGGCGCATGCTTGACAGGCCTGGAGAGATGAAAAAGAGTTACCACCACGATAGGTGGGTGACGGAGATCTCCGGCTCTGATACCATGTTAAACAATGCATGGTAGAAACAACCAACAAATGACGATAAGCATGAGATGTTATTTTATTAACCATAGACGTGTATTTATATTACATTGGTGTGACTCTTGGATTCCACATTCCAAGGTCACTTGGATTCCTCTTTGACTGTTTGGCTTCCACACCTACCCATAGAGGATTAGGTGTCCAACAGTAATATACATTGACTCTAGACACTAAGATGTGTTAGGGGCTCAACCTTCAAGCCGCCACCCCGACTTTGGGGTAATGCAACGATTGAAAATACCTAGAAAATTATTCGCTACTAAAAATAAGGAATAATTAACCAAGTAGAAAAAAACACTCGAAGGTGTACTCGCTTGCTGATCGAATCCCAACACCCTAGGCCTATTACATGGCTTTAATCATTATGCTAGTGACATTTATACAATATCCTCGTAGGGCTGCGAAATTTGAGGACTGAAGAAGTAAAATGATAATAAGAAGAAGTAGAGTTTAAAAACTCTATTGAACTGAAAATATCTGATGGTACAAGTGTCTTCTGGTTCATCCTTAGGCATGGAGTCTTCACATTATCATTAGGTGCCACTCTAGTGGTCAACATTTGGCTCCATATGGGGATGCATGCTAGATATGAAGTGATAGTGTGCAAGAACCAAGAATCTGCATCCACCAACCAAAGATATATATTAACAACATCCATTCAAAATATCATCAAATAAAATCAAGTACAGAAATGGAAAAAGCCTTCAACCCCACAAGGTGTGGTTGGTGGCAAGGATATCAGAAAAGGGGCTGTCACATTCATTCCGACTCTCTCCGTTTTAGCTCTCTCCTAGGTCAACTAAGGGGGGTGGTCCCTAAAGGCAAACTAAGTCAAAGATGTGAGGTTTTTAGGAGAATTGATTACAAGGAATTACTTATCAAAGATGACTCAATTCCAAGATGTAAACAAGCATATAAGTATATGAGCAATATTCAATGATGTGTTCAAAATATAGACTAGTGCTTTAAAGTAAATGACAAGTGTTTGCTCAAAAATGAAATTCAAGATACAATAACAATAATCCCGCAAAGCAAGTGTTAGACCAATATAAACATATAAGCATCACTTGCAATAAATGAAAAAGTACTTGTAAGGGAGTGCTCAAGTAACAAAGGATAATGACATTAAATATTCATGAGCTAAAAAACGACCAAAGTAACAAGTACATGAGATAGGAAAATTGCAAGGAAAGTTGTGATGTGAAGGTGCTCTTGGTTTATTTTATTAATAGAATTCTAAAACTATTTTCAATTTAACTAATGTCCCCAAACCTCACCCTCACCGGAAATCCGGATCTCACAGTGAGGAGTCAATAGGGGTGGAGGGTCCCTATTGTCTATACAACCAACTTAAGTTGGAAGTTAATTTTCAGAGATGCAAGTCTAATTTAGTATGCAAAGTGAAATGCCTAAATGTGGGTGAAATGCTTCCAATGAGATATGTTAAGGACAATGTGCTTCCAGTAGAGATATAACAATGATGTTTGTGATCAAGATTTGTGCTTAGCCCAATATGACATAAACTAGCAATGATGCTCCATAAAGCATGTATCAACAACTCAAATGGCAATACTCAAATGGAAACTAGACAAAAGAAAGTTAACCATTCAAGAATATATCCTCCCTCTAAATGAGGAGGTGGGATACCATGGGAAATTCCCAAGTTCCCTCAAGAAATCAGATTTTTGTTATCGAAAGTGAGGCCCTCTTATAGAAACGAGGGGCTTGGGAAGAGCTTACAATATGCGCTTTATACTTACTCTTTCCCAAAGTTACAAGTGTAAAATTTTAAAGATTTACTTGTGAGATGTTACAAAGTAAAGGCCTAAAGCCTTGAGGTGAATGGTGGTTACAATTTCTCAAAAGAATGAGGCTTTAGAAGAAGAGGTGAAGTGATAAGGAGGAACTTGGACTTGAGGGTCCAAATGGAAAAGTGTTCCGTAGCTTATGCTTTAGCTCCCTTTCTTCAAACTTGGATTGCCTCCAAAAACAACTATAGGCAAGCAAGCACAAGATTTAGGATGCAAAAGAAATAGTGCTGAAATATGTGAGAGGAAATCACATGCATGAGAAGGAAAAAGTTACAAAATCAATGCAAGTATAAAATACACTTCATATTACAAATTCCCTCACTAAGATCAGCTTGAAAGAGTTGATTTAGTGAGTGAGAGTTAGGATTTAAATCCAACAACTTAGCCTCAAATGCTAGATAAAATCAATATGTGCACAAATCAGAGAAGAAAATATATGGTTTTTTAGAGATGGGAAAGAAGCAAAGGGCCCATGAAGCCCTCTTTTAAATAAATCTCTTGTTGTCTTATGAGATTGTTGGCTTGAACAACTTGTGGGATCTTTGATATTATTGGAGGTGACTTATTCCAACCGAAGAAGTCTTCACACTCCAATAGACAATGCAACTTGTCCTTTGAACACACAAATCTTTGCAAACCAATTGTTAGTGCAAAAGAAACTTGGCATATAGAGGCCACGTTGAGCTTGTCATTCAACGGAAAATAACAAGCTACAACAAGAGCATAAAATATACCAAGTGCAAAGGCGATCTGAGATAGCTACAGATCTCCCCTCCCTAGACAATAGTGCCCTCAGGCAAATGCATGGAAAAAACCAACTATATTGCAATGTAAAATCAAATGAATAACAACATAAAATGAAACAAGTATACCTCATCAACCAAAGAATGCACCACAAGAGGATCTACTAACCCCAAAGACTTTCCTTTATTTAGCTCAATAACAATTTTGGCATAGTAACAATAAGCACAAGCTTCAAAACCATGATTACAATGAGAGCCCAAGGCTTAATTTATACAAAAAACTGGAGAAAATCTCAATGAGGAACCTCATGACAAGTGGAGAGGTGAAGATAATCTCAATGCAAAAACGAATTTTCAAGTGGTTGTAAGAACTGTCCAGGTGCTGGAGATCACTACTGGTAATTGCTCCCTAACTGGTGTATAATCTCTTTGACTAACTGTGTGTGTCATCTCCACAGATCAACGTAGATATCCCTGGGTTCCAAGTGTGGAGATGGTTACGTGAAGAAAGAGCATATCCTCCGACTCATTCTCATCAAGAAACAATGACTTGACACTTATGCAAATTGTGCCAAGAGTTGCCTCTTGAATCTACGTTTTGACTGATGTTAACTGTGCGTAGGAGCTACCAACATAGAGGGAAAGCCGCTGTGCGTAGATGTTGTTGAAAGGGCAACATACAAGTGGTAAGGGAAGTCTACATTGGTGGAGACATTCTCCATGATTCCCTCAAGTCAAATCTCATTAAATAAATTTAAAACCAAGTGCTGATATTCCTTTGCTGCGTGAATTTCTGAGTGGGCCAGCGTGTAATTTGATTTGGCATATGCATTGATCTTTTATGGCATGTGTGTATTCATTCATTGCTGCCTTATGCGTATTCAAAAGAAGAAGAGAAGTGGGTCTCCTCCCCACTCATTTACTTTGACTTTAGACTTTAATCCATACCATTTAAATTGAATAAAATATGAACTTTAACAATTTGATGTGCCTCATGAACTTCAACATGGAACTTTGTTGACTTTGACTTGCTTATTTGGTACTTCGACTTTGAACTTGAGTTGTGGTCAATGTGGTGGGCCCCACATTGCTGCTACATCACCCTTGGCTCTGCCTCTTAATTCCCATGTCAAAATTTGACTTATTTTGACTTTGGAAAATATTCCGAATTTTTCCATTTATTGATTTTTTTTGAATTTTTTCTCATTTTTGCGTCTAACATTAGGAAAATCAGCTTTTGAGGGACTATAAGTCGTTTTTTGACCCTCAAAGTAGGTCTTAGAATAATGTTGTGTCTCTGAGGATGAATTTCGAGTAGTCACACGCCCCAGACATTTCCTGAGACCACTTATTTACATCATTACATAGAAATTAATTAAAAAATCCCGTTTTGTTGGAAATTTTTAATTATTCAAAAATCGTACTTAGACCTATTCAAATTCCGTGAAATTTCATAGATGACCTAGCATGGTAATATACATGACTCTAGACACTAATATGTGTTAGGGGCTCAACCTTCAAGCTGTCACCTCATATTTGGGGTAATGTAACGAGTGAAAAAAACTAGAAAATTATTCGCTGCTAAAAAGAAGGAATAATTAACCAAGAAAAAAAAACACTCAAAGGTGTACTCACTTGCTAATCGAGTCCCAACACCCTAGGCCTGTTTCATGCCTTTAATCATCATGCTAGTGACATTTATACAATATCCTTATAGGGCTGCAGAATCTGAGGACTGAAGAAGTAAAATGATAAGAAGAAGAAGTAGAGTTTAAAAACTCTATTGAACTAAAGATATCTGATGGTACAAGTGTATTTTGGTTCATCCTTGGGCATGGAGTCTTCACATTATCATCAAGTGCCACTCCAGTGGTCAACACCTCCAATTTGCCCATGTGGGGCCTAACCATCGAACCTTCATCCCTTTCCCTCCAAGAAATGCGTATTTCCAAGAGGGGAGTGTATTTCCTCCTTGGAGTGGTCCCCACCATCCACTAACCTTTTGATTTTTCCCTTTTCTCCTAAGTTGGGCCCTTTCCTTAGCTCCAAAACTCAAGTGGGGCCCCACAACCCACTTTTCCCAAGTGAAAGTGTAAAATATGACAAAATTGGCAAAATCGATATTTCCCCTTAGCAATATTGCTAAGTGGGAATATCACATCCACCTAGTTCTTTTCAGTTCTTATAAAATATAGCTATCATGGTGAGAGGCATTAAAAGCATGATAGGATGCATCATTTTTAGGGATGGCATCATAATAGAATATGGTCAAAAGCAAGAGCTCATGACATCATTATGGGAAGCTTGAAAGATAGTTGAAGTCTATGGTAGTCATTATTAGAAAAATGTAGCTCTTGGTAAGCTCATTAGAAGCATATGTAGCACTTATGGGTACCAGTAAGTCATCTAGTATAGAACTCATCATACATCATTGGGAAGGAGTATCTGCAAGATGAGGATAATCAAGATCCTTTGCTGGAATCTTCATTAGAAGGTTCATCTCTTGAAAGATGTCTCGCTAAGAATTCCACTTGGGATGGGATTCATTGATTGATGGTATGATGACAAAGGAATGCAGCACGTCAAAGATGATTGAAGCACTCTCAATCAAGGATAGGAAGTTGCTGAAGAAAGTATAGATTGTGAAAGTTTCATAACAGAAACCCCACTGCAGTATCTAGATCTACTTCACCTACTTGTTTCATTAACATTAACAAGTTATTTAACTAAAATTTTCAGAAAAACATTAAAGTAGACACTAACTGTAGCCTACACATCTACAAATCATTTATTGAACAATGCACACATGTGACAAGATTACACACGATTTTTCGGACAAATGTCCCCAGAAAAACCCAATGCGGGAAAACTAGTGCAACAACTCTAGAGGGTTTATATTATTATGCAGAATCTGAATACAACATTTTGGGCACCAGACATGGTTGGCCCTAGGGAGAAATTACACGCCAATAAGTACCTTTCAGTCGGAGACAAAAGATATGGCTGTATGACACCCTCAAATGGGATTTACAGATCACGATCCCCTTTTGGCCCACTTGAACACTCAGCGTTGCCTCTGCAGTCTTTACGTCAGCCCTTCACTAGCTAGTGTCTCCACTGCGTCACCCGGACTAATGCTGCGTTGCCTCTGCAGTCTTTGCGTCAACCCTTCACTAGCTAGTGTCTCCACTGCGTCACCCGGACTAATGCTGCGTTGCCTCTGTGCTGCTCCGGTTAGAATTGCGTCACCCTGGCTGGTGCTGCGCTGCGGTGGCTGGGTCTGCATCACCCTAGTTGGGCTTACGCAACCTCTACGCAGTCTTTGTATGGAGCTGGATGAACTGCGTCCTCTTGGCTGGCTCTGCGCTGACTGGTACTTACTGCCCCTCCGTCTTGCTGTATTCTCGGCCTTAGATCAACTCATCCCTCGCTAATCTCTGCCTCTCATTGCACTGCAACTCGTTTCGAATTTCTTAGCAAAACCCCGCCCCAGAAATTCGACTTAGCTTTAGTGCTCTGCCAATGTGTGTGTGTCTCCAATTGACACCAAGCCTTTCTCTTATACTTTTCTCGTTGACACATCAAGGGTCGTGATCTAATCTCTAATCGATGGCTCAGATTAAAAGATAGCTTGATCTGCGTCACTTAGAACATTTCATCACATGTGTTTAATTAATTCACTTTAATTTTTCTAATTTCCTAAGTTAGACTTAGGGTCCTCATTAAAAAAATTAATTATTTGAATATCTCATACACCAAATGAAATTTTTCTAAACGCTTTCTGCGTTTTGGAGGTCTCGTGTGTCTTAGCCCCTTCACAAAATTTCAGGGCTAGAGCACACCTGATGCTACCTCAAAATCTCAACATAGATGACCAAAGAAGAAAAAAGGTATGTATGCATATGTTCAATGAGTCAAGTCATGTCATTATATAGTTGCAGATAGTAAGGATGCATGCTCTACCTCATGAGCATGATCAAGGGAAAATGATCTCTTTCATTAAAAGGATGCATAAAGGCATGGGTCACATGTTAACTAGATGAAATCAACATATATGTCCTCATATGGAATATGATGTGGTTGACAAAAATTAAGGAACAATGATTGTGAGTTCATGAGAAGTAATATGTGAATAAGGAGAAGAGATCGTGAAAAATGCAACTATGGAGAAGGCAATCTGAATCTACATCCTATGACTAGAATAATTGACTATGATATCTATTGAGATTTTGTGTATTTGGGGTAGCATCAGTTGTGCTCTAGCTCCCAAATTTTGTGGAGGGACTAGAGTACACTTGATCTACAAGACCCAGAAAGGGATTTGGGAAATTTCATTTAGTTTGGGAGATATTTAATTAATTAATTATTTTAATGTATTTCCTAAGTCTAAACTTAGGAAAATGAAATAATTAAAGTTAATTAAATTAAGCATGTGATGAAATTGTTTTAAGTCACACGGATCAAGCTTTCTTTTAATCTTAGCCATTGATTCAGGATCTGATCATGGTCGTTGGTTTCCCAACGAGAAAATTATAAAGGAAAGGCTTGGGGTCATTTGTAAAGACACATAGACGCAGAGCACTGAAGCTAAGCTGAGATTCTAGGGCGGGTTTGCTAAGAATTCTCAGAAGTGTTTCAGCTGCACAGAGGGTAATTTAGACAAAGGGGATGATCTGATCCCAATGTCTAGAATCAGCAAGAGACAGAGATCAGCTCAGAGAGGCAGCGCAGAGAAGCAGGAGAGCAGCAGCAGATGGGGCAACAACTGTGCTACGTAGGTGTTACGCAGTCCCTCACAGGGCAGCGTGATTCAACTGGAAACCCTCTGGGGTTACGATGAGACCCTAAGGGGCAACATAAGGACTGTGTCACCTAGTCTGGGGTAACGCAACCCTTTCGAGGCCAACGCTGAGGGACACAAGGGCTTCAGAGGCTGACGCAGAGGCCTTAGGGGCAACACTGGGGTTTCTAGGGCCTAATTTTGGTTGAGTTCTGTAAATCCCGTCTGAGGGTGTGGATCAGTCATTATTTTGGCTTCAGAACAACCGATGAGTTGTAGATCATTTTATCTCTGTCGGGTTTTCCAGATCTGGAACCCAGATTTGCTGTATTAAGAAAATTCGTAGTAATAAAACCCTCCAGTAGCCAGCAGACCGATTTTCTCTCATTGGGTTTTTCCGGGGACTATTTGTCCAGAAAATCACTGTGTCACTTTATCTATGTGTGCATGTACTTTTTTCTAGATCTGAATTGGTGAAAGTCTGTTATGTGTTTTGCTTCGATATTAATTTGAATTTTCAGCTTAATAACTTAATTAAATAGGAGGAGCATAACCAGATCTAACAACAGATTTCTGCATAAGTGTAACATTCAGAAATTTTCACAATATCTCCATGGGAAAGATATGAAGATCTTGGAAAAGTCTGGAAAGAATGGAGACCCTTGACATTGAATATCTTGGATATGTGTCAATATGTATGCAAGACGCTGATGTTGCTACAAGCAGATGTCATGATGAAGGGCCATCACAAAAGGTAACTTTGATTTGATGTTTATTTTTTATTTTTGAATAACATCTGGATGGGTTGATATAGGGCTATCGAAAGAGAGTTGTATATGTCACCTACAACTGAGCACTCATGCGGTTGGATGAAAGATCCTAGAGGAAACATGACTTGGAAGAGGTAGTTGTATAAATAAAAAGCCAAATTTGGATTAGAAGGTCACTTTCCGATGAAGAAGAGGATGACATGGCTAACATGGTTCGTAAAGGAAAGTGATGTATGACTAATGCCCTACGAAGAAGTCCCAAAAGATGAAGCCTCCATAATAATAAAGATGAAATTCATGACATCGAAAGTAGGAGCTCTTCAAGCAGCTAAAGGTACCATGATCTCTATTGAAGAACAAGTGAGCTGCTGAAAACAAGTCCCTAGTTAGAACTTAAGAGGAAGCTTGGACAAGTCCATGGTTAAGACGGAGCTTAGGTACATTCCTTTTATAGGAATGGGTTGGTGATCCCTAGTTAAGAGGGAGTGACAAATATGGTTCTCTACTTCATGTGTCATGCACTAGTCCAGGACTAAAATCTGTAAGTCTTAGTGAAGGCAATGAGGAGAGATAGAAACATCATTCTTGTCTTCACTTGGGAAGAAAGAATGGAGGATTGGGTAAGGATATGGCATCCGATACTCTTTAAGAATGTGGTAGGGCATCCAAGATAAGAGGAGTCGTGAAGGACCGATATTCTTTGAGGACTGGGAATCCAAGATAAGAATATTCCTAGAAAGACATATCCTATGGACACCCGTGTGGGGTATGCTCTTGGATCTACAATGATGGTGGTGTTTATAAATCATTGGTCTCGCCAACATTGTACTCTAATCTTGTGGAGAGATAGAGTTTGTAGTCAAGGCCTTTCTATGTGACATTGTTGAATGATATGATGCTAAACATATGGGTTACCAATCTGACTCTTCCTATGAGAATTCTTCATATTGATAATGTCCAAGTACCTTGTATGGATTATGAATACCTCCCTAGTTAAGAGGGAGCGTTGAAATATGTAACTAGGTTCGGTCTTCATAATGACATATGTAATCATGATTTTATGTATTTAATGAAAAGAGAAAAAAAAACTTATTATTGTTATTCTTGAGGCATGGGTTCCATGTTCAAGGTAAATTTATTTTTAGGTCAAGCACCCATTTAGTGCTTCTAGGTTTGTCTTAAATTCAATTGAGTCATTGTCATGTATTGAAGACCTATTTGGGCATGTTACATATTATAAAGAAAATTTATTTGAGTCAAAATAAAGTCAAAAGACCCTCCAAGACCTCGTCATGGTGCAAAGATCAAGTTATCCTACATGAAGGGAGAAATCGGCCTAAAGAGAGCGATTCGTACCCCTCATGAGCCTATAAATAAGAAGGAACTTGACCTCGT